>JBAJMU010000001.1:15719301-15740637 GCA_037952995.1 Hyposoter didymator | reverse complement strand
TTTTTTTTTCATTTATCACAAATATGGTTTTGTATTTTAAAAAAACGATGGTCAAATCTAATGAAAACTATTTTTATCTTTCTATATATTTTTCTATATTTGTATTTTATAATATAATATGTTTACACAAATATGTAAGAAAATTATTCATATATATTTTCTTATATTTTTTTTTCATATTTCTTATGATACGATAAAAAAAAATTTCTTATCATCAGCGCGGAGTCCGAGCAAATTTTTAGTACTTTAAAGCATTTTGATCGAAGTATCTCTTTCCTTTTCACTCTGCTGCTCCATTCAGGTATCCCAGTGATTTTCCATCCGTGCACACACATTGACACTTCATGAGGATAAGAGAACGAAAGCTCAGAGTACAATTGATTGGTGAGGATCAGGTATTGAACGAGAGACAAAGGTCTAAACGGCGGAGCTGGAGAGAGGCCAGCAATATGGCAATGAGGCATGAAAAGTCATCCATATACGTGAATGTACACATTCCAGGCACAAGACTTGGACTATGGGCAGGGGCGGTTTATACACTAGGCCCGCTAGGCCCGAGCCTAGGGCGCCGTGGGCGCCGTGCCAGAAGGGGGCGCCACGGGCCGGCGAAATTCGCAAGTTTGCGCGCCCCCTTCTCNTGCGATTAACCACCCAGCCACGCATACCAAAGTTCTCTCATTACTAAAAGCCTTGATTCTCTTGTTCGTGACTCCGGAAGTCTAAAAAAGGAAAAAAGTATTTCCTACATGTCTTTGTATCTTAATGACGATGGTCCATCGTGTGTTTCATGGTGGATCAATGGAGCTGCATATTTTTCTTTAATCTATTACAATAAAAACATCCAATGAAGAGAAAGAGTGAGAAGATTCGAAGTTTCAAAACAAGGCACGTTGTTGTAATTTTGATAGATTGGATCGAGTAATCGATTGGCATGATTTCTTATCGTGGATGCGTCTATGAAAAAATGATTTCGATATAACGATCCTTGAAGGCTTCAGAAGGCTGGATCACGAAATAAAAATACTCAGAATTTGATAAAATTTGGTGATAACATTCTTTGGCATAAAGTATAGAAACACTTATTTTTTCCAAATTTTTTACCGCATGGTTATCGAATAATTGAGAGTGGAACCGAACTTCTTACGCACGAGTCGTATATCTGTATATATGTAAACTCTATGCTGATACACGTGAACTTTAGTGTTGAATTGCTCGAGTACTACGTGGTGGAAAAATCTTTAAAAATTCGTATTATCATTTATATTATCAAAGAATACATTTACCAAATTGTATTCAATTCTTATCTGTTTGAATGCTTTTCTGTTCTTAACATGGCGTAGCATGGCAACATTGTATCGTCGTGATTCAAACTACTCAATGAATCCACTTACGACGTTGCGTTGTTTCCGCTTTCAAACAGTGACGTGTTCGATTGCCATGGTTTTCCATCGTGAAGTTTGGATTTTTATGAGTGCACATCTTGGATACATCGATCGGAAAGATTAGTTTAATATCCGAATCCTTTTTCAGCTTTCAATATGAATTCATACGAACGATGTGCGTTTTGTTTCGGTTTTCAAACGAGCGACGTGATCGATTGGCATAATTTTCTATTATTTTCTGTCATTATGCCCTTGTCCAGTTTTCTCTTTCATAATATATATGTTAATGTATATATACATAGATACACATACATGTAAGGTTAACACGATCGGTCAGGCGGTATGTGATTTCGAACGGTTCCCGCGCTTGGATTTCCCAATTCACCAATAGTCGTTATTTCAACAGGCTACAGATATATGTATCTATGTATTGACGAGTATATGGTTAAGTATATATGTATATGTATATGTATATGTGGATATCCATGAATGTCTCGATGAATCGTCAGGACAATTGAGTCCTGGGAGATCGAGTGAACGCATCATCTCGCGGGAACGTGGCACTCTCTCCGTTTACCCGATGAGCCTGGATTTTTCAGCGCTAAACCATTTTCTCCATTCCATTTCAGCCTGGATATCGTATTTTCGAAACTACTGCTGCTGGACACTCTATTTCTCTCAATGAACCATTTCCCTCGGCTGCAAACCCATTCGTACAGACTTTTTGACAAATAACCCCATAGAATGGCTCATTTTCATTTTTATTTCATTCCCTAACCTCTAGCTCCCTCCGCATATTCTGATCGACTGTGTATGGGAACCAAATATGACGCATTCGCGGCATTGCATTTTCGGCTCTTCGGCTCGTGTTGATTTCCTTTTCGTACTTTAGCTTAAAAAAAAAACAAAAACGATGTGTCCAAATTTTTGTCGACCTTTCGATCACCTCGCGACGAATCGACATTCTCCGAGCACAAGGAAAATCCTTTTTTTCTTTTTTTTAAATCGTTATTTTCAAAGTATCGAGACAGAAACATAAAAAATTTGATGGATTTTCCATCCATGGGGCACCATGGAAAAATAACTCCATAGAATCCTACACTGAAAACAAAATTTCGTTGAAAAAGATGGATATCTTGTTCGATACGTTCGACTAAACATTTTTTTTTCAATAATCCCAAAAATAGTCTCATTGCAGCAAGAAATATTTTAGAAAATCNGAAATATTTTGGAAAGTCTCTTCGGAAGCAAATTTTTGTCGTTCCACTCGTAAATTTCGCTGACAAATACTGCCAAAGTAATAAAAATTTTGAAATTATCAAATAAATATTTAGTTCATCGTTTTCAAACAAATATCGACGATTTTTAACAAACTTTAATTCCCAGTGTATTTTATTGGGCTCACGCTCTATCAGACAACGTAGAATTCCCCATATGCATCTATACACTTGCATACATGTGTTTATATATATATGTAGAGCGCGCAGTAATACTAATGAGAGCCCAGGGCGTTGCTGAGATCCTCTGTGGGGCCAACTACTTCCAAGTGAATTAACCCCGAGTTAATCTCAAGTTAAGCAAACCCTCGAGCATACCTACGGCTATGATGAACGTTTGCCAAGGTCTCGGGTAGCCGAGGGTCTTCTTCTTATTCTTCGGGGTGTGTGCCGCTCCATCGTGTCGTCTAGTTCAACATCCTTCCTTCCTCTTCTTCTCCTAACCGTCTCAATCCTCACCAAGTGGATACATATTTTACTTACTTGCTGCTTATGCCAAGTCAACTGGCTGTATCAACTTGCAGCCTCTCTCTCTCTCTCTCTCTTGCTTTCCTCATCGTCTGATAGTTCCTCCCCTTATCATTACCAAACACTTGCTCTTATCCTCGATTATCTGTTGCCTCCGTTTATATCTATTACGATCTTGGGCGAATTACCAGAATCATTAATGCAGCAAATTTCCTAATTTTACGAATCCATCGTTCACGAACTCATGAAAATCGAAATTTGCTCTTTGGTTAAAAAAATATTTAAAAAAAAAGATATGAATGAAAACAATTTTACTTCTTATCAAATATTTACAACGTGGGAAATTTAATGCACTGACGATCCGAGGTTTGGGAGGCAAAAATCGACACTGCACTGGAAATGAATTTTTGTTAAAAATCGTCGATATCTCGTTGAATACGGTAAACTAAATATTTTTTGATAATTTGAAAATTTTCGTCATTTTGGCAGTATATTTCGTTTCTCACGGAATTGTCTGCGAGATTTACGAGTGGAACGATAAAAATGTGCTTGCGAAGAGACTTTTTAAAATATTTCTTGCTGCAATGACACCATTTTTGTGATTATTAAAAAAAACGTCGAACGTATTGAACAAAATATCGATCTTTTTCCACAAAATTTTGTTTTCAGTGTCGGAACTGTATATAGAAGCGATTCTGACTTGTTATGGCACAATTCTATTCGTGAACAAAAGCATGGAAGCCCATGATATGTGATAGACGTTTTACGGGCGTATCCAGAGGGAATAATAATTAACAATGATACAGATGGATGCCCCGATTGTACATCAGTGAACGATGAATCAAAACGATGAATGCATCTGCGTTTCGAACACAAAGTTTTCATGCGAGGGAACGTACACCCTTAAATATCCATTTATTCTATTGAAATCGTTACATATATGGACGTTTCATTTTTTTCATGTTTTCCGCCGATAACTCGATGTTTCATCGAATCTGGTGATCACGAAGCTCCTGGAAGCCACGTCGCTTACTATTTCGATGCTACGCATTTTTTTTCTTCTTCCTTCCTCGTGCTGTTTGGGTTATTAAGGATTATGCACGTCGAGTCGGTTTTTGTATCGACGAACAAAAGTTCTTTCTATACGTAAAGTATTCGCGATGCATAATTATCAATTGGATCAGCTTTCAATAGCAACGTTGAATATTAAAGTTGAAAACGTTTCGTGGTAGTTTGTTGTTTATGGTTTTATAGTTATTTATCTGAGAACTGTAGAAAAGTGAATTTCCATATGATGCGTGTGTATCGATTTCTCTTCCCTTGTGGAGAAGCAAAGAAAAATCCTTAGTCTTTCGTGCAGAGTACTCGGAAAAAAGTGTGCTGATCAAAATGAATAGAAAAAATGCGGAAATTTTCTAAAATAAATTTTGTTTATTTTGGAATCCGAGCCGCCGCTCGTTTCTTTGTTTCCGCGTATCTTCACATTACTGATTGCCTTTTCCCATTGATTGGCATTTTTCAATTACCAGTGAATTTTTAAAGTTCGAGGGCTGATAAAAATTCAAAGATTCGCATCGACAATTCTGTGTAAAAAAAAAAAAAAATCTATCGGGATGTTTCACAGCCTGCGTCCTATTCTGATGCGTGAGCTTCATTCTTCCAAAAGATTCACCAAAATCACTCATTAGTTTGCTCGTAGAAAGTCCCCAAACATATTTTTGCAGTCGGGATTTCTATGGATCGAGATTTTGCAGCGAAACGTTTTAATGTTTAAATTTTATGTATAAAGATCGAAAAAACAAAAGCAAAAAAAATGAATAGGTGTTAATGTCACAAACGCAACATCATTCCACTTGTCCGACCTGTCAATTTGCGTTGGAGCGAATGTTTCACATCGAGAAAATAATTGCTACTTTAAAGGAATACGTTGCCGCAATGTTCTGTAATGAACGAATTATTGCCCAGTTATCGGCTTTTTTCGATGTAAGCAAAACGCGCAGATGTGCGATGATATAAAACACACACGAGTTCAAAGAATCTGAGAATGACAAAAGAGAAATGTTTTATTTCAAATACTCTAGGTTTTAATTTGCAATACGTGAAAATCGTCTCGACACTCGTATAAACAATATTTTATGTACATCGAAATACACCAGTCCCATTCAACCATCATCTTCATAATTTAGATGTCGCAAATGTGTTTTTTTAAATTTTTATCCTATTCCGTAAAAATGACTTGATATGCAAGTGATCGCGAGTGTCTTTTTTGAACGTCATCCATCGCTGGGGTGGCCACAAATCGTGCAGGTTTCGTCGACAACGAACCAGTGTAAAAACTGACGGCTCGCCTGTCACGAAACCCGGACGTCTGCAGCCTTGAGAATGGAGCATCCGGTTGGTTCGATCGTATCGAATCGAAATAGAAACTTGGTGAACTGCAAACAATAAAAAAAAAATATTATGCAATATTTTCGTCATAATGAAGTTTCGTGATGACGTTAACTCGATAAATCTTCGTATTTCCTCAACTTATTTATAACCAATAACTGGGATGGAGTGAAGTTAATGCAAGGGAAGGTGAAGAACGAGAAAAAAAAAGGTTGATCGATTAAGTTCATTCGAGTTTATCGCAGGCTCGCGACAAGGCCAGATGGGGGGAATCTCCAACGAAAGCACGAGGTTATACAAACCCTCGGGCTATATTGACTCGACTATAAATTGACTATCCTTCATAGAACTTCGTTTTCCCTCCCAGCATCGCGGTGGTAACTCAGGCGATAATTAAAATTGGTGCCGGGCTGCTGGATTACTCGATTGAGAAGCTGGCAACAATTTTATACTATTACACTCTTCACTGGCGATGACTCATTGCTCTGGGATACAATTTCATCAGAAGAATCTCTTTCGATCGGAGTGACAATTTTTTTTCAAAAATCTTGTTTCTCAAAAAGTTTTGTTTGGAAATCGACCAAATACAACAATTGTAACAACTATGAACCGTTCAGGAAGTTGGATCGCGATGATACGATGTTGCCATGCTAAACCGTGTCGAAAAAATATTTAAAAAATTGAAAAAGATGAGAATTTATCAAAATTTTGTAACCATATTATTTAATAATATATGTGACGATACAATTTTTTTAGATTTTTCTACCACGTAGTACTCGAGTAATTCAACACTAAAGTTCACGTTTATGAGCACAGAGTTTGCATATATACAGGTATACATCTCGTGCAAGGGAAGTTCGATTGAACTCTCAATTATTCGATAACCATGTGGTGAAAAATTTGGATAAAAATTGTGTTTCTATACTTGATGCCAAAGAATGTTATCAGCAAATTTTATCAAATTCTGATTATTTTTATTCCGTGATCCAACCTCCTTAAAGTAGAATCAGCGGAGAGTATTCCAGATTTTTTTTTCTCTCCAGATATGTGAAAAATAAGTGGCAGGATGAAAAGGATCCGTATAATCCGGGGTGCCACAAAAAATCATATGATCTGCGGTGGGTTAATTCGCTGACTCGTCGAACAGAGAGAGAGAGAGAGAGAGAGAGAGAAAGCGCGAGAGTGATTCGAGCGATTTGGTAAGATTTTATTAATGTGCAAAAAATTCGACATTTCGTTAAACCTCAACGTCAACATTGCAAGATAATTCCTCAAGTTTTCTCCAATCTTCGTGAAAATAAACCGCAGATCCAACTTTTCAACAAACTGTGGCAAGACTACGAGCTTCAAAGTCACCAACTTGGGATTGTTGGCAGCAAACTTTGCAGTGGTCAAAGTTGCAGACAAGATTGTGAGGCAAGTTTGGAGTAGCCAGTGGCCAATACGATGGGAAATTGGCTGGAGAAAAATTTCTCACAGTTCCCATAAACAAAAGTCTGAAAAATTGGACCTTCCAATGAATAAAAACAATCTGATTCTTCTTTATTAATTGACATCAAAACTGGCGGAATAATTGTCATTTTATTCGATCTCCTCCAGTCTATAACTTCAAATACTATGACACATTTTTTTTTTCAAATTTTTCGTCAACATAGTTGTCGAATAATTGGAGTTTACAATATGCAAAAGATATACACCTATATCTGAATCCTTTGCTTATGCATGTAAGCTCTAGGGTTTGATGACTCGGAAACTATGGAGAAGAAAAATCTTTAAAAATTAGTAGATTCATTTTTAATACTAAATAATATGCTCATCAATTTTTATTAAATTCCGATAATTTCGAATTTCCCTATGCTTTTAATATGACAACATTGTTGTGTGTAGTCAACCTCCTTAAGATTAAATCCATGTTTCCAAAGCAACTTCCGCTTGAAAAAGGTCATCAAAATTCCTTCTTGAAGTCTCGACAACACGGAAACCATAAATGATGAATTTCGTGCAGTCTCCATGTCGTTTTTGTGAGTAGCTCTTGGTCCCTCTTGCCATTCTGGAGTTGCCTCTCGCTCTGACGATCATGAACCCTTTTCTAGTTGGCTCTCGATCCCCTCGATGTTCTGCTTCGCATATTAGGGGTATGTATGCATCCGAGACGCATAGTTAGTTACTGTCTGATCACAAGGGTGATTGCAGTGCTTCGTAACAGTGTTAGGCACTAGTAGAGAGCTTCGTATTCGATAGAGAAGCCGAGTTAGTTGAGTATGGAGGGGCGAAGTAGCAAATGGAGAGAGCGAGGGAGAGAGAGAGAGGACGCAACGTTATTAGTATTAGTCGTAGGACTAGTCCCATTCTGATGGTTCATCGCGCTCTTGTATGTATACGTCAGATAGTCTGGAGCTGCATGTTTGCGATCTAACTATGCGAACCCACTGTTGGTTCACAGTTTACCGCATATGCGTATCGCTATCATAGTGTACTTAACATAATTACCGGCTTCCTGATATTCCGTTCAAGGCTTTTGCCAGCAAACCTCGTAGCACGCGTCTCGCACTATTCTATACATTCGTACCAATATTATATATAGTCATGTGTGTGAGTGGGCTGGGCGTTTGTGTGATCCACTCAGGACCATCTATATGAACATACTTGGGGCTATGAATGTTTACTGGCCTGGAAAGTCGAAGTGTCCGTTTTTGATATCGAGAGTTGAGAACGAATCAAACTTTTCTTACGATGTTGAAGTTTCCATCGTTGGAATCCAACGGAATTCCCTTTTTTATTGGGCTTATCTCAAGATTCTCATTGAATATTTAGTCAGGACCCTAAAACCATCATTTTTAGGGTGCAAAGACAAAATCGGTACGAAAGTGGTCCTGGTTTCTAAATATTATGAGGCTGTGGGAAAAGTCCGTTAGTTTTGTGCCAAAGTGCATTTCGTTATTACCGCATGGAGAAGTTTGGCTCGGATCAACGCGTGATTCTTCCGATAACATCGCGCCTAATCGCTACCGCGATCAATATCGTTCCCTTTTCTGCAAAGTGCAAACCAGCTGTTCTCTGAATTAAGGTCTCGAATGAATTTTATGGGGTTTCTCCGAAGCACGAGTGTGCGATGGATCCGCGAGAGTTATTTGGGGCTTTGGAACATGACGAGTTCTCCTGTGACTCATACTCGTGCCAAATTCTTCAGATGCTTGCGCGCAAGCTTTTTATTCGCTCGTGTCAAAGCGACACCCGGAGATTTCCGGCTCCGCTGTATTTCCTCTTCGCTTTTCCCCTTTTTATCCACTCCTACCCGGCCGAGTCCCGTGTCAATAGTCTCATCAACACGAGGCGCCTGTAACCGCCTTTTTCTCTATCCCGAGCTCTTGCTACTTTTTTTTTTTTTTTCTTTTAGCTTTTCCCGACGAATACTCGTATCCAATCGTTGACGCTACGTTCGATGTTATACTAGGCGGAAAGAGAAGTGCAGCATTGAAAAGGAACGAGAGAATAGAGGGAGAGAGAGAGAGAGAGAGAGAGAGGGAGAATTGTCGACGAGACACAGAGAAGCAGGCTTTTGCAGTTTGCATAGGATTGATGGTGACCTTTTCATGGGCCTTCAATATTTCCCTACGTGCATACACACGCGTTCAAATGTGTTCTCACGTCGACATATACGTACGAGCCAACTACGCAGGGAATACTTTGAAAATCTCGTCAAATAATAAAACAGGGACTTCGTTTTTTCCGATCACTTCCACCTCATGCCCTAGTGATCGAATTCCAAATGTTATTTGAATATTCCACCTGAACGAAAATTTTTCGAGTAAGCACGCTAGTCAATTCGCGCGCGTGTGTGTGCGTATGTGTTTTTTGACAAACTTGCTTTCAAGTTTTTTTTCTTTTTTCGAGTTGAGGAAAAAAATTGGAAAATGAGCCTGAATATCAAAGAAAAATGGCGGCGATTCCGGAACTCTAAAAAACCGCGAGTGTATATAGTATATTACGACCCTAGGCCCGAAAGTTGGATTTCCTGGCCGCGCGTGATAAAAAGGCCGAGGCGAAGCCGAGGCCTTTATCACACGCGGCCAGGGCATCCAGCATTCTGGCCGTGGGTCGTATACTATTTTTCTTGATCCCGTAGCCGAAAGTACGGGCCTAATCAATGTATGCAATTCCGTGCAATTAATGCTGTCAGCTGTCATCTGTCAGGTGACAGCCGGCCGCGAGCGAGGGGGGGGGGGGGGTGCCCGCCCGACTTTTGCAGGACCGAGGCGAAGCCGAGGTTCTGCTGGTCGGGGCGGGCATTAAAAACATTAAGAAGAAGTGAAAAAAACCAAAAAAACACACGAAAATATCATACGAAAATTGGTACAAGAATATTGTCGATAAATTAATATAAAACGAATATTCAACACACCTTTTCGTGCCGGTGAGATGAAAAATCGCATGGGCACCCGAAAAATATTGATTTTTATTGATGATTTGAAACAATAATTTAATTATCCACATTTTTCGACGCGATATTATTTTTTAAGGGCAAAAACCGATCGTTTCATCATGACCATTAAATTCTGAATTGAAATAATGAGCTTTGGCAAAGCACAAAATAAATTTCGATTCAAACTTCAGTGTCATTCAAATTAGACAAATTAGATTTCAAACTTGCTTGTCAACCTCGCTTTCGGCTCGGCTGACAATTCTGCCCGCGGTTTGGAGTAGGTTACTTTTCCTCCTTAGGTGCGTCACTTCGAGGCTCGATATGAAATGCTAACGCGATTTAAAACATAGGAGCCAGAATGTTATATTGGAAAAAGTATGATTAAAATTCTATCATTTGTGTAGCATCGAAAATGTCAAAGAATCGAATGTGTCAAACTCTAGGCACGAGAGTTTAACACATTTGCGAGCAAGCATGGAACAAAAGAAGCGAGCGCTCGGCGGCCGGCCGCAAAAAATGCACTTTCTGGCCTGAAATGCGGCCCGGAAGTGCGTACTTTCGGCTAGGGGAGCAAGAAAAAGTATTTTTTGTTCAACTCCGCACCGATTCGACCTTCGATGTCGTCGAGTTCACCTGCGTCCATGGGAATAGTTCTGATTATTCTTGTGAGATCGTAAAATTTTCAGGTACCGATGAGTTTCACGATAAATTGCCAATCCCAAAGAGATGCCGCGCACGATGTTGCTTCAATACTCACAGACGGTTTCCATGTTTCATGATACCTTTCCAGGGAGTATGGTGCACCACAACATACTGATGGTGGTTGCCAACCTTTTAGTCAAGTAACACTGCAATTTCATTAGGATGTCGAGATTGCATCACTTACTGGACTTTGCTCGAGAGAATGGCCGAGAATTAGGGAGATAGAGAGATGGAAGTTGGTGCATAAAGGGAAATTGCTTTGCGGCCACTTACCGAATACAGACAAATCTCGTGTTAATTACACACATTTACTGTGATTAATGTTTGGCACGATCTTTTCCGGGACAACGTCTCCAGAAAACTGCTGCTGGAATATCAATTATTTTTCTCTTCTAATTGATTCAAAAGTTTATGGTGTTACTTTATTATTTCCATGGGGGTTTTTATGGGGGTTTATGGGGATTTCATGGTGGTTTTATGGAATTTCATAGAAGACTTCTGTTTCGGCTTAGCTGGTTTTTCGACGAATTCAACTTTTCGCATGGTGTCCCATGGTGCCCCATGGCGATTCAATCCCTAAATCAATCTTTTGGAACTTTTCCTTATGGAATTATCTCAATTCGCTGCCCCTGAAACAAATGGCCCTCCAGGTCGCTGTATCTTCAAATTAATGCATTTAATTGCATTTCGTGATTAATTATAATTGGCTAATGGCGTGGGCTCGAAATTACGAGTCGAGAGTTTGCTTTATGGGCACGTAGAAACTGATTCCACGTGTAATGAGAGAAATCTTATCGATGCTGGAGTTTCTTCGATGTATAAATATCACTCGCATGGGGATCGGTACAGAGAAAAGATAACGCTGTTACAATGGGTACAGCGGATGTAACGTGCGGGTAGGTTCATGGTACAGAGACCGCGGAGTCGTCATATCGTCGTCGGATCACGTATGCACTACAATGGAACTCTTCAATGGACCGAATCGCGTTTTGAGGCTGCGTACGTGTGTACGTGATGCAAGTCATGCAGCAAGAATTTATTAATCTATACCTATATGCATTGATTCATAAAATGTGTGGACGTGTAAAGTCTATACAGGCAGCACGATGATGACGATTTTGACAAAGCCATGAAAGCTCCGGACGTGGTAAATTAATTTCCAAATTGTCGATAATTGTGACGATAATTGTGGCAGATGACAATCGCACGTGTGCGCGATGCCAATTGAAATTCCTCATAATAAGGCTCAGTGCGAATGTTGAATAGTAAACTTTCGCTACATTAAGCATTTCCAGGCATAGACGGGCGGGGCTCAAAATACGTTACCATTAAAATACTAAAAAAATCATTAATTATTATGCGTAAATAACGGATTTAATAGTATTGAAAAAACATCGACGATTTTTGTGAAAACAGGGTTTCCAGTTTTTTTGTGATAATTGAAAAAAAATTCATATCCGATCGAGCAATTATTTGGTTATTAACTGTTCGATGCATTTGACTCGAAGTTGGATATTCCATTGAAATTCAAAAAAATATGGTTAACCATACGAATAATGATTCATGGGGTTCTAGGCCAATCACCTTTGACCAAAAGAGTAATGGGCATGATTCTTGGCAACAAAATCGCGAGCAGCAGGAATGATGGACTGGGAATGAAATTTTGTTAAAAATCGTCGATATTTTGTTGAATACGGTAAAGTAAACATTTTTTAGTAATTTCAAAATTTTCGTTATTTTTGCAGTATATTTGGTTTCTAACGGAACTGTCAGCGAAATTTTCGAGCGTAATGACTAATATTTGCTTCCGAAGAGACTTTTTAAAACATTTTTTCCTGCAAAGACACAATTTTTGGGATTATTAAAAAAAAAAAAAAAACGTTTAGTCGAACGTATCGAACAAAATATCGATCTTTTTCAACAAAATTTCGTTTTCAGTGTGGTCAGTCTAATGAGCATTTCAATGAGCATTTCTGGACGATAGGGAGAATAGCAAGAATGCTGGAGTAGTACAGCGAGGAACGTAGAAGAGTGGGACGTCAGACATGAATGGAAAGAGATGGAGCAAGTGGCAAGGAGACGCGGGGAGGGGGATAGACAAAAGAGAGCTAGTACGTGTAACGAGTAATTTAATTTCTATACCCCAAACGTCAATAACCGTATGGAATTGTCAGAGTGCTGGGGTACCAGCATTCGCGTCATCGGTCCGTAGAGCCTGCGGACACGGTTGGTATATAGTGTCGTCCCCATCATTTCATCGATACATATGTAAGTCTATATGTATATAGAAATTTGGTCTCTGTAGGTTGTGCTTGTTGGGAGCATTGCTCTTGCCATAGCACACGCGGTTTTCGCGTGGTCACCCACCGCATTTAACCGAGTTAGCAAACAACTCGTTTAACGATATTAAGGTCTATCATCCTCTGTCCATCTTGCTCCCTCTTGCTCTTCCCTGGATGCCGTTTTGGCTCTCGCTTTTTTTTCTTCTCCCTCTTCGCGTCCTGCTCTCGCTTTTGCCATCTCGTTCCTTCGCCCCTGAACCCTTGGACACTATCCACACAAAGAACCCTGCTCGACCCACCCTCACTTTTTTGGCCGCAGCTCGAAAGTAATTTTGTCGAAACCAGATTACCGAATTGAGGTTCCCCTGACGTTGTCTGCGCGCCGAGGAAAATTCAGGCTCCACGCCCGTCTCCTCACTCGTTTCAGGACCGAATGCTACTTGCAGTTTTTCTGCAATACATTTTGGACTATGAACCAAATTGCAGTTCGTCGCTCAACATGGAAGCCATGACTGCATCATCGAACGCCTCGTTCCTAAGCAATTTATCGGTCTTCCGGATATGTTCTGGCAACTGCAATGAGGGGCTTGAAAAATTCTTTGCTTTTTTACACTTTTTGACTATATGTGACGGTGAAATTTTTTTCCCCAGTTTTCAATGTCGAAATGCTTCAAATGTCTCGAAACATCGTAAAATCATGTCTAGAAGAAATGTCCGAATGTGTGTGTGAGTGTGTATGCACTGTAAAATTCAAACGTTCATAACTCGAGAACGGTTTGAGCTACAGGGCTCCCGTTCTGCACAGATGTTAATATATCCAAGCTCTTCATTTTCTGGGAATTTTGTCGGAATTGCTAGAGAAATCCGAACTCTACGGCATTTTGAAATTTTCAAAAAAAAGGTGTCGACGCTTCAACAAATTTTAAGATTTACTACTAATTTTTCATTTATAAATGGAGTGTCATAATGAGAAGGTTAGTATTGAATTTAGGGATTATCGGTTGAACGGTTTAAATTTTATGACTTTACGAATATTACGATAATTTATTTATTTATTTTTATTTTTTCAATCGCGGCTCTAATTTCTGCAAATGTTGTAAAATAATGTGTATGAGTCTGTACTTGCTCTGTACTTTCTAGAAAAGTTGTCGAAATTATATGATTTAAATGCAAATACAAAAAAGGCTGCAAATTGAAACTTGCAAATTGCTTCCTCAAGATGATCAAGACGCACGATGCTCGAAGCTTCCTCTATGAGGAAGAGGAAATACAAAATATCGTTCCAAGTTGTTCATAGAGGAATATTTGAGCAGCATATGTATCTTGAGCATCTTGTTTAACGTTGCGAAGGTACAAGGGATTTTTTCAAATTGAACCTCAATGGACGCATGTGAAAAAAAAAAACGCAAGCTCCATGAAATAACCTCCAATTTCCTGAAGAACGCAGAGAACTGAATTATTAATGATAAAATTGCATGCACCGAACATTTAGTGATAAAAATATTGGAAAATTGAACTTATTAGTGATGATTGTAAATGCGAAGGGACATGGAGCTTGGCAATCTTGCGGACTTTGCCTTGTTGGGTGGAGTTCGATGTAGGGACCAGAATTTTTCGATTTCAATTTTTCCACTCTGAAAATCGAAATATTTCGAGAGAAAACTCAGTGGGCATTTTTTTTCTTTCGTCGCAACGATTCAGAGATAACGAAACCTCGATGGAATAGCTTCCAATTTGTTGAAGAACTCCGTCTGGCGAGAGTCTGCATCTCGAACATTCAATCCTATTGATAAACTTGAAACTGCGTCCGCCTTGATATTTTCATAGAGGAAAATCAAGAGACAGATCTCTCTCGTGACGATATTGACAATAATACCAGGACAATATACGAAATTTACATGGAAGAGTATGTAATACACGTTGAACGTTGGTGTGCGACGTGGCTCGTGCGTTTCCGATCGGAGGATTCCACAGGCACGAGGTCCAAATAGGAGGAAAAGCGAGAAGGAGGGAGAGAGAGAGAGAGAGAGAGAGAGACACACAGACATCGAGACGAAGGTTCGCAGTTTGCATTGAATTTGCATGTCTGTATGTGGACATGAGAATCGTGCGAATGTATGGGACACGACGTCGGGAGAACGGAAGTGAGGAGCGAAGGAAACGCCGTTGCCATCGTGACGTCAAACGTCGTTGGACGGATGAAACAATGGAGACTCGCGGGACTTCCGGTTGCGATACGATTGTTTCGCGCGCGTACCTTCTGAAGCTTTCTCCATCGTCGAGAAGAGGGAGACCGAGATAAGGCAAAATATGAGCCAGAAAGAGAGACCAGGCTCGTCTCTCTCTCTGAGTTACTTGTTACAAATACGCGACGCGAAACTCCGCAACTCTAAAACACCTCATTTCGTTAGCCCACTCGCTTCCTCTCTCTCTCTTCCGTCATGGTTTTCCTCCTAATATAGTACGAACCCAATTTCTGGCTCATTCTTCTTCGCCACCAAGACCTCGCGCCTCCAACAGCTCTTCCAAATATTCTGCCAGTCTTCGAAATCCTCCACACACAATTGTACACTCACGCGCGTTCTTATCTTCTTGTAAAACATCGCGTCGAAACTTTCGCCATCATCAGCTTTTCACGAGTGCGGAGCTTTGTTAGAGGCTCCGGTACTTTTCCGGGCATATTTCATGGTGAACAAGTCCAGCAGCCTTGGGCGAGGTCAGTACTCGATTGGATGACCGCTCGGCCACTCTGATCGTGCTTTGGGATCCCATTGATTTTTTGGTGGTTAATCCTGAGAGTTGAATTGGTCGATTGATAAATTATGTGGCAGAAATGCGATTACGACTTGTCGCCATCGACTTTATTTTATCCGACGTTAAGCTCGTATCGAGTGTGACTGTTTTAAAACATTTTCTTTATTTTTATGAGCCCGCGGCTACGTTCCTTGGGGTTGTAAAGGAACTTTTGTATGCCAGAGTGACACAGCGCAGCGAAATGATAGTGGCGAAAGTTTTTCACTCCTTTTCATCTCCTTAAACGACGTTTTATAAACGTTTTCCTGTCGAGTAACTTTTAGCTTCGAAGGCACGAGCGTACAAAGATGCTGGGCGGAAATATCTTTTTCAAAACTTTTCCATCCTTAATAGCCGATTACTTTTCTCTCGTTATTTGTGGCTGTAATTCATCGCGGTTGAGAGGATTAATTCACTTGCGAGCTCTTCAAGAATATTCACAAGTTCCTTGAGCGAGAATTTTTTTCCCAGATCCTCGTAATTCGATTGAAAAAAATCGAACATTGTGTCTGTTTCTCTACATTAGCGCAATCGTCGTTCCCCGCTATTGTTTTCCTGGTGCGA
The DNA here is from genome assembly GCA_037952995.1 of Hyposoter didymator. Taxonomy (NCBI): domain Eukaryota; kingdom Metazoa; phylum Arthropoda; class Insecta; order Hymenoptera; family Ichneumonidae; genus Hyposoter; species Hyposoter didymator. The sequence goes on along the minus strand of JBAJMU010000001.1, from coordinate 15,724,358 downwards.
AAGAGGCTGCGGACTCTTTTTAGCATTTAATCTTCGCAGTTGTTTGTTCGAGTTTTCGCAACTTTTCTCTGGCGATCGTTTATTTTTGTTTCTCTCAGGGAAATCTCGCGGAGAGTTTGTTACGAGGATACCGAGGATTCCGGGGAAGGGGGAGGGGGGGGGGGGGAAAGAAAANGGGGGGGGGTGGAAAGAAAACGGAACCACGTTGAGAAGTGACGTGTTTCAGAAAAACAACGACGTGGTAGGATAGCAGGAAGTCAGGCGCGAAAAGACTACGCGAGGGTTGACGAAAAAACTTTTTCGTATTTTCTCCCGAGGAGAGAAAAGTTTCTTCTTTTTTTTTCTATTTTATACTCGACAACGACTTACGGGCGAACGCTCACTTGCTCGCTCGTCTCTTTCATTTATTTACCCACTTTTTTCTTATTTTTTCTTCAAAAAGTATATGCTCTCTTCACTTCTTGAGATCTTTATATATTTCTTCCTCTTGAGCCTCCTGCAAAACGGCAAACTTTCAAACAGCCGCCAAGAGCATGCAAAGATGAAAAGGAAGAAAAAAAGGTCAAGAAAATGCGTGGGGGAGGGGNGGGGGAGGGGGTGGGGGGGATTATTACCGTCGACGAGTTTAGCTCGAAACGTTTTGTCGTATAAGTAAAGAATCTCTGTCGTCTCGACGAAAACCACTTTTACGCTCTTATTAAAAAAACACAAATTTCATTTTGTCTTTCGACAAATTTTCCAATTTTGTAATTATCGTAAATGGGGCAACTTGTTGACCGTAAATATTTTTTCCTTTTATTTTTTTATCGAAATCCGTTAAATATTGTATTTCAATATTTTTTTCCTGTTTATCAATGGAGCACTGCCCTGGGAACGTGTCTATTTAAAGTTTCGTAGGATTTTCGATTTTTCCGGGTGATGGGCTGCTTCAAATTGAAACGAAACGCCTNAAAAAAACACAAATTTCATTCTGTCTTTTGATAAATTTTGCAATTTTGTAATTATCGTAAATGGAGCAACTTGTTGGCCGTAAATATTTTGTTCTTTTATTTTTTTATCGAAATCCGTTAAATATTGTATTTCAATATTTTTTTCCTGTTTATCAATGGAGCACTGCCCTGGGAACGTGTCTATTTAAAGTTTCGTAGGATTCTCGATTTTTCCGGGTGATGGACTGCTTCAAATTGAAACGAAACGCCTTGTGATAAAATTAATTAATTAAAATTCAGAGATTTTAATTAATGATTTTTTTGGCAGAGGAAAGAGGAATTTTGAATAATGTAATTGGCATTATATTCTGGTCCTGTTATCGTTTTTTTGAGAGTTGTTGATTTCGGGATAAAATTCTACGATCGTTGGCACGTGGATTATTATTATTATTTACTTATCCATTTTTATCCAGAAAGCTTGGTCCGACCGATTCGCTGTGTATACGTGGGAATCTTGAAGAAACCGACCAACGCCATTTCGATTTTCATCAAAGTTATTGCTACGCCAGGCTCTTCCGGTCACTGAGTCCGAACGTCGCATCGGACGTTAGTCTGTATCGTGGGGTTCCAGAGCTCACGAAATCCCGATATGCCAATCAAATTTTCGGAATTTCGATCTCCGGGAGGAGCGACGGGGTCGATCGAAAGCTGAAAAGTTGTTTGACTCTCGTATGCACATTACTTGCTGCTTTCCGGCCGTCTAATTGCAGTTTATCCATCAGCCGAAAACAACGTGTCCAGGAGTTCGTATATGATAATAGCCAATTGGTTCCGTGTTTCAATCGGCTCCATTGTTTGCACCGTTTTTTTTTTTAGAGATTCGTTCCGGACGGAATCCCAGACACTCGATAAACTCAATCAATCAATCAATTCCTCTCTCTCTCTCTCTCTCTCNTCTCTCTCTCTCTCTCTCTCTCTGTTTCTTCTTTCTTGCGTTTTCATTCTCATAAGTTTTTTTCAATTTCATAATTGTATAATTTATGATATTCAGATTCTATCGAGGTTGTTATTATTCAATTTTGTTCTATTTTGTTCTATGTCATTTCGTCTTGTTTTTATTTTTTTATTTTCTTTGTTTTATTTTATTTTATTTTATTCTATTTTATTTTATTTTGTTTTATTTTATTTCATTTTATTTTATTTTATTTTATTCTATATCAATTCATTTGGGTCTCCTGTACCACTATGCTGTGCTATTTTTGTGTACTTTCTTCTGTCCTTTGCCTTGGAATATGTATCTTTTCATTGCCCTAAAGTTCTCTGGGGCATATAAGAAATGTATCAATCAACCAATTAATCTCTCTCGCCCTCTCGTATTGAAATTGGTGCACATCGTTTCTCAAAATCGAAATTCCGTCGATAAAGTTTCGACAAAATTTCCATTTGCGTTTTTGTTATACGAAGAAAATACCTCGAACCGTATTCCCATAGACTATTGTTCGCGTGCATGAATATTTTGCTGTGAACAACGCGCGAGAAGTTTTCTTCGAGCTTTTTTTTCAGTGGAGATATCGATGTAGCAATGGAAATTTTAGAACTTGATTGATTGAACACATAGGGCAAAAATGAAGCGTGATTGGCGCGAGGGAAGATATCGATGCAGGCTGGCAAAAGTTGCGTTTCTCCGATCACGCCTGTCACATTTCATCGGGTCGGCTGACAGGACGGCAGAGACAGGAGTTTTGGCCGGTATTATGTGCATCGCTTCCGACGCAGCATGCGGGTTTTTTCGACATTTTCCACGTTTCTGTTCATTTGAAAAATTTATTTTTCATCTCTCTTATTCATGGAATATGACAATCGAGACGGCCCTTGTAATAGCTGCTGGAAAGTATTCTTTTTTTTAAATCCATGGGTTTGGAATCCGGAGATAATGGAGGGAAAATAATTGTATAAACTCTGCCCTTCGATGCATGGGAAATAATGCTGGTGCGGTCGAACAATTGAAAAAATTAAAATTGAAAAAAAATTGTGCCTGGCAAATTTTTTGGGCGCCTGCAACTTGGCCAAATTTCTGATATCATTCATTCGGCATGGCAGGGTCCAATCCGGGAACCCCAACTCAAACAAACCCCTTTTTCGAACGGAACTCACACAGTGGAATCGCTAATTACTCCAATCTTCTTCTTCAGCATTAAATACATATTCTTGATATGCTGTAATATACGAGTTTCCGATACACGATTCTCTTCCCTTTTTCGTAGCCAATTGAATTATTCATGATAAAGTTGCATTCGTCGAACATTTCGTGATAAAAATATTGGAAAATTTAACTTATTAGTGATTATTCTAAATGCATAGGGAAATGGTGCTTGGGAATCTCAAGGACTCTGTCCTGTTGGGTGGAGTTCCCTGCAGTGACGAGAATTTATCGATTTCAATTTTTCTACTTTGAAAATCGAAACATTTCGAAAAATTTCGAGAGAAAATTCAGTTGACATTTTTTTCCTTTCGTCACAACGATGCAGAGAGATAACTGCTGCTGAATTTTTGGTCGTGACCCCAAAGTTAATTTTTCGAAAATATTGTATACAATTTCGAGTTTTTGAAAAAATATTCAATCGCCAGTCTCATTCGCCGATTAGCAGCTTTCTTCGTGGAATAAGAAAAACTCAGTTACTTGCTGCATGAAATTCCTGATTTTCAGTGGGACGAGAAGGAAATTTCGGAAAAATTGATAACAATGCATTTTGGTGCATTTTTTATGACGACGAATGAATTTTTTTCCAATCCTGGTCAAGTTTTGAAAAAATGCGAATTTCACTATGAACAAAAAAAAACATTCCTTTTTATTATCACGGGAATTCTCGGAGAGGAGAGATTTTCGTTGTGTCGCCGTTTTCGATTCACAGTTGCGCCACGAAGTACGATTCCCAGTGAATAAATTTGGGAAATGCTGTTGGACGCCGTTAAAATGCAGAATGTAAATATCGCCGAGCGCAAAGCACAGCAGGACGTGCAGGAATGAAATTCCAACTTTCACAATTGTGTGAAAGCCCCAAATTTTCCGAGGTTGGAGCTTTATTTTCGTTCGCGTCTTCCAATTTCACAGCTTTTGGCAAAAGTCTCTCGAGTTACAAATAAGAAGAAGAAAAATGCAATAATTGCGAGAGCGTTGCCCAGTTACGGTCGAGATCTCGGCTCTCCGAATGCGGCCTGGAACACGTCGATTCTTTTCGTCACATTGGCTTTTAATGCTCATTTCCAAAGGACCCCTTGAGCCTCGCGAAAATCGTTTCCTGCTTTCCGTTTCGATGTGAATCTCTCTCTCTCTCTCTCGCATTCTCAATCGTATCATAAAAATTCGCTGCACGTAACGCCAATTAGGTATAAGCGTCAGAGCCGAATAGTCGAGAGCCTCATGCCGGAATCTGTTCGACCTCTCTCTCCTATAATAATCATCATAACAATGGTAATAATAATGGAAAAGAAAATGAAACGTTTGGAGATAAGTTCGACCACGAAGTGTCGAGATAAAAAAATTGCTTCCTTAACGATCCCCCTTCTTCCAATTTTTTTACGGAAGCATTTTTCAAAGATTTTCCCAGTCGACTTAATTTGCACATAAAGTTAGGATTTTATGAATTTCGCGCTTCCAAATTATAACATAATAATATAATAATAGAATAATACGCCTTTTTAATGTTTAAAATATAATTCTCGCCCTCCACTTGACTTAACGTGCCGAAAACTACAATACATGTGAATTATGAGAACGCATGAAAGGTGGAAAAACATGTGGCAGGAACAGAGTGCCTGAAATAATGAGAAAAGAGGAGCCAAGAGGGCGAGTAGCGCGAGAAGAAGAAAAAGCAAGTGTTTGAAATTGGTCGTCGGTAATCTAACTTCGCCAAGACTTTAATTACGAAAGACATTGCTCTGCTAAGGTTCGAAGCATCGCGGTGCTCTCTTAGCTCGTCACTTCGAGGCAGTCTGTCAAGTTAGTGTAAAACTTCAGGGGAAAGCAATGAAAGGCGATGGAAAAAAAGGTTGAACAAGTCCGAAGAAATAAATGCGAGGGTGTAACTTGGCATAAAGCGGTAATTAGAAATGTTAAAGATTCGCAGT
>JBAJMU010000001.1:15682872-15719293 GCA_037952995.1 Hyposoter didymator | reverse complement strand
AAAAAAAAAAAAAAAAAAAACACAAAACAGAAAAGAATCGATGTTGGTGCGTTATTCAGTGCTGGTCGTGGTGGAGCTCGCCGAGGGTGTATACGAGCGTTATTTTTAGGGATGAATGGGCTAAGGGTGCAAAAAGGGGGAGTATGACCTGTTGTGGAGGCGATAGATGGTACGGCAGCAGTAAAGCGTACGAGTTCGCTCTTGGCCATATGTAAATACCTGCTCGCGATGTATTTACACCAAAAAGCCACATATTCCACTTCTCATTCAGGAAGCAACGCTTTCCATCGATTTATTTTCACGCTTGCACTCCGTAGCGCGTATTCCATGTTCCTTGGAGTGAGAAAGGCGAATGAAAGTTGCCATAGAATAGGCAGCAAGCTTTTTCGTACCGAGGCTAGTTTTCCGTCCATGTTTTTCCCGTACCTGTGCGAGTTCACTCTCTCTACGTTTATGCATATTCGGATACATAGAAAAACGAGAGGCATAGAGATAAAAGGCTTAGATTTGGGTATATGTGCATGTATGTACATGCGAATTTGTTGGTAGAGATTCCTCGTAGCTCTTGAAAAGCTCTGTACGCGTGAAAATGTTCTGTACCTACAGGACATCGGTAACTACGTCGTTGTATGTGTTACACGAATAAATTTCAAGCACGCGCGTGTGTGTGTGTGTGTGTGTGTGTGTAGTATGGGTATGTACGAACAAGTGACTAACTAGTGGAGATTTGTGTGGAGAATTGTTACGCTCTGGCGATGCGGAGCTGGACACTGGGATTAGCCAGGATCAACCGGTCATTTAGTACGATTTTATCCGCGGTCGAGCGTTATCCTGCATATATGCCATATACCATGAACGTCTATATTCTCGCTAGGCTTTTCGACATTCATTTTTCTGGCTTGACCTCTGACCCTTTACAACTGTGCTCCCGTGTATTATGCCGTTTATCCTCTTTATATATCGATATCTATATATACGTGTATGCCTGCCGAGGAAACGAGCGAGCGAGCGAGAGAGAGAGAGGGAGGAGATGCAGGCGATCGAATGAACTTTAGGCCACCAGTGTTTCAACATCGAATACTCGTGTATTTATCGACTTTACGACTTTTACCAACCGGTGCTGAGATTAACGCTGTTCTCGGCCGATTCTACGCTCTCGGGCCCTACGAATAAGCCACCGTTGCTTTTTTTTTGATTTTTTTTTTTTTTTGGTTTCCAAAAGTCGCNTTTTTTTTTTTTTGGTTTCCAAAAGTCGCGATCCCCCTGGTCGCATGGAAATTTATTAATTTTAAGCATCATTGATGCTTCGGGGTAATTGTGCTCTTGGGATTAATGAGTTTTGGCAAAATAGGATTTTCGAAACATTCCCCTTTTTGAGGTGGGCTCGTTTTATTGTTTTTGGCAATGACTGCTCTTATGATTCTCTCGAGTTTCAATAACACTTCCTGTGGATTTTGTGGATCGATCGAAAAACTGCTCGTATTAAAATGAACCATGACATTTATTTGACTAGGAGCACCAAAGCAAGTTATGACTATAAAGTCAATCGGAAAATTTGATAGTTTTTTGGAGCCAAATAACTTCGTCATCCACTTTTGTCGCGATGGAAAAAAAATCGAGGTGTCGAGGAGTCGATGGGATCGTCCGAATTATTACGAAGACATTAAGGACGCTTACCAGGAAAGCCACACTTTCATTTCACTTTCCCATAAAGCCGGAGTCCCATAAAATGTATTTTGTTTAAAATAAATAATATAGGCTCTTCGTGCTGAGTTTTTATAAGGGATTTCCTAGTCGAAAGGTTCGTCGAACTCGTGTGAAACAACGTTCACCCGTAGGCCAGTGGAGCCTCCAACTATTTTTGCTCGTACGTTGGTCCCTTTGTGATAAAGTTAACACAACGATGTTCCTATCTCGAGAAAAGGGAAATTTCCAGCAGATCGAGCTCGTTCCCAGGCTCCGGTGACAAACGCAACAGCCCGCGGTCACCGGATTTTCCTTCTCGAGTCCATACGTTCGCGTATTCATTGGCTACACCAATTCCCAAGATCCTGACTTTTCCAAACCAGAAAAAAGGCGATAAACGCTGCTCGCAGTTATATAAATATGAGGAACGAACGTGCGTACGTGATACCGCGATGCAGCGTTATCGAACATTCGCTTATGTTTAAATGAACGTGAACAGAGATTGTGCGGAGACTCGAGAGCACTTTTGATACGATCAAGTGCAAATAGTCGAGAATGAGAATGCATGGGGAACCATATGCATGTCGACCATGAGATACCCACATGTTTCCACATGCGGGAAAAAGTCGATCGTATGGCAGCGAGCAGAGTCAACCAGACACTCGTGCGTTAATAGTCACGAAAGAGTGGATAGTGAGAACGAGCAACGAAAAGCAGTGTAAGAGAGTAAGAAATACGAGGTTTACATTACAGTGACCATTTGCACGATTTGCATGTGGTCCGAGTCCTAATTGCTTTCGGGACGTAAAATAAAATTTTATTCTACTTTTTCATTTTATCGATTTCTCGTATCGTTCCCTTTGTTGGTTATAGAAATATTATTAAAAATAAGGGGGAGACGAGTCGAAATAGAACACATAAAAAAAGTGGGACTTTCATTTTCGCAAATCTCACATATTTCATCATTTTTATGTGATTACATTGAAGAGATTTGTAACTTCGTACTTTTTCTGTTTGCATGAAAATGTTGCGTATTGTTTGAATGAAAATTTCGCGTAAAAAAAACTGTAAACTTTGAGTCCAGTTTAATTTCAGAATTAATAAATTTCAGGATTAATAAATTTTAGGATTGATAAACTTCAGGATTAATAAATTTCAGGATCAATAAATTTTAAGGATTGATAAATTACACTATCTAATTTTCTAGTTTCATGACATTTTTCCAAGAATATTATCTACTGAGCACGTTACGATCGTTAATCCACGTGCTCAGGTCGATTAATTATTCGTTCCGAATAAGCAACACGATAAAATAATTTAAAAATCCGTTTTTTTTAGTCTCGTTTTTTGAAGAAAAAAATCGCGGAGCTATACCTCGTTGATGGACAAAGCGTTAATTTTTTTTCGCTTCTGTGGCGTAGTAGAAGGTCCTTTCATTAATCTCGTTGCACGCGGTCTCCATGCACACACACACACACACACACATACACACTCACTAGGAAGATATACAGAGACAACGCACACTGTGAATCGTATTGGTGCGTGTGTGTGTAGCTCCAAGTTGTGGCAGAGGTTGTGATGAAGTGACGAGATTGATAGTCCTGAGGTGGGACGAGGAGCGAGGACGAGGTTAGTTGAGGCAGAGCATGGTTTTATTGCTCGATCGTTTCCTCGCGTACGTGCTTTCTCCTCCTCGTTTTTTCTCTCTCCCTCGTTCTCTCGTTTGGTGAACCCGAAGAGCTCTGCCACCCTGGACCTTTCAAATCCCGACGTCCCTCGGAATTCTATCCCTATCAGTTAGCACTTCGCTATCCCTCCCTAAATCCTGCTCCTGCTTCAGCCACCCCTTCATCATGCACTCTCATTTATTAAATCCCCTTTAGCTACACACCCCGCCAGCAGTTATATCCCTATCGATGTCTCATTTTCATCCTCCTGTGTCTTTTCCTCTTTTTCATACATTTTAATCGATAAAGAACCAGTTATCATGTCCATAACTACGTAACGCCTGACAGTCATGAAGTATTCGGGAGGATATTGCGCGAACCTAAAGTTGCAACGAACTTTGTTCGATCGAGTGGATCTCAAGGAGGCCGAGGCAATGAGAGCTTATTATGGTTTTCTTTGGAGTCTTGGTTCACGAAGACATTTTGACACTATGAATTTGCCTTTTGATCGCACTGGAAATGAAATTTTGTTAAAAATCGTCGATTTTTTGTTATAAACGGTGAACCAAATATTTTTTGATAATTCCAAAATTTCATTACTTCGGTAGTATATTTGGTTTCTAATGGAATTGTCAGTAAAATTTACGATTCGAACGACAAAAATTTGCTTCCGAAGAGACTTTCTACAATATTTTGTGCTGCGATGACAGAATTTTTGGGATTATAAAAAAAAAAAAAAAAACGTTTAGTTGAACGTATCGAACAAAACATCGATCTTTTCAAACAAATTATTGTTTACAGTGCGTAACGTCGGACTAAGTCGGTATTTCAAAAATAGTCGCCGAAAAATGAAAAAAAAATCGTGAATTCTTAGGCGATTCTGTTTTGGAATTTCCGGCTCCGTGATTATTACGTCAAAATCCCAAAGTCGTCGATCGTTGCAAAAAAAAAAAGAAAAAAAAAGAAGCAGTTATTAACCGCGTAAGTGTCTCTTAATATCTTGAATCTTCTCATAGCCAAAAATTGAATTCAGGGCGAACGTTTTTTCTATTTGAGTTTTTTTCTCTATTTATTTCGAATACAAATCTTGTTAATTGGAATTTTTTAGGTTTCAGGGACTCCTCAGCAATGCTTTATATCCTTGCAGTGATTTTACGGAAATGTGATGAGAGATTTTATCACAGCTGAACTCTCACCTTAAGCTTATCATCCCCGCGAGGCTCTTTTTTGTCGGAAATTTTTCCTTAGACTCCCGTTATTCCTGCATCCACTTGCACACGCACTTGTGTGTGTCGGTCTGTGTGTAAAGAGTATAAGGACGTGTTATAAATGTGTAGGCATGGGATTCGCACGAGCAGGCCATTCGGCGCGGGTCTTCTCTCAATTCAACGAATTCGATTCTCAGCTTCCCTTTCAGCTTGAATTTAATCCTTTACCCAGACAGCCCCGACTCTCCATATCCACTGAAGCTTCACGCGTGTGCCACCCGTGAATGCCGACACTCTTCTGTTCCTATGCTTTCGCTCTTTCTTCTCGAAACTTTGCACATTGCCTAGCAAAATTGATTTCGTGCAGGATTTGGAATAAAATTTTGAAAAATCCAGAGAAACCTGTTTTTTTTTTACAAATTGGAATCATTTGGCCTGGAATAACGGTTCAGTTAACCCTGCGCGGATGTTATGGGTCTTTTTGACCCAAGTTTCAACATTTTTTCAAAAATCTTGTTTTTTAAAACGTTTTATTCGAAAATGGAGAGTATTTCAGAATTTTTACACATTTTTTTCTTCCTCAATACGTGAAATATAAATGGCAAGACGATAAGGACCCACGTGATCCTTGAAAAAACACACGATCCGCGACGTTTGGGTCTGTTTTATTTACAAACTCTGTAGGAATGTTTGAATCCTTCCAAATTTAAAAATTTCCACGTAATTCTTCATTTTTTTCCCTCAGGATATTTTTTTCGATTTTCTTTCCCCTCGGCTACGCTTCGCCTAATATAATTGTTGCACAGTCGTGCCCATACGTCGTCGAGGAAGTGGGACAGAGACCCAGAGCCCAGGGATTCCCTAATAATGCGTATCAACCAAAGTGCAACGTCCTGCTATGCACTCAGCCCCCTGCTCGTTCAGCCCTAGCTCTAGGGGCTAAATTTAAGATTTATGTATTTATGTGTGTATGAGCTTCGGAGTAGAATATCCTCGAGAATATCTGCCAAACCATTATGCATTGCTGCTCTACATCCGACTGCGTACGTGTGAATAGTTCCATAGGGTTTATCTCTCTGCTTTCCACACTCGCTCCTGTGGTCGACGACTCACTGAGCAGAAAAGTCTATTTAATAATAAGATTATAATTCGTTAAACCTGAAAATTCATTTTTCTTCTTGTAACTCCGGAAATTACAAAATGGTCGGTCTTTGTTCGTGGAATTTGCATCGAGCGTTTATATTTTTTTTCGTTTTGATACGACTCTTCAAGGATTTATAGAAGAAAAGAACTAAAAAAATTAATTCATTTTCAACGATGGAAACCCGAGCGTCGTGATTTTCTTAAAACGAGATAATTATTAGTAATTATTATTAATTCAAAAACTAATTATAAAAAATTAAAAAAAAAAAAAAAAAACAGAAAATTCAATGAATTATTCCCGAAAATTTAGACGTTTTAATTTTTCAGCCAATTTTTCACATGAAAATTGAATTTTAAAGTGAATCTCGTTGAAAAATCAAGATTTTCGGAATAGGAGCCTCAGCAACGAGGTCTTTTGCGTCAAAGATTAATTCTCTTGGTTGAGGTTACTCGAGGATCGTTCAGTTCTTCGAAACTTGATTACCTCGTCGCTACAAGAAATTCGTTTTTCGTCTCGCGAGGCGTACGAATGAGAAGGACGATTTTTAGAGCAGGATTCGAGACTCGACTCTGATGCACGGAAAGAGATATTCTTTAGAATCTTCGGGCTTCTGCATGCATCGAGGATCTTTCATGGAAAGAGAATATACATATAAAGATATGCAGGGACAGGAGGACAGGACGGAGTCCATTGAAGCGTAGGAGCGTGGCGATGGACGCACAGCTTCCGCACGCAGTTTCTTAATCTTGGCTGGTCGAGATTGGCCGGTCTCCCAAGGCGATCCCTTATACTTTAAGCAGCAATATGTATGGATGCGTGTGGGCTAAGAGAGTGGAGCGAAAAAGAGGGAAACGGAGGGGGGGGACTTCGATTACGAGAGCAGGAGGGACAATTACGCGCCGGTTCGTGCACGGTCGTCGGTCTGGACCGGACACAGTGCAGTGCAAATGAAATTTCGTTAAAAATGTAAGTGTTAGCAAAATTTGCGATTGGAACGACAGAAATTTGCTTCCGAAGGACTTTCTAGAAAATTTCTTGCTGCGATGACACAATTTTTGGGATTATTAAAAAAAAAAACGTTTAGTTGAACGTATCGAAAAAAATATCGACCTTTTCCTACAAAATTTTGTTTACAGCACGAGCATCAGAGTCTCAGCAGATTTATTCCTGAAATTGCTCAGTTTTAGATAACTGAAGAAAAGTGAGGAAAAAGTGTGGTGAGAGTTTTGCAAAGTATTTTATTAAAATTACGAACATCAAGAATGTGCAGGATTCTCAGGCAACCACGTGAAATAGTTTGACCAACTTTTGGAACATGATCGCTGAGGAAAACTAAGATCGATATACGTGTTTGGCTGACGCAAAGGAAGCTCCGAGCAGGAGCTTCGACTCGGCGTGATATTCCGAAATCGATTTTCTAGATTGTTTGATGTTGCCTCGCAGGAGATAAAATCCTGGTTCGGAGCAGCCATATATAGAGGCTCGAAAAAGCTGGCGCTGTTGGAACTCTTCCGGACGACTTTCCACTGAAAAGCTATCCAATGCCAATTAAGTCATAATTAAGTTGAGACCGCGTTAATTGAAGATCAAGATACTTTATACGTTGGAAACTCGAGGGTGAAACTCGAGGGGAATGCTAAAGGTGACTGTCGTCCAATTATAATTATGTCTATATGTATATATATAGAGAAATTTTAGAAAGATTTAATAGAGAGTCTCTCTCTCTCTCTCTCTTTCTCTCTGTGTCCTGCATCGTCGATGCGATTCCAAAAGGAATGGTAAAAGTTTCGAAGGAGCAAGTAGGGACGTCGACGAAGTCTCTAGTGTCTATAACTTGCTGTTGGCCACAGACTTATCGAGACTGAGAAGTCTCTGTATATACAAAGTGTAAGACAATTACTGCGTGGGCAACCAAAATAGCTTTGAAGTTCCAATACACAAGAGGAAATCTGTTAACCAATGATGCACGATTTCTATAAAGATTTTCGTGAAAAACGACAATAAAATATATTTGATCAAAAATGAAATCTTGAAGATTTAAAAAACGTCATCGCTCGAGGTGCATCAAAAATTCGTACTGCATCACTGGAAATGAAATTTTGTTAAAAACCGTTGATATTTTGTTGAATACGGTAAACTTAATATTTGTTGATAATTTTAAAATTTTCGTTATTTTTGCAGTGGGTTTCTAACGGAATTGTCAGCGAAATTTACGAGTGGAATGACCAAAAAGTGCATCCGAGGAGACTTTCTAAAATATTTCGCAATAACACAATTTTTGGGATTATTGAAAAAAAAACGTTTGGTCGAACAACAAAATTTTGTTTTCGGTGGAGACACGTTGTGATAATGTTTGGAAATATCCTCATCGACATCCCCCGGTTACGAGAGTATGTAAAAAAATGTTTGCGGATTGCCGCCGATTTCATAACAAAAGCTGCGGCGGGCCGGAAGAGAAAGGGACGAGTCTTCTCGGCACTTTGGAAATTGGAACACTCTCATGGCTCGGTATCGTATTTCGATGTATACGTAACTTCTCACGACCCTTATTTCTCGAGGTTTGAATAGTTTCGGTAGACTCGATGACGTCAAAGCAGCCGAGATCTACTGGTCCATCGAAGGACGCGGAGTTCGGAGTTACACGAACGAGAGCTGCAACTTGAGCCTTTCTGATTCTGACAAGCCGCGAGTACCTCGAAACTTTCGATTCAATTGATTCAAAACGACAAAGTTACGATATCTCGGGATCGTGTAGGTGGATCGATGTCTAACGAAGAATTCATTTCCCCAGACAGATTTGTTTTTCTGCACAACTTTCTCCGTGAGAATCGCGATTAAAAAATAAATATTTCTCCAAAATAATGACGTTCCAGGATGCAAGAGCAGAACTTCCCCTCCGAATAATTCAACAATTCATAATTGTTAATAATGATAAGAATCATTGTGTGACAGCATCAGATGCTCTGACGCCCCGCATCGATTATCGTCCCTTTTGCTCAATTTTCATATTTTTCTGATGCATGCCAATTTAATCGAACTGCATTCACCAAATTCATTTGATTAATTCTCAATGATATTTCCTCGAGACCAAACGATGCATGGCACACGCGAAACATTTATGTGTCCATGGGAAATGATTAATTCATTTGAATTCGCCGGTAAATAATCAACTTTATTCGTTAAGTTCGTTAAAAAATTGTTCAGCGAATGCAGAACCCGTTGGTTTAGCCGCTTTTATTAAGGGGATGCGAGCGTCAATTTGAAATAAAATGATTTGAAAACTCTCGAGGCTTGATGTGGAAGGACGATATTCTCGGATGATACGACCTCCGAAGGACGTAATCGCAATGATTCGTCGAAACAAAATCTGCCTGTTGACAATGGGTTCGTTAGTGCGCACTTCATTGGCCGATGGGCATCAAGATAGACAGAGAGAGAGAGAGAGAAAGAGATAATGAGAATGAGAGGGAGAAAGAACTCGGTACATAATTACGACGTGTATAGCTATGTCTAGAAATCTATAAATATATTTGAGGTGTAAAGTCCATGGGGAAAATGAATTTTGCCACATGCAAATCGCAATCATCGAATGATTCATGTCTCTTATGAGCTTACCGGTATATTCGCACGGGGTTTTATTATCTCGGTTAAATGCAGCGGTGCATAGTGCATTAGCAAAAGTGCGAAGGCGATAAAGAACGAAATTCGTCAAGGGACTCGAACCGAGCAGTAAATAAATTAATTTTTCGAACTAGTCAATGATTTAGTGTAAATCCCAGCTCTATTGTTGAATGATCGTAAAAGTCATTGAGTCATGAAATGATAAATAAATGGAGCCACAGTTTTATCAGATTTTCTCGATAACAGAATGATTCCTTGTCGAGACGCATCGTCCTTCACGATCGCACAGCCGAATGACAAAATATTGAAAATTTAATGCCACGAAGATTCATACGCTGCGGATTTTTCTCGGTTAGTTGAAATTTACGTAATGCTTGCTTAATTGATGGCTGTAGTAGCGGGAGATTAAATTTTTAACGTTCGTTATCAAAGCACGTTAGGGATGCTGTGGGTGGGAAATAAAAAAAATTGGCAGGTCTTAGATACGAATGCTCGAGCTACAGAGTCATTTTGTTACTTCTGTTTATATGTATAGATATATATATATGAATCGGAAAGATGGAGAGGTCCAGAGAATCTACGGCAGGGTAAATTGAGCTTCCAATCCAATCACGAGACAGGATTCGTCTCTGTCTCGCCCTGGGGCTCCCCACGGAGCGAAGCTCCAAGGGTAGAATGCCGTTTACAGGAAGGAGTGAGAAAATCGCTCTGGTAACTAACGTAAAACGGAGAAATGTCCAAGATATATACGTAGAAACGTAGAAGAAGAGAGAGAGGGAGGTTTTAAGAGAGGAGAGGAAAGTGGAGCTGTTAGATATGGGTTTATACCAGCAAGTGCGTTTTTGATGGGATTTTTAAATGAGCGCCAATTGCGTTTAATGCCGAGGGGGCCATGTTGCCCTTGCCTGCGACGCCGCGAGAGTAATTTTCCCCTTGCCGTACAACAAAAAATAAATAAGGCAAAATTAAACTTTTTCCTTTGACTCTCGAATACTATTTTTCTTGCAATCTTCCGAATGCCCAGCATCGAAAAAAACTTTATCAAACGTAAAAGAGACCCAGGAACATATTCGTTCGCTACGGAAAATTGCGCAGAACGAATCACTGGAAAATTTCTAAATCTTAAACGCACCCTCGAGAGTCTCCATTCTCTCGTTTCAATTGCCCTGCTCAGCACGCAGCTCATTGCATCAGTCTCGAGCTTTAATGGCACTTATTCAATTAAAAATTTCAACCCGCACACACACGCGGGTTACGCAACTCCAAACTTCTCTCGTCTGCTAAAACGCACCCTCTCACGACACATTTCCTTCTTCGCGCTCAATCTCGCTATGGGGCCAAGAAATTAATTGGCACTTAATCCCCTTAACGAGACATTAACACGTAGTTAGTAGATATGAGATATTTATCCTCTTGTTTTATACGTTTTCATGCACTTCGTACACTTGTACGAATGAACGTTGAACACAGTCGAATGCTTAAGGTTCGAAGTGTGTGTGTGTGAGTCGGAGATGCTCTGACTTTTACTTTGTTTTTTCTTTGAGAACCGACCGAAATTTCATTGAAACTTTTGGGACGTCGTAAACTTGGTCGAGTTGATTCTTTCGCAATGAATTAATTATCCCTCGTGCAAAAAGTTCGAGAGACTTTTGTTCGTCGATTGCATCAGAAATATTTAGATTAAAAATTTCTTGCTATACGAACTTTGAACAGGACTTACGAACCACGTGGTTTTGGTTTGAGGAGGATCAATGTTTTTTAAACTCGATTGAGAAATAAACGAAAGTTGCTCGAGAAATGGAATTTTTTTGACTCGAAAGAACTTTTGCTTGAAAACAGAAATTTCATCGAGAAGAAATGAGTCTTTTTTCTCATCGAAGATGCATGGCATATAAATTCGAATGCGATGGAGTTCACGTAATTTTTTTACCAGCCCGCGATCCATGCAAAGTCATAAAAGATTTATGGGATCGAATGAAAAGTTTGTCGATTACTTAAAAGGGAAGGGACTCTGTGGAACCTTTCGATGGTTTATTTTCTTTATCGCGAGATGGATAATCGAGTGGGTTCGATCGGTTTGATCCGGAAGAGACACCAACTTTTTGAATCAAGCAGGTTTTACGCGACTCTGAAAAGTTATTAGCAAAGGAAATTACTGACCTGGTTGGTAGTCGCTGCGATCTTCTCCGGATCTGTTCTTTGCGAGTTTCTCCTCGGATGGTTGTCCTCGCAGGGCTCTTCTTTTCAGGAGGAACCTCGAGAAGGTCCACGCTGCCCAGTCCCGTTCTCGGTATCACATGTGAATTGCTTGCTCGTCTACGCTCGTGTCTTTTTGCGTTTAGAAGTTGCGACAAAGTTTGGCGGCAAGAGATTTCGTGTACGAAAAGTAAAAACCAACAAATACGAAAATTTTCAAAGTGAGCAAGAGAGAGAGAGAGATTTTGTGTGCCTCTGTGTGTGTGTGTGTGAGTGTGTCCGAGAGGAAAAAAGCTCAATGATAGTCAAGTGGCAAAGAGGGTCGTGGAAAAAGTGTACTGGCGAGTTTTCTCTCTCTCTCTCACTCTCTCGAGCAGTGACCTCGCCCGAAAGGACGATGCGGCTCTCGGTGAGTTCGGCGCGTGACTGTGTGACTCGACCTAGCCTGGGCCATCGTCAACCAGCGGCAAACCCTCTTCTGCCCCTGTGTCTCTTTGCCGAAGCTGTAACTGCGATACTTGTTCTCCCTCTTCGGCGGCTCCAGCATCCCCGTTTATGCCACCCCACTGTATACTCACTCTCTTGACGTCGTCACCAACCCTCTCTTTCCCTTTCTCTCTCTCTCGCTCTCTCGGGCCGATCTTCTTCTGGTCCATAGAGCCTGCGCTCTTCAGCAACACTATCCCCTTCTCTGCCACCTCGTTCGCCAACCTCCCTGTGGCGTTCACTCGCCTATTCCTCTGTTTTCAACCCTCACTTCGTCTCCATACATATATGTATCTAAACGTATAGCCTTGAGTCGTTATATATAGAGTGTAAGTTGCCTTTATAATCGAAAGCTTTGGTCTATCGTATCATGTTGCTTGTGGAAGCAGCGATTCGGATTTTTTAGAACGCAGGCCTGTGTTTCCGAATTAAAAGATCCGAATAAAAAATGCAAAGAGATAATTAGTCGATACACGGAGAGTACATTATATCAAAAATTACAAGACGGAGAGAATAATCGTGATGTGAAAGACACGCAATGCAGTATTTATGGGTGCATGTTACAAAAACGATGGGTTTTTGTGGGAAAAATTACTATCCTGTTTAGAAAAAAATGCATTTCGCAGCGAAAATTTTTTAATGTGAAAACGATTTTTTTCATAATGCACGTTCATTAAGCCCCATAGAGAAATTACAAGTTCTTTTTTTGCTGTGTACGTCACTATGTTCCTCGGTACCATATCGTCCCTCTGAGAAATTTTAACCAAGACATAGTAATTTTCCATAAACGTTCTATTGGAAATCACGAAAATTTCGCCATTTTTCACCCAATTTCAGATGAAAAATAATTTATAGGTATTTATTCCTAGAATTCGTAGAGGGACGATATGTTACAGGGAACTATGGTGGCATAGTGTGATAGTTGATTTAATTTTTTCTACGTGTAAAAGAGCATGTTTGGTAAATCTCAACCGCGTTCGGGTTCATTATCGAGTAATCCTAGAGCTAAGGGAATAATGAGCATGCTCACGAGGTAGTTTAGCTGTAAATATGGTGGAACTAAGTTCTATGGGGGGGTATGAGGCGAATGTATGAGATTGATTTAATGCTGGGGCTGAAGGAACGCGCGGTGTGTCGCTCTCGACTAATATAAATAAGGATCGGCTAAGCTCGCTCTACCGTTACGTAATTGCGATGGTATTAAGCTGGGTATCGTTAGGACGGGGGTAGGGAAATCATGATCCTTCGTACTGTTTAGGAAGGAGAGTAAGGAAACGCGCTTTTGACTCGTGGCTAAGAGAGAAGGGAAGACAGGCATGAAAACCAATTTGGAATTAGGCAGTGGCACGTGAGCCCTGGTCCAGCAGGGTTCTCTGCCCTTATTTCTCTTTTGTCCAGCCACCAAAAACATGCCATCATTTCTTCATATATAGTCTGATGGCCAGAAATATTTGAAAAATAAAATAAATAACAAAGTGAATTAAACGTTCCGAACGAATTATTCAGTTGGCAGCAGTTAACTTTTGTGCCGGCACACGAACAAGTACTCTCGTGTTCTCTGTACCGTGTGCTAAGCATTTGTTCGGCACGTCCTAGAGCAGCACAGGTTGAAAATGAATTGAAGCATAATAGAAAAACAGGCAATATTGCTTGTTAATCAAAAGTATTTCGCTGCTGAAAGTGGGAGCTACTGATGGCCATTGTGGCCATCGAAGCTATATGCACAGGTCGTTTTGGTCCATCGCTCTTTCGACCAAAATAAAGCGAGCTCTCTATAGTTGGTTGAACAAAAACTCTGACAATAGTTACTTGTGTAGGAATGTGGTATACATACAGAATGATAGGTGGTTATGTATGGAAATGGGAAAGGTACGAAGTAGGCGATAGACCGAAGCGGGCCCTGCCGGTATGTATATTTCTATATTTATGATTAAGTGTATATGCGCCGAGGATAAATCGACGAAAAAATCGGAGTAACCGCTCCATCAGGTTGGTTCGTCGGATATCGCCAAAACCCTTTCGCCTGCGGAGGAGAGAGCAAGAGGGAGAAAAGAGAGAGAGAGAGAGAGAGGAATCTCTTCTGTCATAGAGTTTTCCCCGTTTCGCTTCGTTAGACATTGGTAAAGATACAAAGATAATTGGTCATTGGGCTATGTCGTTAAGCTCGCTCGTACACTCGATCTACTCGGTTACTCTCTTGTGTGCTGCAAACCTACCGATTATCTTGGTAGTGACGAGCTGCTGACGCGTCATACACAACTTTTATATTTCTATGTGTACATACGTGTGCACATAAAATATATACAGACATGTCTCTCGAACCTCTTGCTCTCTCTCCCTCTCTCTTTCACTTTATCTTTTTCTCAGCGTTCATTTTACTTTGAAAATGTCCAGGCAAAAGCACTTTGTGGCGGTATTCCTTTGGGTGATGCCGTTGTTGTTTCGGCTTCAGTATTTCAGTTTACATCAAAAGACCTCTACACACTCCCTTCTCCGCCCCCCAGGTACCCTTAACACTCCCTAACTACCCTTTCTCAAAAATATATGTCTAACCATGTGTTTAATATTTTTTATCCTTCGATAGCGTGATTCGGCTTCTGCTCAAACATTCGAATTGTTCTCTATCAACGCGAAGTGCCTGGTGCAATGTGAAATTCGAATCGAGCCAAATAAACAATCGATGTTTTGAAGAAATTCTCAAATTTCGACATTTCTGATTAGGTCATGAAAACCTGGCGAAATTTCGATTGATTTTGTCTCTCATTATCCTGGGACGTACGGTTCCGACTGAATTCTGATCAGGAGACTGTCTTAATTCTCAGGTATACACTGTGAACACAATTTCGTTGTAAACGATCGATATTTTGTTCGATACGTTCAACTAAACGTTTCTTTTTGAGTAATCCCAAAAATTGTGTCATCACAGCAAGGAATTTTCTAGAAAGTCTCTCAGGAAGCAAATTTTTGTCGTTCGAAACGTAAAATTTGCTGACAATTCCATTGGGAACCGTATATTCTGCCAAAATAATGAAAATTTTGAAATTATCAAAAAATATTTGGTTCTCCGTGTCCAACAAAATATCGATGATTTTTGACAAAATTTTATTTCCAGTGTACCTTGCTTGAACCTGCATCGTCAGGATCCAATCCTTTGCTCAGGCAAGAAATCGATTGATGTTTCTTTGTTTTCGATTTTTTTTCTTGTATAACGTTTCGAGTTTTTTTTTTTTCTAAAAAAATGTAATTGCCCCAATAAGTAATTGCTACTCGCGTCATTTTTTTCGGACAGCATCCTAACAATTTTAAAATCGTCCTTCTTTAAATAAAAAATCTTCATCCAAATGATTTATTTTTCATGTTTTATTGTGAAGACTGTGTGGGAAACGTTTGAGAGATTAATTTGAGGAAAGAGGAATTTCGTGACGTAATGATTCGCGATCGTTAATGATATATGCTGTGGAAAGATGCACCGGAGCTGCGAGAAACTCACGCAGTTGAGCTGTGGAGCTTTTGAATTTGATTCGTCCTCGAAGGATCGTACGTTGAAAGTCAGTGGAATGGGGAACACACATAAAATTTGTATGAACGTGTGGGTGTACGCAGACGAAAGCAGATTCAGCGGAGACCTTGTCGTTGGCTGGATTTACATGTCAATGGCGGGTAATATAAATTACACGTAATTACCGCGATGTTCTCGGGCGACGAGCAGCGGATTTGATTTTAACGTTTTTGTTGCGAAATTCAGCAGCTAATTTACCTTTTCCTCGTTCTCTCAGACATCGGGCAAAGCTCTCCTCCTGTTTTTTTTCTTCACTGACCTTTTCGGTGGTTTCAACAGAATGGAAAATCACGATTTCCGTATTCTTGGATTCAGAAAAGTTTATCGTTTGAATGGGGAAGCAAGAAAATGCGCAAGTTTTGCTCGAGCAGCCCGGATACTGCTGCAGCTTTTGCTGCTATTTTCTGTCTTTTTCTCTATCGCACTTTTTGTTTGCCCATAATAACACAATTCACGTTGATTCGTTCTCTTCCTTTTTCTGGGCTTTACTTTTCGTATAATCGTAGGCTCGTATAATAAAACGAGAAGTTGGGCGGCGTGCGCGCGGCCTTTTCTCTTTTTCTCTTTCTCTCGGTCTCGACCCGCGCCGCTGGAAAGTGTGATGTTTATGCTCATAATAAGCGACGAGCGTAATTTGGGGGAATGAGCAGGGCGAGAGGGAAGCGTCGGTTCGAGATAATTAGAGAAATATCGTTCGATAGAGTTCGCTCGACTCGTCGTCGTCCTACCCCGTTCTTTCTTCTCTCTTGCCTCCGCCGCGTATATGTTTGTTCGTTTGTCTACGTGAACTCGTTGTAACGGGGTCGTTAAACGGCCAGGCCTGCCAGACGAGAATCGTTCGCTCGGCCTCGTGCGACTCACTCTCTCACTATCTCTCTCTCTCTTTCTGCTGTACCAGCCAGAACATCACAATTGTACGCAATCGAAACTTTGGAAAACAACACGTTCAAGTCCAATCAACAGATATACATCCCCATGCAATCCAGCCTTAAGGGCATCCACTACGCTAGATCGCAAAACGTATAAATGTACAACGTTCCCTTTGCTTCTGCCGCACCTGCTGCTGCTTCTCCACATCGAAACAACCATCAGCACCACAACGTTATGATCCTAACCATATCGCCGCTCCCTTAACGGCCTGTATCTCTTTCCAACGCTCCCAGCATCCCTTGGCCGCATGAATCCAGCGCTTTTCTGCTCCCCCAAAAACTATCTTTTCGTCGTGCTTTTCCTAGCTCCGTTCCTGGGACTCGAAAGGCTCGTCGCGAGCCAAGTGCCAAATCGAACGATCCGGATGTGAATCTTCCGGAAAATTCTTCGTCATCGTTCTGACCATTTTCCTTTCTCCATTTTCCACGTCTTCGATTCGCCGTTCCATTATCCTCGAATGGACCGCACGACCAAATCGTTTACCTTGTCATTCCCCTTAACGCCGATTCCCTCGCTGGATCTTCCAAACTGATACGATGATGCGTTCTGTTCTAGCAGTTAATTACTCATCCTGTTGGAATATGTCAATTATAAACTTGTCGCTTGTCCCGATACTATTCCGCCATTTATTTCTCGAACTTTGCTCGTCAGCCGGCCTATCAAGTTTTGGGACAGGTGTGCTATCGAGAATGCCAGACAATTTTTTATTATGAGACCTTTTTTGAAAATTTCAAGTTTGATGTTGAAATTTTTTTTTTTCCTTTTCTTAGTTTCCACGAGAACGTTCATTTGGAGAAGAATCATGTGATGAATAAGTTTGAGGCGCGGACAAAGTGGAACAACCTCCGAAAACAGTGAAACTTTCATTTTTTCGAACTCTCAAAGGGGGACATTTTGACGGAATTTAAATTGAAGATTATTTGAGATTTGAAAAATCAAAAAAAAAACTTGAATCTACGTTTTTTTCGTCTTAATCAAATTAAAAAAAAAAACCGCGAATTTCCATCCCGAATTTTGTTTCGAAGATGGATTTAAAATTTTGAATAAATAGAATGAAAATTAGGATGCTGTGGGCCATTTTGAAAAAGTGCGTCCTAAGAGCATGGATGATGGATCAGTCGCCATCTCGCAATGTGAGGGCGAGAGAGACAGCTGCAATTTTTGGAAATCGAATGTTTAGTCGAACGTATCAAACAAAATATCCATTTTTTTCTCACATATTTTTCAACAAAATTTTGTTTTCAGTCAAGATATGGACAATTTTGAAATAAAATAGACGTTTGTAAGGACCTGGAAATGAAGATTTTTGTTGTGTGACATCGAGGGCTGAGATCCCAGTATCCTTTTCCTCCGTTCTCGTCCTTTTCCACTTTAGTCTTCACCGCAGAGAGCATCTCTTTCGATTCTTTTCGCCGAGAGGGGTCTACGGATGACACTGATTTAGTGGCTATAAGTCAGATCCGACACGCAATTAACCCCCACCCTCGAATTCTTCGCACAGGGATTGCGACTGCGGTACGCAAGCTCCACCGGCCGATCTATGAGCGTTTTATTTTTTTCCATTTTCCTATGATACAGTGAAGTCTCTATAGCAGTGATAAAATATTTTCATACACGTTTTCGTTCCGTCCGAAAAAAAGCAACGGATATGGGTGAAAAAACCGTTTCATAAAAAAAACTGAACGTTTAGCTGGGAAATTTGGATCCACGGACGTTTTGATCCATCGGTGAGATCCGGCAACGTGCGTGAAATTTTTATGAAAATCCAATGGAGCACGAGAAACTAGAGAGTTTCTCGTTTTATTTTTGTTTCCATCTGATTAATAACAGCAGATTGTTAAGCCTTGTTAGTTACATTGGGTGAAAATGACACGAATGATTTTTCCATATGGAATATGTTTGCAATTTTTTTTTTCACAATTTTTGTAATTTTTTTTTTTTCATAATTTTTGTAATTTTTTTTTCATAATTTCTGTGGAATTTTGCAAAATACAATGATTGAGAATTATCGACATGACCTCGAGAAATGGGGATGGTAAAATATCATGGTATTTCTTTTTTTTTGGTTCATTTTAAAAGTTTTTATTGCAGAGCCGAGTTTTGGGGTGAAATCCACTCCAGAACGACGGAAAAAAGGGTTCGTTGTCAATAACTTTTCTCGCTTGATTAAGCTCGATGCAGAAATCTTTTTGGACCGAAAGGATTTGCGAAACATGTGAGGAAACGTACGACCTTGTCGCATGGCGTTGTTTCATCCTGGAATTCGCGTAGCAAGGGCGATTAGGTTTAGAAGTGTATGAAAAAAAAAGAAAAAAGATAAACGAGGGCGAGAAAGTTGGATTTTATGATTTTGTGCTTGATGTTTTTTTGCGTTGGCACTTTCTGCGCCGGGTGATTTTCGCCATGGTGATGTTCGAAAAGGCCGCAAGGCTGAATGTTTCCGGACGAAGGGAAGAGGAAGATGGAAGAATTGGACCGAGCAGAGAGACACGAGTCGGAGGAAGAGGAAACGCGAAGGACGTCGTGCTAGTGAGCGGGATGGAAGGATAAGGAAGATGGGGAATGACAGGGGGTGGAATTCAATTTCCATCCTAACCAGAGAACAGCCTCCCGACCGTCGAGTTTCGCTCTGATGTCGCGAGCTACCGAGAGCCGCTACTATATACGAGAGAGCACAGTCGACTACCAATTTATCCCCCATATATTTATATGTCTTCTGTATATATGTGTGAGTGTGCGGCGTAACTCTCGATATCAACTGGTGAGGAGGATGGGCGTCCATCTTCTTTGGAAGCGACAAGCCGTAATGATACTCAGATACACGTCGATTTTGACTGTGGAGCGACTTGTGTTTCTCTCGTCAGGAGAGAGACTCAAACGGACCATTTGTTTCCATATGGAATGCTTGTAATCCATTTTTATGGCATCTTCGGCTCGAGGAAAATCCGGCTAAACAGGAATGATGTTGTGTTTGATTTTTTTGTTCATTGTTTTTCTTGGCTTATCGAAAGGAGAACTCGAGCTAAGGAGGATCACGTGTTACTTGCGAGTCAAAAAACCACCTGAACTGTTTTGCTTTTTCGATCATCATAGAAATTATTAAAACTTTTTTTTTTATTATTGAAATTATGTGTAACCTATTTGTTGGGCTTAATTGGCGTTCAACGTAATAACGATCTTTGAAAAACTTTATTTCCAACCAGCAGGTGCATGCAGCGTTGTCAAACCTTCAATTGTTTATGTTGCTATATTACTCGCTGACCTGAAACGAGTTTGTTTTAATTTCAATTCCCAGGTTGGCTTCAACGGTAACGAGGCTTTTTAAAGACAGCGTTGATTTCTATGAACATTTAATTTTCTTATGTTCGTTTTTAGTTTGCTTAAGTTGGAAAGATCAATGTTGAAAAAATACTAATAGTCGCAAAGGGAGTGTGTTTACCATAAGAGCCTGTGCACAAGGATTCAAAAAAATGTGAATTTTATATATCGTTCTTATTGGCAACTGCGGATTAAAAAAATAATTCCAGTGATGGATGCACAGACTATATTTTTCTATGTCGTTTCGAGATTTCAAGCCTCAAAGTGCGAATTGACATCGATGCGATTGACTCTAAACATATATTCTTAATGGCAAATTTTTGTGTGTAAATAAAATAAAAAATAATAAAGAGGAAATGGAATTTATACCTCGTGCTTTTCTTCGCAGATAACCCTCGCATGGTTATCCTCGCGGTAGTCCTTAAACGTACGATGGCACCTCCTTGCGAATATTTCATATCGCAAGGATGAAGGTTTACGAGCCGACAGCCTCGCGATACAGATATAAGGCAATGGAGAAAGAGAAATCTCAAACAGCTTGGCCGAATCGCGTAGCTTTGCAGCAGGGGTCACTGGGCGGTATGAAAGCTTCGCGAAATCGTAATGTAAATTCGGCTTTGACCGCGTCTATGCAAATGACAAATGTCGTTACGATCCTGTAATGCTTTCGAATGTACGTGACACGTACGATACGAGCCACAGGCTTCAAGAGATCAGCCAGCCAATCCTTCCTCTCTCTGTGATATGCATGCGTCCTTCAAAAAGCTTCTAACCCTAGCAGTGTCTAGAAATAATCTCAAGGGGCCCAGCATCCTCTGATATTTCTCTTTGATAATCTTCCATATCATGAGGAAAGTAACAAATTCATTTCCAGCAGCTCAACAAATTGTTTTTTCCATTTTTCCTCCACATAGAGGAAGCCGTGTGACGGTGAATTTTTTTTTCTCAGTTTTCAATGTCAATGTGCTCGAAATATCCCAAAACATTGAAAAATCATATTTAAAAAAAAATTCCAGACGTGTGTGTTTGTGTGTATGCTCGGGCACTGTAACATTCAAACGTTTATAACTTCAGAATGGTTTGAGCAGCAGGACTCCCGTTTTGCACAGATGTCAAGAGATGTCTCTGAGATATTTTTTGGAATTGCTAGAAAAATGCTAATTCTAGGGGATTTTGAAATTAAAAAAAAAAGAGTGTAATCGTTCTAATTCGCGCAAATTTCAAAATTCATTATAAATTTTGTTTGTATTGATAGAGTATCATGATGGGAAGTTTGGGATTTAATTTGGAAAATATCCATTGAAAGATTTGAATTTTATGAGTTCTGAAATTTTTTTTGTCATGATTATTTTTTCAACTATTTTCAACGTGTATTGATTTGTATTTTCCATGAATTTCCCGTAGCTCGTAGAATCATTTTGTTGCACTTTTCAATGGATACCGATGGGCCAAACAAATTTGAGTTTATTATTGCGAATGTGGATTCTCAACGTCAAAATTTCGATATCAGGACGGACGCAATCGAAGTTTCGCCTCGTGGCAAAGACAGTGGAAAAGAAAAGATTGCAGCTCCGTATTTTTTACTGAAGATATTAGGAAATCTATGGTGGATCAGAACGTGTATGAATCGAGCAGAGAGCCCAATTTTACGAAATTTCTGGGGGCTCCAAATAAATGTTAAAACTAATTTTATCGTGGAGACAAATTTGATGATTTTTTGTTGCGGTATTGAGTCAGCAATTGAAACATGAATGATGTTTCTTTCCTCAGAAAATTCCATACCGATCGATTATTCATGTAACGAGGCTACAGTTTTTCTTATACTTTTCTGATTTTCCAATCGTTGACCAAAATTTTTACATGGACTGTCCAGCGAATTGAATGAGAATTTATCGAGTTATTATGAATTAAGTGTTTCTTTGGATTCGATTTTGTTGATTAATGGATCGCAACTACGTCACGATTGGATGGGAAGAATATTTAAAACGATTCTCATGGGCGGCGAATTCGTTTCGTTTTCTATTTTTTTTTTTTTCCATTTTTTTTCGTTATTTTGTTAAACCGAGCGAAAATGCAGCGACGTCGTTCACTTGTCTCGTTCCTTCGTTTGTCTAATTGCTCATACGTATTTGCACGAGTGCGAATACGAGGGAGTGCGGCAAAGCCAAGAGCCGAGACGCGTGTCCGCTTTTGTGCAACGGTTTCCCTTTTCTTCCTCTTTCGTACATGGTTTTTTTTCCTCATTTCACGCGCTCGGTCTACCGAATCATAACACTCCGGGAGTCCGTTTTCAAAAAGACTTGTAATCACCCGAATAATAAATCAGCTTCATTGTCCAAGAGGAAAAAAAACGACTGTAGACCGTATCGGGAGCGTATGCAGCTCGCGTAATTCGATTGGATATACTTTTGCACCCATCGAATTTTTCTCTCGTTTCAACTTTTCAAATCCCCTGCACAGTTTTTTCCTCACCATGTGCAAAATATCGTAGGCGCGCTTTTCTACAACAATGTTTCGGAAAAATCATTTTTAATTTTCTGCGTTCGAAAAAAATACTGCAAATTGACATTTGCAAATTGCTTCCTCAAGATGCTCAAAATGCACGACGTTCAAATCTCTCTCTATGAGGAACTATATTTTTAATTCTGGCTTCAATTTGCAACGTTTTTTGTATTTGCACTCAAATTATATAATTTCGACAACTTTTCTCAAAAGTAAAGCGGAAGTATAGACTTAAACATAATATCTTACAAAATTTGCAAAAAATTAAAGTGGTGGATGGTTTTTCAAAAAACTCAGATTTTCGTAAAATTCGAAAAATGATAAAATTTTAACCGTTCAACCGATATTTTCCAAATCCAATGCCAACCTTCCTATTATGAGACTCCATTTATAAAAAAAATGAATAATAATAAATCTGGAAATTTGCGGGAGTTAGAGAGATTACACTTTTTTTTTTTGAATTTTTCAAAATGCCGTAGAATTCGTGTTTTTTTTATCAATTCCGCGATAAAATGCTCAGAGAATGAGGAGCTTGTGACGACTAACATCTGTGCAAAACGGCAGCCCTGCAGCTCGAATCGTTCTCGAGTTATAAACGTTTGAATTTTGCAGTGCCAGAACATACATACTCACACATGCGGACATTTTTTCTAGATATGATTTATCAATGTTTTAGGACATTTTGAGCAGATTGACATTGAAAACTGGAAAAAAAAACTGTTCACTGTCCCAGAAAACGCGGAAATAATTAAAAGTAAAAATAATTAGAGCTTGGACAAGGTCCCTGGCAAATACGATGGTTAATCATCGGCCTGGCTGTTGTCCAGGAGCCTGATTCAAAATTTCTCTCGAAGACATTTAAAATTAATTTTCCACTCAGTCCAAAAATAATGTTTCATACGCTACGAACCTCCATAACATTCTCCATTTTGTTAAATTCAGCGACTCCAATTTCACCTTCACTCAAACTCATCAATTTCATGATAAATAACAAATCTGCCAAAAAAAAATCAAAATTTTTGGATTTATTGGAACGAATGGATATAAATTTGGTTTTTTGCTTTTTTTTTAACGAGGATGTTAACCGAACAAAGCACGCGACGATACTGGCTAATACAGTGGTAAATTCGAGTCAGCCTCACCTCGTCATTTGCGTGGCCTCTCACAACCTTTATTTTTTGCCGCTCCTCTACCGGAATGTATCATTGTACTGTTCCCACACAAAGACCCAGACCCACACACACACAAACACACACAGACACACACGCACATGTATATTTTGATAGATCGAACAAACCGAGCATGGGAGCACGCATAAAAAGAGCGGGAACGAGACGGAACGAATTGCTGAACGAATCCGACGAAACGCGGACACGGGAGCGTCCTTCCGGTACCGCATTTCCCGCACCGGATACTAATATCCATGTATTTTGCACAGCTGATTATGGCGATTAATCCACCTGATTGACTCTCCATATAAAATACGAATCGTTTCGTTTTCGTATCTCGCTAATGATGTTCAGTTGGGTATTCAGGTAAACGAATCGCTTTGTTGCTGTCGGTTGGCATTTTGTATTTTGCATTATGGGTCAAACTTTTTCATTAATTTTGCGAAGATTTTCGAAAGGCCCAGTTTTTCGAGTCATGATTCTTAGCAACTCAAGTTTTGTTTTTTTTTTCTCATTTCCATGATGCACCGGAGTATAGATCGCGTTCTCATTTGGTCGACGAAGGATTATCGAGTGGCGGAAATTGATGCTCTGAGTGACTTGATAAAAGAATCGTAACTACTTAGGTCGAGAAATCAAGTGTAAAAAGTACTTTTTCGTCTGCTTCGATTTTTGAATGTGCAATGACACTAATTCGCGATTCGTGTAGCATCCCTGCTGCAGTTATTACGAACCTTTACATATACGAATTCTGTGAGTATATTTATGTATAGACGTAGATTTCTGCGCAAAGAACCAGCAAAGTGAAGCTGAAGGGATGCTGCATCGCGTATCGAACGAAAATCAAGTTTAATACTTTTTGGTTGTTTAACCGGAGGCTTGCAAAAACAACACCGCTGCTTCGTCAATATTCGGTTTATGGAAAAAGAAGAGACAGAGGGACGTAAATACGAAGAGAGAGCGAGAGAGTGAAAGAGAGAGAGAGAGTGAGAGGGTCGTATACTTTGTCTGAGGGGATGCAAGAAAAAGAGTGGAAAAAAGTAAAACTGGTGAAGCCATGGCCTCGTGAGGGAGCAGATTAAAACAGGACGCAGAAGACGAAGACGAAGAAGAAGAAGAAGAAGAAGATGACGACAACGAGGGGAAACTCGCCGAGGGCGAAAATTTATGGTAAAATGGAGAGAGGTGACGACGCGACACTGGCCGCGGTTGGCAGACGACGTGACACCTCGTCGCATCGCTGCACAACACACACCCCCCGCGGCGATCGCTCGAAAACTTCAAAATGGGCCACCTCTCGCCCTCCCTCCCTCCTGCTCTTGATTCCTTCATCACTCTTCGCTACCATCGCAAAACAGCCTCTATTACTATCTACTTTCCTATTCCTATGAGAGAGCATCCCCTCGATTATCGCAACACTTCCAAACTTGACAATATATTTTCCTCGATGCAACAAAAAACCGGTTTTTCTTGGCTCTTGTCAAATTTTATTTCACTAGATCGATAACTGAGTCGTTCAGCATTTTTTCTTCGAGTATTTCAAGAGAAAAACTTCGAAGAATTATTTATTTCATCGCAACGACATTTTATACAATTTTTTGTTTTTGTTTTTCTGACTTCCTGTCGTCCTGTTGGAATAAGAGTCGAACAAATATCTTGCTCTGGTCCATTTGAGCGGATTTGCACCGCCCAATTGACAGTGATTCGAGTGAAATATATTCTGACGTAAACACAACGATAGAGACACATGCGTGAACAATACTCGTGGCGGTTGCAATACAACAACGATTGAGTGTTCGTTAATGGGCAAACGGAAGTCCTTCCCATCTGATTTCTGAATGGATACTCTCAGGGTGGAACGCGTGCTCGGTGTATTTCGAGGTATGGGCAACTGTGTCTATAAACGAGGCACAACGAGCCAGCACATCGTTCCCACATTTTCTCGTGATGGGAATAAAAACAAACAAAAAAAGAAGCGGCAATTTGAGGTGATTTCGAAAAAACTTAAAAATCTCGATTTCGACGTCAAAACATCGTAACGAGGAGACCATCAACATTCCAACTGCTACGAGTCCAAGTCTCCAACGCCATAAAAAATCAAATTACCAGAAATCCGAAAGGCCCCAATTGCTGCTCGAGATTACGTCATTGATAACCGCATCAGAATCCTTAGGATTGCTGCCCACAAGAATTTTTCTAAAGCCACGTGTTTCAATTTTTGGTTTCCTGAAGATTG
The DNA here is from genome assembly GCA_037952995.1 of Hyposoter didymator. Classification (NCBI taxonomy): domain Eukaryota; kingdom Metazoa; phylum Arthropoda; class Insecta; order Hymenoptera; family Ichneumonidae; genus Hyposoter; species Hyposoter didymator. The sequence continues at coordinate 15,693,571 of JBAJMU010000001.1, read as the reverse complement.
GTCCATTCCAGGTACTTCTCAGCATCTCAGGTGCTCATAGATGTCTGCTACGACTACATTCAGAGCAAAGGCTAGTGCCAATCGAAACAAATGGGTGTACGCGCTTAGAAATTGGTTATGACAAAGAAACAATGCTCGTTTCTGAATTTTCACTATTTTTTTTCCCTGTATTGTCTGCCCATCCTTTGGACTCGAATCCAATTCAAATTGCGCGAAGATTGACGTTACACGTGTACGTTAATATTCACCAGTGTGTGTGTGTGTGTGTGTGTATAATTGGATGTGTAGGAGCCAGCTGTACTGTTTCATTCGGCACACGTTCGTTGGATATTACATCGACGAACAGACACTAAACTATAGGATACTCATGTTAGATAGTGGTGAATGTGTATACATGTAGGTATTATCTATTCTGTTAGTTGTTTGCAAAGCGAACGATTGTCCGTAGCACCATTCAACTATCAACTCGAGTGTTTGCGAGAGACCTCTTCGATCAATAGAGGAAAGACAAACGGATCTGGAAGAAAGTTTCTTGAATATTGGATGGTTCGTGTATTGTCGGTTTTGGTGTCACTTATAAGGACGATATGTATGGAATAATATTGTGCCATCTGTTATTCTTGAGCAATACAGACGAGATGCTTAAATCATGTCACTCGAAACTTGCAATTTGCGAGGAACAATATTCAGCCAATTTAACAAGTCCATTCATTGCCTAAAGATAGTTCGCTCGATTGTGCAAATGCTTGGCAGGCACATACGTGTCTTTAGGAAAAATATTACGAGAGTTTTCCATCGGTGAATCGGAGGATCCGGAAACTGTCGTTCCTGCGATTTTATTCTGGATCGAGGCGTTGCAAAGGTGAAATAATGAAAAAAAAAACATCGTGGGAAATGCTGTGAATCATTTTTTTTTTTATTAATAAAGAATTTTCGGGCTGAATGAGATTATAAATTGTGACGAGGATGTCATTGCTTCTTATACTAATTGGGACTGTTCTGCGGTAGTTTAATTGGCCAATGATAGCAAATGGAGGTTCTAGAATTTATGCTCCTGTTGGAGCTATTTTATGTAATTTGAAATTTTGTATAAAATGTGAGAATTGAAGGAAAGTCGTACCTCTGGATGCGACAGAAGCTCTTGGATGTCTCTGTCACGTCCAGACATCTGTGGCATATTTTCTGACGGTTTTATTCATCGCGTCCCTCTCATTTGTGCGATCCGGGAGAGGATCCATCCTTCCATTTATCTTTCTCTTTGTTACCGATAATTTTTTTTCTATTTTTTTTTCATTCGATACATTTCAAACGAATTTTAACGAGAATCATTAGTTTGCGATCGAGGCGAATGAGACTAGATGGACCACGGCGTATCTAGAACGTGTCCTCGACGTCCTGAGCAACTCTCAGACTCTGGATTTGATCGAGCTCGAGTTCCTGGTCTTTGAAATCCGTTACCAATGATTTTTTTGCCCCAACAGTTTGCCTCGAAGACAACAGCTTCTCCAAACCTTTCGGACGTTTTACCTGTTGGGTCACGGAGTCATTTAGTTTTGTGATTTCTCGTCACATGGTCCTTGAGGCCATTGCAAGGGTGCTTGACCCTTCGAGCCATCGTGGCACTCGCGTTGTTGCATTTTTTCGAGCAAAGTACGAATGTCTATTATTTTATTGTTGTAAAAATACCAATATCGAATGAAAAGACAAATTTGATCTTTCTCGCCAAGCTACTGCGATTATCGGAGTCGCTATTTTTTTATAAACTCCACAGACTCTAGAGAATTTTATAGAATTTGTTCAGAATTTTTGAAATGGTGGTTTTTGGTGTGAAAAATCGAAAGAGGACGGATTTTTTATTAGCAAATTTCAGGCTGGACATCTTAATGATCCTGAAAATCTCCGCGGATCGAATACAAAGGCAACTGCATGGAAGAACAATTGTATGGCTTAAAGGGATAAAGAGAAGACGCTGGAAAAAAAATTGGCTATTTTTTTATTCATGTCTATATATTTTGCCCAACCCACCTCAGGATGAACTGTTAGCCACTTGGCAAAACCCTTGACACTCTCAAGATGCGTAATACCCTTCCAAACCGCGTCCATGGTTTCAAGTTCTTTGGGTACATGTTCGCACTGTAGCCACTTCCGATCGACTTGATTGCGAGGTGGTTTGAACCTTCGGTGACTCGGTAAGACCGATCCAAATCCAGCCATTTCCACCGATCTCATCTCTGCATGTGCATCCCTCGCTAAATGCTTTCTAGTCAGAGCCAGTTCAGTAGCATCCGGACAATTCCTTGCTAAAGCCACCGCAGTTGGTACCATCGGCATTTCCTTGATGCACACCTGGACAACGAGCACATTGACAACGCTTCCAGGCACATTGTTACGCAAATATCGAATCGTCAATTGCTGAAAAGTTATCAACTACCGGATTGTAGGGAAACATCATTCACTTGGAAGCCATCACCGAGCGATAGGTAAGAAAAAAAATGACTCAAATAGTCGAAATTTAAAAGTTTTCGAAAAAGTGCAAGGTTTTGGAAAAATGGTGTTCCACTAAAAAAATTGAATCAGATACCATACATCTATGAACAACTACCAAAAGGTTGCAATGTGAAAAACTAATTTTTGTGCACATGTTTGGGGAGCGGGCAGAAGGGCGGATGTGATGCAGTAGTAGCAGAAATTTGACCGAACAACGTTATCACGGTTTTTTTTTGCTCGCATTTTGATGCAGAAGTAAAGAGATCGCTCTTGTTGATGCATGTCAGGAGATATTCTGCTTTACTGACTGCAACGATTGCTCAGACGGGCTCTTACCATCAGCCGGTTGACTAATAAATATCTGGCATTGCATACCTGCATAGTTTTGCACACTTCTGCTGTGAAATCTGTTTCGAACATGTCCTTTAAAACTTCTGCATCAATTCCGCTTGTTCTGTTTGTACCGGCAGCTAGATTTTCCAACCACTGACAGAAGTCCTGACAGATTTCGTCGGTAATCTTCGTCGCACGCTTCTTCAGAGTTGCCTCGGGATCGTAACCCTCGAGATCCCGTTCCGTTAGAGGCCGCCACGTGACCGCCTGAAATGGAATACGCAAACTTGCACAACGAATTTAAATTCCTTTGCGTTGATAGAAATCTTTGAACTTTTCGAACTATAAATGATTCGATAAATTGTCATGCATGCATTGTAAATCAATTTTTTTGGAATCTTTTCTATTTTGACCTACTTTGCGTCTTGGTTTAACTAAAAAAAGAGAATATGGATTCAATTTTGGACGATCCTCTTTTCGGTTAGCTTCGAACGATACGTTTCGGTCCAATCGCGATGGCGGGTGCACCTGCAATGTTGGAAAACTTGAGAAAAAGTATTCACCATGAGGGTCATGTTCTATGAAGTCTGACTCACTATTAAATCAAAATCATCGTCTCCAGACGTTTCTGAGAGCTCCGTGCGAGACACCTTCTTGGCAACTTCTCGAAGAGTTGTCTTTTTGCGTTGCGGGTACCATTTTGCCATTCCCAGTATCGGCGCAACCAGATTGTAGGATTTTAAGGGTAGGATACGTCTCAGTTGCCGGGCATTGCACAGACTGGGCTGTTTGGAGGAAGTGAACGGGTCGGGTGAGTTAATTGGTCGTTTTGCACGATTCGAATAACTCTCTGATTCCGCAAGCAGTGTCATTAAATTTAAAGCTTTTTTTTCGGTGTTTCGTGCATTTGATGATTCGGTCAAAGCATTCTTTCCAGAATGCCGACTAGCCAATCGGTTGGAGTATTCGTTTGCCAGGACTTGAAGAATTTCGACGGTCGTCATGTCGTTGGCCAAACATTTTTTTGAAATCTCGATGATTTCGTGGTCAGAGAGAATCGGTAACTCATTTGTCATGCTCTTTTCTGCATCTGCATCGTTCGGTGCCATGGTTCCAGAATCATTAACCGATTGTTTAGGCTGGTTACACGTTTCTTCACTATTAGAAGGAATTCCATCAACCTCTGCATTGAGATTTTGTGATCTATCGCCTTTGGGACAGCTTAGAGAGTCCAATTTTTTGCTGATCTCGTTCAAACGTTGCCCTCCAATATCGTAATCACTGTCATCGTCATCATCATCAATGGAACCTCCAGATTTTTCTGCAGAAGCAACTCTTGATCTGATGGATCGTGATTTTTTATTCTTCAAGGCCCGCAATGGTTCAAGGCTCGGTTTGAGGTTGATGGGCATGTGGCATGGTGCTAGATTTTTCATAGTTTGACCTCCTCCCACTCCAGCCTGATTATCTGCAGATTCAATGTATCCTTGATCTGAATCATCTTGATCGGAAATCGATCGAGTTCGATCTGAAATGAGAGAACTTATCAATGTCTTGGCAGTTACGAGGATCTTGGTCGGTGATTTTGAAAGGGCACGCGAACGATGGAGATCTTCAGCCTGGGGAGTGTTGTTTGTGGCATCAATGACTGATTGCTGGGCCTTAGAGCTTTCGGAATCTCTTGGGGAAACTTGATTGATAGAGGCCTCAAGGCCTGATGATGATGCTTCGACCAGATGATCATCTATTTTCGAATCGACCTTCGCTCCGTTTGCCATTAAAAAACTTTGATATCGATCTCGATCAAGTTGATCCAGCAAAATTGCAGTCGATGAGTCTGCATTCGGAATCTCAGGGGATAGCTCGTCATCGGCCAGTTCTGAATCATCATTGTTTGGACGATTCCAGAACGTACTTAGTTTCTTTTGAGGTCGTGGTTGATGAAAGTCTCCTAATGATTGGCACATACAAGCAAGACACTTGTCTGCCTTAACCCTCGATAACATTCGATTAACTTTTGGTATCCTATCGAAATTCCCTCCGAATGATTTCTTTCTTCGACGTCTTTCCCTGACCTCATTTTTGCTCGTTGTCCAGCTACTGTAGAAGCTCGAACGGTCCACTTGGTCGAATGTCACTTCAGGCCCGATTCTGATGTCGATGCATGTACCTGCTGCATCGTGCTGCGAATTCCTGGATATATGGGCGACGGCGTTTCGCATTAATCTCTCGCGAACACTCGCGTAAGAGGAAGCATTAGATTCTCCATTGATTCTTTCTGTCCAATCATTGGCATCATACTTTCCTCTTCTGAACATGATCTCATCGTCATCTGGATCCGACGTCGATGCTGGTAGGGTAGATTCTACAAAATCCATTTGATCATCACTGGAAATTGAAGACTTTGCACTAGGGGAATAGACTTCCAATGGTTCGGCGAAAAATTGGTTGGTTTCTGATTCAATTCGTGCCTTCTTCCTCAAACCTTTCCTCATGCTCTTTACTGCTCGGAAAACGTTGACTATCGAACGTTTAGGCCATAATTTGTATTTTTCTTTAAACGCCTCAGTCTCTCTCAGAAACTTGGCGTCCGAAGCTTCGTGCGTTGATCGCTTTCCGTCCGAAGGTTTCGGCTGCTGGTACTTTGATTCTTCGTAAATCGGATAGGAAGTACTCCCAGCAGATCGGACTGGAGGTACTGTTAAAAAATGTTGCGTTGTTTTTTCGTCCCGATCTTTAGACTCGTCGGGCTCAATTTTTCGACGGTAATCTTTGGATGTCATTTCATTGATCGAATCTGACAGGGTTTCCTGTTTTTCTTCAGTCTCCATGGAGTCTATGTCCTCGATGGATATGACAACTTTTCCGAAGCTGGGTACAGCACTGGCGATGCTTAAGCTCGGAGCTCGGGCTCTGCGAGGTTTTTCGTCTGGATTATTCTCCATTTCCGGCTGGGAATCTTTCCGGTTTATTCCTTCAAGAGCATGCCGGAAAATGACCGTTTTTTTAGTTGGAATCGGATGTCCGGAGATTAAAGTTTCAGCTGGTGGTTCTCCCGTTGGTTTTGCTTTTCTGGCTAATGAACCGATTTGCGGAGTTGCATCCTTTGATGATTTTTCGAAGGATCTTTCTGTCGACGATGCAGAATTGAAGTTTTTATTGTTCTCCTTTGTTCTCGTGTGAGACAACTTTTTCCCCGGTTTGCCTGAACTACATTCCGCGACATGTGGGCGAATATTGGACAGGAAGTTGTTGACGAGTCTCGTCATTTTCGAGAGTTTTGTCAGCCCGGAACTGCCGCTTGGAATTTTATTCAGCCAATCATCTTTGCATGCTACTGAAGCTCGTGCGAGTGTTGCCTTTCCGGATGATAATTGCGTATCGCTCGTCGGCTTAGCAGCTTCCGTTGTGATCCCAATTACTTTTGGGGTCGGTTGACAAGTGACACGATTTTTTTTATAAATACTCCAATAGTCACCATTGACACTGCTTGCGATCGCGGGTGCAATTGAAGAGGAAGAGGTTGTTATTGGACATGACTTGGGACTCGAGAACAAAGGATTTCTTACCGTCATCGATACTTTTGACTCAATGTCTTTGCATATTACGTCCCAATAGGGTTTCGCGTCACCAAATGGCAATTCCCATCTATCAATCAGTCAATCAATCATTTAGACATCATTACTTTCTCCTCCTAACGAACCATTTTTTCATAATCCTGCAAATTTATTAAGGGGCACTGTAAACTTTCCAAATAACCATTCCAACGGGTGGGGGTTAATATTACGAATAACCAAATTGTCGAACAGCTAATAATTCGGAATTTTGGTATTCATAAAATTAAATAAAAGAAAAGTAAGAAAGTCGAAATCAAATTTTTCAAATGACTAAAAATTCGAAATACAAAATAGCGAACGTCAAAAATGGCGAACGTCAAAACGGCGAGCGCCAAAATAACGAACGCGGGTGGGAATAATATATTCGAATGACTATATATTATTCCCACCCGCGTTCGTTATTTTGGCGCTCGCCGTTTTGACGTTCGCCATTTTTGACGTTCGCTATTTTGCATTTCGAATTTTTAGTCATTTGAAAAATTTGATTTCGACTTTCTTACTTTTCTTTTATTTAATTTTATGAATACCAAAATTCCGAATTATTAGCTGTTCGACAATTTGGTTATTCGTAATATTAACCCCCACCCATTCCAACAGTGAATATAAAAATGAAAAAAAAAATCAATTAAATTTTTGATACCGATCTTGCTGGCAATACGATCGAAAAAAAAGCACCTACTAAGAAAAAACTCACGTGGGTCTCGAGGGTTTGCAAAGTCTTCGTTAAGCTCTCGCGTGGATACGAAGGCTTGACATTGTTTCATTGTTGTTGAAAAAAAATTCACGGAATCCGGAATGATTAAGAAATTTTATACTAAAGCGGGAAAAGTTTGGTTCACCTTGTTTTTGCCACCAGTCGCTGCTTCTTGCCTTGTGCCCCCACATTCCCTTTGAGGCTCGTTGGGAACGACATTGCACCAAATGGGCTCGAAATTTCACGATGAAATTTTAAGCTTTCTGAGACACAGCTGGTTCATAGTTCATATCAATTTTTAGATCATCCGAACAGAGGGAAAGTGAAATTTTTACGTGTACGAATATCAGTCTGTAAGGAAAAAAGCAACTACTCCGGTGCGATACGAAATAACCTCGAAAGCGAGAAGTCAGCTCAGTATCGATCAAACGAAAATCTCGGTTTTACGAGTCGCCACAGTGATTCCGACGCTTTTCTCTGTGCTGATCAACATTCGTGTTATACATTGATAAATGTTGGCTCTGTGGAATATTCTTGTGTTTATGAATTGGTGATGATGTTGAAATTTGCATCGTTCGAATGCAACGAAATACTGTTTTTTTTTTTTTTTTTTTTTTTTTTCTTTCTTNAGCTCGTAATTATTATTCAATATTTGGTCTGGACCATAAAGCGATTCTGTGTTCCGACTGAAAAACTCAATCGACACGAAAAATCACCATGATTTTCAATAATAAATAAAGAAAATAATTTTCGTTCGTTCTCAACGTTGCCAACTTCTGGGTCATAATTTGTGGAGAACGGAGCAACGTCGCGACCACACAATAAATTCTCGATGCACTTCCGTCGAGACTAATGCTGAGTGAAAACATGAAAATTTGATCCTCAATCCTCGAGGGTTTTTCGGGCACCCTAGTTCCGTGAACCCTGGGTGTTCGAGTTATCCGAGGCCGAAATGACAAATGAAGGGATTTGAAAAAATTCATGGTCAATCTTCAGACTGTACTTTCGAAGCGAGGGTAGAATTTTTCATTTTCAATATTTTTTTTTTTTTTTNAATAAATAAAGAAAATAATTTTCGTTCGTTCTCAACGTTGCCAACTTCTGGGTCATAATTTGTGGAGAACGGAGCAACGTCGCGACCACACAATAAATTCTCGATGCACTTCCGTCGAGACTGATGCTGAGTGAAAACATGAAAATTTGACCCTCAGTCCTCGAGGGTTTCGGCGGGCACCCTAGTTCCGTGAACCCTGGGTCTTCGAGCTATCCGAGGCCGAAATGACAAATTAAGGAATTTGAAAAAATTCATGGTCAATCTCCAGGCTGTACTTTCGAAGCGAGGGTAGAATTTTTCATTTTCAATAATTTTTTTTTTTCGTTGAATATCAAGCAGTTTGAGAAACAGGCCGGACGATATGGAAACGTCACGTAATTTTTTTTTTTTTCAGTGGAACTGTAACATGAAAATGCGACTTTGAATAAATCGTTGATACACTTTTGGCATTTTCGATCCTGAATATCGAAACATTGTCGATCAGGCAACAGCTAAAAAAAGGTATGTATGGATAATTCAGGAACTGCAAATGTCCCGAAAACGAAGAATGCGGACGTGGGGATAAAATTCGTTATAAATTACGTCGAAATGTAAAAACGTTGCTGAAAGTTTTGCAAAAATTTCAAACATCCATCGCTCGCCAGTTCATTTTGACGTGGGTATTCACAAAAACGTTTAAACGAGTACTCACTATTTATTTATGGATTTTTTTAAATATCCGAGGAAAGAAAGCTGGACAAACATTTCAGTAAATTTTTTATTGGATTCTTTGAAGAAATTTATTGGAAAATTGATGAAGTTAGTTTTTTTCGACATTGCTGTTGGAGTTTTTCCACACTCGACTTGTCTGATCGTAATGATAAAGTTTCGTACTGATCGTATGAAAATTCTTGATATTATAATATTTGATTGAGCGTATAAAAAAACTAATTTATTTTGTTTCTTTACCAATGAATAAAGCATCGTTCGTTAATGTTGCCCGGTTCAGGAAAAGCTTCATATTTTCCAAGCTTATTCAACGGATAACTTGAGAATCGTGAATTATTAAGATTTTTTACTTATTTAGTGCGCAGCGTCTACATTAGCTCGTTCTCCTATTGTGAAACTGATGAAATATTAATGAGGCATTCAATGTAATGCTAAAAACTCTACAATAGGAAAATAATGTAAAGAATAAATAAAACGTGTCTGGTTAGAAAGGAAAGAAAGAGCGAGAGAGCGAGAGAGTGAGAGAGACAGAGAGCGAGAGAGAAACTTGAGAGACGAGATGATGAATGGGAGCTTGTTGAAAATTCGATGGTCCAGACGAAACTGGTTGAACCGAGAAAAGTAGAGATTACGGTAACTCTCCAGTAGTTAACGGGCCTCGCTCTTTCTCTTTTTCTTCCTCAGTCTCTCGCATACGCCATCCTGCTTGCAGGATCTCAGCTGCCACCACTTCCGGTCGGTATGAGGCTCGACCTCTGCGCGCTTCGGTCTTTCGACTTTCCGTCCGTCCATCTTTTTTCTTCTCTCTCTCTCTCTCTCTCGCTTTCTTTTTCGCACATGCATTAGGAATGATGAACGCGGGTAGATGCACATTGTGAGACTTGGTCGTTAATCCGCCAGACAATGGGAAATCTCGAAGGAAAATAATTACGTAACTGTTAGTCTTGGCCAGAGGTTGAATAAAAATTATAAAGCTGCCATATCCCCAACGTTGAGGCTGAAGTATTGTTTCGCAGGGTGCTCGGTGAGCCTCGCGCGCATCCGGCTTTTTCCACAAAACTATCTGAGCCTCGCGTAGACTTTCGTTCTACCTTTCTATGTGCCCTAGAAACTCTTCCAAAAGAGCGAGCAATACGCCGAGGAATAAATTTGCACGTGTGAGAATTAAATCGAACGGATATTCCATAGAGATTTAATTTTTTTCTCGATATTTTGTTCAACATGGTGAGCTAAATTTTCTTGTGAATTTTGAAATTTTCGTTACTTCGGCAGTATTTTTTATTACCAATGGAATTTCTAGCAAAATTCCTGATTAGAACGACAAAAATTTGCTTCCGAAGAGACTTTCTAGAATATTTCTTGCTGCGATGACACCATTTTGGGATTTGAAAAAAAACGTTCAAGTGAACGTGTCGAACAAAATTGAACGAGGCTGGAACAAGTTGAAAGAATCGTGGGAACTTGTGATCAAGATTTATCGAAGCTTATTTGGAATAATTCGTTGTCAAGGACTTGCTGGCGAGCTTGCTCGACTCGGAACGGACGAAAGGATCGAGTGAATCGGGAACGAGGAGTTTGTATCGCATGCGCAACAGCACAAAGCCTCAGGAATATAGTTCTCTTGTCCTTGGCATGACATCCACGATTCATGAAAGGTAGAATTGACGATCTGGACCATTGACTGGTCAAACGCGATCAAAGATTCGGTGCAGCTTGATGTTACGTCCAACTCAAGTCCTTGCGGGACTTTGGAGTTGGTTATGGGAGGGTGCTGATTTGAGATGAGGAGAGAAAGAGAAAGAGACA
>JBAJMU010000001.1:15639150-15674938 GCA_037952995.1 Hyposoter didymator | reverse complement strand
TTTTTTTTTTTTTTTTGCAGAATCAAAAGTTTTTGGCATTCTGGCGCGAAGATCGACTTACCTGTGGAATTATGAGGATAGAATGGACTCATTTACGCCTCCGCTTTATTCTTCTCTACAAATGCATTGCAGCATTGACAGTTTTTTTGTTAATGACACGAACCCTTACGATATTAGTTCAGAAATAATCACAAACACGTTTCTTATGTGATTCAAAAGTTTATGCCATTCTGACGAGGAGATCGATTAAACTGTCGAATTATGAGGATGGAATGGACTCATTTACGCCTCCGTTTTACTCTTCTCTGCAAATCCATTCCAGCATTGACAGTTTTTTGTTAATGACACGAACCCTTACGATATTAGTTCAGAAATAATCACGAACACGTTTCTTATGTGATTCAAAAGTTTATGCCATTCTGGCGAGGAGATCGACTACCCTGTCGAATTATGAGGATGGAATGGACTCATTCACGCCTCCGTTTTATTCTTCTCTACAAATGCATTGCAGCATTGACAGTTTTTTGTTAATGACACGAACCCTTACGATATTAGTTCAGAAATAATCACAAACACGTTTCTTATATGTGATTCGAAAGTTTATGCCATTCTGGCGAGGAGATCGACTAACTTGTCGAATTATGAGCATGGAATGGACTCATTTACGCCTCCGTTTTATCCTTCTCTACAAATGCATTGCAGCATTGACAGTTTTTTGTTAATGACACGAACCCTCACGATATTAGTTCAGAAATAATCACAAACACGTTTCTTATGTGACCTTTAGTATTATTTGCCCTTTACAGATGTGTCGTTCCGCATGAAAAATAGCCAACCGGGATTTTCCCATTAATATTTCTCTGAGACATTATCTCACCGGCAGAGAATAACATTTCTGTATATATTGCATGGTCGAGAGCACGATACCAAAGGAATAATATGTCCTGTGAATTTAGTTCGAACACTCACATATATTTTCTCAGCTTTTCTCCAAACGTCGATTCGTTGCGAGCTACGAAGTTACCAGAGTCAACGATCCGAAAACTTACTCTCGCAATTATAAATGTATTTGAGTTTTCTGGTGTTCGAGTATCGGATCTCCAAGTAGACATTTATTCATTTTTTCATATTTTACCAAAAGTTCTTTCAAGTGATAACGCTTGCAAAAACGTTGCTACGATATTTTTGTTTGGGCGACCATTTAAATTCGTCAGTCTCGTTCTTCGTGAATTCGTGAGGTAGTTCAACATTTTCTGAACTCCTGCATGTACCTTACATTGCAGTCTTGTGACATTTACATTTTGGGATACGGTTCGCATGGAGAAAAATCAATCCGGGCCTGTGTGGATCGAATGAAAAGGATTTTCTTTTTTTTCTGCTGCAATTATCTCGTCCATGACATGCAACTTTCTTTGAGTTTTGTAATCCTGTCGTTTATTCAACGTAAACGCAATAATCTATCCATTGTCTTCTCCTCTATCCCTCTCTCTCTCTCTCTCTCGCTCTGCTGTTTACGTGGGTGGATAAAAAATTAGGAACGATAAACCGAGTTTCCATAAAAACTCATTTTTTTGTCTGGTCCTCGTTGCCTGGATGAATAGCGCCAAGGCATATAATCCATAAAAAGCTCTTATTCTTTGCTGCAAGGAAAGAGAGGACTCGAGGGTGATTATCCAAGCGAGTAAGATAGTTGAGATAATCTCCTAAATTTCTGCGTTTCCGTTTATCGTGTTTCACTGGATCATGAACAAGAAAGAATAATATTCGAGAGAAATTTTTTTTTCTTTTAGTGCTGAACGAATTTTGTGGCGGGTTCGATTCTCTGCTCAACTCCCAGAATACATAGCTTCTCGATTTNCTGCACGAATTTTATGGCGGGTTCGATTCTCTGCTCAACTCCCAGAATACATAGCTTCTCGATTTCACCGCATATACGAGCTCGTAAACCATAAGCACCGCTAACCGAGTCGGGTAACTCAAAAAATAATGTAACCGTATATTTTCCCATCATTATATCATTCTGAACGTAGTGGTCGGTTGGTGGATGGATAAGACCATTATTGAGTCGGTCGACATGGAATCCCACACACGTGGGTGTAAAATACTCCGTTTTGGCATATTATTTTATTTTTCGACCCCTTCGTTGTCACACTGGGTCTTTTTGACCCGGACCGTTTAATGTTATTAAATATCCTTGGAAAATTTGCCAGGCTCTCTAACACTTTCGATCCTGGTCAACGATTTTTGTCTGCGTTTAAAAAAAAATTGATTTTCGAAAAAATGATCGTCGATAAAAAAAAAATTGAAAAAAAATGTTTTTCAGGCTTTTGGAATGTTGAAAAGTTCACAAAAAAAACCCAAATGCGTGTAACTCCTTGTTACGATGCTGGAAAATACTTTTGCTTTACAATATTATTATTTTTTTGGGTTGCTGATAAAAAAGGAAGCTCATGGTACCTCCGGATCATAAAAACACACTTCGTGCGTGACGGAACGTCCTCTTAGATTGTCCAGGATTACAATCCAGGCAAGTTATTCCGAGGGGAAAAAAAAACTCAATGGATACGTTATACCTCGGGAGAAACGAGTGAGAGAGCAATTTCGCAAGCGGCCCAGAGCTATATCCATATATCTGAGGACTCTGTAACGTCTCTGCTGTATTTTTCTACACATCTCTCCTTCGCACTGGAAATTCGATGCTCGCTCTTCGGATAATAAGACCGTGCCAAGTCAGTGCCAATAAAAGAAAGATGTTAAGGTTTTTTCATTCACAGGCGAGAGAGAATTTTTCGTGCCTCCTCTTTTTTTTAGGGTCACACCGTTGCACTCACACTTGGTAAAATAAAGGAGCAATTCTCAGAGTATCCTTCAGCCTGTGCCATTCAATGTATAATACGTTTGACATAAATTTCATCGTTTCTTTTCTATTTTGATCCGATTATTCTTCTTTGTTTTTCTCATTCATTTATGTTAGCTCCGGACATCGGTGGGGAAACGTAACTAAAAAGGGAGCTGCTGGGTTGATTAATTTTTGTCATTGATTCGTGAAATTAATTTTTTACGTGTTCGAAAATTTTTTTTATTCCGAATTTTGAAGAAATTGTAGGGAATTTTTTATTTTTCTGGCGATTTTCTGGGCTTGATTTTTATCATTTATACGGTAAATTTTTTTTTTTCGTGTTCGAAAAGTTTTTTTTCCGAATTTCGAAGAAATTGTGGGGAATTTTTTTTATCTTCCTAGGCATTTTATGGGCTAAATTTTTTACACTGACCCGTTTAATTTTTATTTTCACGTGTTTGACGAGTTTCTGAAATTTCGATGAATTATATGGTGAAATTTTTTATTGTCTGGGTATTTTTAGGGGTGAGACGATCTGTCATCAGCCCCATGTGAGTTATTGATTATTTTATTGATGTTCATGCGTTTTGCACTTGAATCCTGATCCGGCCTCAACAAGGACCTATGAAGATTGCTCTGGCATACTCTAGTGCAGCCTGATCGGAATTTTAGTGGAAAGAGAAGAAGGAAGTAATGAAAAGGTTTCTTCAGCGTGGATGTTTTGTTTTTTAGAGCCCTTAAAGTCTCTATCGCGTTGCCCTCGATCGCAAATGCAACGCGTGCTTCCATCGTATATTTATATGAATTTTCTCTCTCTCTCTCTCTCCCTGACTCGTCTTTTCGCTTGCTCACAGACACGCTGAATACTCAGGAATGTGGGTCAAGCAGTGACAGCATTGGGCTTGGTTGTTCTCTCTGAACAACGGACGCGTATGAATAATTAATTAGTTACTTTTGCGGCCTGCTCTACACGAAATTCCGGACTTTCCCTGCATCGGATATTCTCACGCTTGGCATGTCCGTCTCAGTGTGTTTTTGCCGCAATACATTATGAAGGTAATAATAGCAAAATGTTTCGAAACATTTGACGCGTGAGGAATTTCTAAAAAGTTGATTAATCATAGTGTCTGATGGGGTTCGAGTCTCATTATCACGAGAAATAAAATTCGCAGCAATGATTTTTAACTCTTTCGTGGTCACACTTCCGCCACCGATCTCGATGGGCACATTGGGCTGATTCTACCCAGTCTATTTTTGAACCAGCATAGTGACCACTCTATCGGCCTGAAAATTTCTCAAAAAATTACTGAACGTCCTTCAGCCACTCGAGATTAGATACGAAAAACTTTCCTGAAAGAAATCAAAGGCAAACATATTTTAAAAATGCAGAATGAAGAAAATAAACGGGAAAAAAAGTTTTTCCACTAAAATAATCGCAACTTCGTGAATTTTCAATATTTTTGCCTAAAATTTGGACCTGATATCCATCAGATCTCATTCTTTTGTGAAAAAAATAGTAAGATTCAGTGCGTCTGAAAAAACATATTTATTCCATTATTGTAAGCGGGTTGATTTTATAGTGTTGTTAAAAAAATCTCAGCGTTATCGGTGGTATAATAGTTACCACCGCCAAAAGGTGGTCACTGGGTGGATTTGACCCACGGTGACTACGAAGGTAGTTAGGGGGGTCAAATCCACCGTAAGGGCGTAAGACCAGGCGGCAAAGTTTTTGTTTTTTTAATAATGACCCGGGGAGAAATTTCTGTCGTGGAAATTCATAAAATTTCAAGCACAAATGCCATTTGTTTGCATGTCTTAATTCCAATCCGTCAAGAATATGTTTCGCTTCGAATTCCGACGTCATCCAGAGGCTCGCCTCGTCCCCAAGGCTCCCTTGTTCTCTGTTTTCAGTCTCTATGTGTTTCCGTCTCACCCTTGCACACCCTCAACAGCAAACTCCTCCATCCAGCAGCTCCTCCTTTTTGATCTTTCTCCATTTCTCTCCATCTTTCCTGGCGTCGTCTTGTTCTTGCTGTTCCTTGCGTCGTCTTTATTCATCCTTCCGGTTCTTGAGCGTTAAGTACCTTGGGAGAGATAGCAGACGGGAGAGACTAAACACGACGGATTACGGATTAGGATCAATTTCGAGTAGTTCATGGATATGCAATGTCTTACCATAGAAGCGCGAAACTTCAGCATCGCCGGAAAGTAACCGTTGATACCTCCTTCTTCTCCTCTTCCTCCTCTTCCTGGCTCTTCTTCTCCATTCCACTTTATATCGCCATTTGCATACACACCAATTTGTATGGACGTATACAGCGACTTGTCGACTTGACGAATATAGAAAGTGAGCAATGCGAGTGTCTCGAAGGCACGATATCGATTTAAAAATTTTTTTTTTTAATTTTTTGGGAAATTTAATAAAAAACCAAGTTTCCTTTGATTTGGTTAAAATTAAATTGGTCGCGTATGTGAAACTCGTCGTCACTACTAGCAGGGACGGGAGGGAACTTGCTTGGCAGCTTTAAACAAAATTAATTTCATTAAATACTTGGCGTCGAGACGCCGTCGCGTCTTTAGATTAATAATCGAGCAAGAGAACAGAGAATTGAATTGTTTTTTGGTAATTGGTTAATAAGCCTTCGAGGAATGATTATTTTGTTGAAATTTCCCAAAGTGGAGCCGATTTTGTGGAACGATTGGAAAAATTCGTTTTTTTTGTTGTTGTTTTAATTTTCTGAGAGCTTGCCATATCGAGGCAGCCGAGAAGACGATCGCGGAGGGATGCGGGGAATTTGCTCGATGTCTACGTGCGGTATATTTAAAATAATCCAATCGCAACATCTTAATGAAGAATTGAATAAATCGTTTGTGTAAATTGGTATAATATGGAGTCGAATATTGAGATGAGTCGATCGTCACCTTTTGACGATTCGGTCGGGAGGCTGTATATAAGGTAAAGGTTGTGTAGGGTTTGGAATAAAGGTCGAACGTTAACTAAAATGGGAGTGATTTCGCGGAGGTCGCCGTGCGGCGGTGGGATTGTTGGGGGAGAGGTGGGATGGTTCATCGGTCCAGACGAATAAACTATCGGAATATCGAAACGTCGGTGAAGTAACGTACGAATACGCGAGTTGGAAGGGATGTTGGATAATCGCTGGCAGAGGTCGTTCGCTACAGTTTCTCTCATTCTCTTTTCTCTCGCAGTCTCGTGCGTCGTTTTCTCTCTTTCCCATTCGGTGTATACACATTGAGAATGAAGAGAACGAGGACACAGGTTGTATTGGTAATCTCTGTGGGCGCGGTAGAGAGCGACGAGTATAGCCGCTAAGCGACGTCCCTTACCCTGCTCGTCGGTGGGAGCCTCCGGATCTCCTGCTTCCATCTCTTCCGCACTCTCTGCATCTCGTTCTTTCTCCCTCTCGCTCTCTCTCTCTCTCTCTTTTGCATTGGTGTACACGTAGGTACGCGTGTAATCCGGGGTGCGAGTGGACGAGGTGGTTCGGGTATACGAGAGAGTTCTGCGGCGGGCCGTACAGCCACGCGGAAAGCAATCATCTCGACCGGACGCAATCAACCCTCCGACACGCGTACGGGGTTCGCCGCGCGCGCCAACTCGCGCATACTTCTGCAGCGTTTACTCGCCCTAATACATCTACGCCACATGTACTGGGCGTGATATTTTTACGCGAGCCCGAGTATGTACCAAAACCTTGGGGTATTTGTGTAATAGTTCCGAACCAGAAGGTTGTGTTGACCAGCCAGTGGCCGACGAACGCGACGCCTTTCTATCGCGAAGATCTTGCTGTATACGTATAACAAGGAAACAAAAGAAAAAGTTATCTACACTGTGTATTGGGTGTCAGCGTGAAAGGTTCCCAACCCTTGTCACTCCCCACGTAAAATACCGACCGTTACGACCTTTTATGTCTTAGGTGTTCATATCTGTGTGGTCGCTAGGCGCTGATGGAAAACAGCGAGAAACTGACAGAGAGAGAGAAAGAGAGAGTGTTAGAGAGATTACGGAGCAAGTACACTCGTTACAGAGGATGCGATAGAGCGTATGGGACACACCGTTAACGTGGATGCATGTGTACCATGCGACAAACCGCTGAACGCTCGCGTACGAAAACATCAGAGCGAACATCCTCTTGCGTCCTTTTCTCGCGACTGGTGTGCGTGAGCCTACGATGTATAGTATGGAGGTTCGTCAACATAGATATAAATAAATGGATACACTGTGCTCCCAAGCACAACGGCTCAATGTCCATTTCTCTGCACTCTGTCTTACCTGGAGCCAAAACCTTTCACTTGTCAGCAGTTGATCCGCGCGTATTTCCAGTTGCTTTCCATGTGGACATGAACGCATGTACATGGACCTTAATACATCTGTTCCAACGTAGCGTAACATCTCCAATCCTCCATCGCACTCGATCGTTGTCCACGTGGACAAAAAACTCACGAGGCTGCCTCGATCAAGTTCACACACACACACTCACTAGTCACTGTGCGCAACGTCACATCGGACGCGAGAGACAATTCGTCTTGTGACCTGGATCCTGATTGTTTTTACGTTTGCCAAACGCGTCAACTTCCATTTAAGCTGGTGGAGAATTTTTATGACGAGTCCTGAGTCCTTAATGAACACGCTGATGACCTTTGGAAGCGTTATGCCATTAGGCTGAGAGAATTGCTGATTTTTTTCCCCTCCGGTAATCTCCGTGCGAATTGAAACGCCGCCCTCGTCCCTTCGGTCACTGGGGGATCGCTGCTTTTTTTTTATTGCATCGTTGAGAGCGATCTCGGATAAATTCGAGCAGCGGGCTGTCGCTCCAGGTTTATATCGCTGTCGATGTGTGTGCGGTCGCTATACGACACTCCACTCTCTCATCTCACTCGCTCTCTTTCTCTCTCATCTGCGTCTCCTCTCACTTCCGGTTCTCTCTTGATGCATACACATCTATATATCGTCGTACTCACGATCCAGATAGTTCCGCGCGCGAGCCACGCACGCTTGTAAACTTCATACGACGTCAGTTAACCGAAATCACGCGAAATCAATTATAACGGGTGGATCGTTACTTGCTGGTAACGAGAAATGGCGTGGATTTCACACTGAATTCGCGCCAGAGCTTCGACACCTTTCTCTATGTATTTGGACGTGCGTGCCAACACACACACGCGCACGAATCTAAATATGAGTATTAGACAAACCCATTGCGCCACCTGTACGCTGCTGTACGTTCTATATGCATTAGGACGTGCAGGTTTTGCCTCTCTCATGCATATAGTTTCCTATTAGACTACAGTCCTCAATTTTCCTGAATTCTATTATACCACCGACCTAATTCGATTGTTCATTTCGCCGGGACTGCTCTCGCGGAGCTCCTTAAATTCGATTGCGATAATGAAATTTGTATTATTTTCTATTTAGTCAAATCCTGGCCAAGATCTTGATGAGCTTGACAACGAAGAAGCCATTTTTCGTTTTATTCGCTCAATCGGGAGGTTTATTTTTGGATGACCGAGATGGGAACATCGCGAGTCTCAAATCGATCATTTTTCCAAAGAAAACGCGACGTTTCTGTCCTTCGAATCCCTTCTTCAAAGTATCAATGTCTGGAGCACGAAAAAATAGTGATAAAATATTTTCCGACAATTTTTTTTTTTTTTTTTTCTTTCAGGCAGCGATAATGAGTTATGCCAATTGAGATTTGCAGGGAAGTGTGTTCCGATTGAGAATTGATGCTTGTTTGTTATATAGCCTCCAAATCGAAGGGGAAAAAGTCTCCGGCTCCGAGCGGAAGTCACGCTGCAGACTTTCAATTTCCGGTACAACGGAGCGAGTTGTCGCTTGAATGATTTTTAGATGCAGATTCGTGAAGATTTTTATGTGCAGATATAATGAGAAAAAAATGTTAATATTTACGCCAACTTTGGCATACGTCTCGATGAATTATCAGTTCATTTTGCTAGTGCGTGCTGTTTGTCGTGAGATTTTATCTCGCAGTTTTACAGGCCCGCGAAATATCGTCCATGCTCCACTGACGCGTTCTGGCATCAACGACGATAGCGGGCTCGCGTTAAGGCGCCGCTTTTTTAATTAATATCTGGGTACAAAGTTTTTACATTGAAAATTAATATTGTACAGAATTTCCAGCACTTTTTGGTCAAATTTTATTAACTACATCGACCATTTGCTGAGCGGGATATTTGTTCTTGGATATTGCATTCTTGACACAATTTGTCTGAAACTTTCTTCATCATGCACATGACGTTTTTAGTAATATTTACCGTACAAATTACCGCTAGAGTCCATATCGAACCGACTCGATGCTCATTTTTCAGTTTCTAAACTATTTCACTGCCCAATTCGGAAAATGTGGGAACGATTCGCAATTTATTCGCTAAGACGACTTTATTCAGGATTCTTTCGAAATTTAGTATAAACGTTCTTGGTACCAAAACTAACAGTTTTCTCTTCTGAAGAAAATTTTTCTGACGTTTAGAATTCGAGATATTTAATTTAAATTCAATATCCTAATATTAATTTTTTTTATTTATTTTAATTTATAATTT
This sequence comes from Hyposoter didymator, assembly GCA_037952995.1. Classification (NCBI taxonomy): domain Eukaryota; kingdom Metazoa; phylum Arthropoda; class Insecta; order Hymenoptera; family Ichneumonidae; genus Hyposoter; species Hyposoter didymator. The sequence goes on along the minus strand of JBAJMU010000001.1, from coordinate 15,665,520 downwards.
GTAATTCATAAATGTCACAATATAAAATATAATATAAATTAAATATACAAAACATTTTCTGATTAATTTGAATTGAATATTTTAAATTATAAACGTCCGAAAACTTTTCTTCACGGGAGAAAACTGTTAGTTCTGGTGGCAAGAACATCGATACAAAATTTTTAAAGAACCCTAAATAAAGGCGTTTTGTATCTTAATTACGAAGAGTGCTGAATCAACGTAATTAGTGCACAATAATAAATGCAATCAAGACGAACGTAATTTTTTGGGAACAGTTAATTCGAGTAAGGAACAAAGTTCGGACATTGTAAAATCAACATTTGACTGTTGAATAATTATGATGGCACAGGCTAAGATAATATTCGAGCCCCTGGTCAACAAAATTTGAGTTTTTCCGCATCAATAATTCAAAATTGCAGAATTGTCAAGCAATTTTTTCGGAATGTTTCGTGTCTAAATGTTGAGCTTTTTGTATGACAATTCGAGGAAATAATAAAATTATAAAAACTGCAATGAATTAAGTTTTTTGATGATTTCCCTTGTTGTTAATTATTCTCATTAGCAAATATCGTAATTGCTCTTCAAAGTTCCTCGTTGTGTTGACTTTTTCGGCGGAGGGGATGCCCAAAATTTAAGGGGCTCTATCTCTTGTGCTAGAAAGTCGATTTGCATATTTCGAGTAGGGACGACATGGTGGTTAATACTCGATCAGGAGATTTATGAGAACGAGTGGAACTTCACCAGCTGCCATCTTTGCCAATTGGCATTCCGGAAATAACACTTCTGGTTTCATCTCTTGCCTTCGATATCCTGCGGAAAGAGGCAATCTCTTGATGCAGATTACAAATAAATATCTCGGAGCCTTTACAGGCGTGTGTACGTGTTATCCTCGTAATTGGCCAATCGGTCGTTGTTCACGTCCAATTCTTCGCGTTTTCATCAATCGAGCCGCTGCCACGTCTCTTGATAAATGAGAATTCAATTTTTGTTTCATTCACAGGGTGAAGTGCCCTCAAAAAATTCAGGAAACAATAATAATGATCGATCAAGTGTGTACGTGGGAGTTTTCGCCACTAAATGGAATTCCAAAAAGTCATTCCGAGTGTTTTTCACGATTAAAAAGTGTTAACAACTAAACAAGGAGAATGGAACAAAAAAATCGAGCATTGTTCCGCGAAGTATTGAACGAGGAATGTGAAAAGTTTCAAAAGGATCATCAGGACAAAAGTAACAGAAATATAAAAGATCAACAAGTTCGAAAAATGTTTCTACGTATTTTTTTCTACAACAAATGTCGTTTTTTCGAAATACTTTTAATTTTGTTTTCCAAATTTTACATTTTCAAAAACGTCAAACTTTCCTTTCTCGAATCTCGAAAAGTTTGGTCATTTTCATGATATTTGAAATGTGAGATTTGAAAAGATGAAAATTTCAACGTTCAATTTGGGCAAATACATAGTCATTTTAAATCTGAAATTGGGCGAAATATGTCAAAATTTCCGAAATTTCCGATAGAATATTAATGAACAATTACTATGTCTGCTAAAATTTCTCAGAGGGCCGATATGGTACCAAGGAACGCGCATAGTAATTTTTCATACAATTTTCTCTCCGTGTGTTTTGGCCAACGATTTATAAAATCTTACGAAATCTTATTACGCGACCAGAGATAGAGAGAGAGAGCGAGGGGAGGAAAAAAATGGTGTAGATTTATGTATGTGTGCGTTGACCGAAATGTATGGCGAACAATGAACAATCGAGATGGCCAAAAGCTTGTCTATCTACAAATATCCAACAAGAGGGATTATATACCTTAAGGTACTATCTTAAATTGAATTCAGACTGGAATCCAAAGTCCCCCGAGTCCGCAGAGCTTTTATCCAAACGAGAAGTATATAGGAAGGTGGATGGAGCAGCAACACAGTCGAGCGTGTGCGAGGAGTACAGACGAGAGAGTCGGGGCCGAGTACAGCGCACAAGAGAGGGAGAAAAAGCGACATCGAGGTAGATATAGAGAAAGAGAAAGCTCGTAGTGAAAGCTCGCCGATATTGCGATCGAGAAATTCCCTCATTGTCCTCGCACGATCGTTTCTCAACTCTGGATTCGATATAGAAATTTTCTCGTGGATAATAGCCCGTTCCTCCGTCTTAGACTGCAAGCTCCTTACGAGAACTGATACCCCGGCCCTCCGCGTTCTCCTCCTTCCTTCAACCCTCTCTTGCCCTGCTTCCCTGCTGCTCGCCAAGCCTCATCGCCTATATATATATCGTTTATATCGATTCCTCTTTCAAATCCTTCAACAACCGCGATTTCTATCGCGCCTTTTCTAGTTTTATTTCCCACAATGAAATATGCGCGTGTAATTGTTTTTTTCAATTGCGCAATCTCTTCTCGCAACGTCCGACCATTTTTTATTGACGATGAAAACGAACGAGTTCAGTGGCGTGGATCACCCATTCGAATTAGAACTTTGATTTTTGCTCCAAAATCGAAAAACCCAATAAAATCGAGAAAAAAATCACTTTGACGTCCCGACATGTGATTTTGGCTTTTACACTACTAGCCATGACAATTCTGCATCCATATAAAGTTACAGCACGTATCACTATCCCGCGTACTGTTGACGAAGAATAAAACTCATCGTTTATCCTGTATGCACAAACGCGTGCGTGCATGCACGTAGAATTATGCATTGACGAAAGTTCGAAAAAACAAAAAAAACAAAAAAATGAAAATTCTGCTTTCGCTTGAAGCTGCTAATACGACTGGCCGAAAAACTGCATGAATGCTGTAAAAAAAGTGAGACAATACTCTCTCTAAATAATTGTTTCTGTTGAAAAATTTATTCCCACCTAAATAGTTATTCCTTTAAAAAAAAAAAACCGCGAAAAAATTCAAAACGAATTGACCATTTTAAAAAATCACTTATCAAACCAAAAAGAGCACATTCTCGTCACAAAAAGTTACCAAATTAAACGCAAAGATCTACTGAAACGTGGTCAAGGGCGTAGAGCTTGTAATATTTAACACGAAAAAGTGGAACAACTCCGACTCTCGCAAAATTCGGGACTTCATCAAATGTTATTGAGGGACATCTCAACAACAGTTGTTCAAAATCCTCCACATTTTATAGGAGCTCAAAAATTTATGTGGAATTATGTTTCAACAAAATTTTACTTCAAGCTCTTTCATGGGTGAAAAATGGATTGGATGGGACGGGATCGAATGGGAAGGAACGGAATGGAATGGAATGCAATCTGGAAACAGATTTTTATTTTTTCAAATATTTTTAAAAAATACAATTAGAATATAATTCAATGAGTGTTTGCTGCTATTATCTGTTTATCAACCAGCAACGCCATAATCACCTGATCAGGATATTTAATTTGATTAGGAAATGAGAGTCGTAAAAAAAAATTGATGGCGTTGAAGTGGCTAATTTAGTGCGGGGAATGGTCCACCGACATCGCTTCGGCGAAAATTGACTGTCCGTGGTGAAAGCACGCTAGTGTCGGGTGTGCCGAGCAGATATCGTGTAAGGTGGACTTAAACTTTGACCGTTTTCGCGATTCCGTCGGTGCTGGTGGTTTCCTCAAGCGATACCCACGATTTCGTTGCCTTCCTTTTCCGTCTTTAGTTCGCGCCACATTCTTCTGTACCAACGACCCCTCGAACAAGCCCTGTATCTGTGGGTCGTTCGTGTTTGCCTGTATATGTGCGTGTGGACATTACGTCGACTCGTATCAATGCGGCGGGAGAGCCAAGCTTGCTTCTTCTTCCATCGACCTCACTTTTCGGATTTTTCACATTTTAAGAGAATCTTTCGGCAGCGAAAAATGTGCCAAACCCCGACGATTAGAGCTCTCTTTTACGAGGAATATGTCGTTAGAGTCTTCCCGCTTCAGCCCCAGTCCAACTTCAGATAATCGGATTTTTAACAGCGACGAAAAACCGCTCGTTCGGAGCTTTCGCTCAGACATTTCGTCAGTCCATCGGAAATGTTTTCTTCAGACTCGGAATAGTTAAACTTTTTCCAAAATTTTGTCATTTTTTGCTGCTGCGGATTCGTCATTTCCGATCCATCGTCGCGCACTGGGGAATCTAAATCATCGACGCAGGGGGAGTCGAAAATCCGAGTGACTCCTCAGAACAAATCTCAGCAGAGAGCCAGATTTTCAAGTCATTTGAAACCACTTCCTTCTTGTAAAAAGCGAAACTTTAGGGAGGGAAAATTATATAAAAAATTACTATGGCACTACAGTTCCCTGGTACTCTTTCTTTCCTTCATTTTTCCAATGACAGAAAACACAAGCATCAATAATGAGGAGAAAAGTCTCATTATCTAATGAAACGACGAATGAAAAAATTGGGGTCAGAACAGCGAACTATTTCACGTGCAGTAATCGTGTGGATATTGTATATTATGGATGAGAGCCTCGGAAAACCAGACGATAGATTATCGAGAGCAGTGCGGTGTGTTATGTATAGGTTGCTATGAGTAGTGACGGTAAACGGAGCTGACATTATCGCATGGTCGTTTCGCGGTGAGGAGAAACTCCTCCTTTCACCCCTCAACCGGAGAGGCCACGGACAAGGTAAAAGGAGGAGGAGGAGGAGGAGGAAGAGGAGACTATCGGTACGAATCAATTTAATAGACAGTAGATAATCGTTGTACGATCATCATTCAGGACGTTCATTAGGTTATCGTGTTCGTAACGCGGCACGATTCAATCATGCGGTATCTCATGCAGCATCTACATACGCGGATAGAGAGATCGGTATAATAAAGGCAAGGGATGAGGAGAGAAGATACAAACTGGATAGCTACAGCAGGATACGAAGCTTGCGATGGTCCGAGCTGGTTATGGTCAATGTTATAACATTCCATTTGGACGTGAGCACGTTTACATATTTGGATGTGTATACAAATATGTTTGAAATTCATCGGTCCTAGACAATGGTTGAGATTTTTTTTTCTTGTTTCCTGCTGTGCTGTACGGTGAGCTGCTAATCAACACGAGGATCGCATTGCGTTGGTTCAACATCGAGAATCGAGTAATTATTAGAAATTTTCGATCTTCACTCCAAAAATCTGATTTGCATCGATTCAAATTGCATTTTTTCTAGTTTGTTGGCGTCTTGTCTGCTTTCACCGTTCCCATGCTTTGCTGCACGGGAAATGAAATTTTGTTAAAAATCGTCGATATTTTCTTAAACACGATTCTTTGATAATTTCAAAATTTTCGTTATTTTGGCAGTATATTTCGGTTCTAATAGAATTGTCAGCAAAATTTATGATTGGAACGACAAAAACTTGCTTCCGAAGAGATTTTCTAGAACATTCCTTGCAGCGATGAAATCATTTTTTGGATTATTCAAAAAAATGTTTTGTTGAATGTATCGAACAAAATATCCATCTTTTCCAACAAAATTTTGTTTTCAGTGTGTGTTCGCAGCTGTGTGTGGGTGCTAATTATTTATATTTATTCGTATTAATTAAGAATCGAGTAATTTTTACAAATTTTGAATATTCCTCCCCAAAATCCTCGTTTGCATCGCGATTCGAATTGCATTTTTTTCTCGTTTTCTGGCCTTTTTTTCTGCATCCAACGTTCTCATTCTTTCTGAGAGTATATTTACGTGGTCGTAGTTGGGTCTGCTTGTGTGTGTGTGTGTGTGTATACACGTTTATGAAACAAAAAGAGTAGCCTTTTCCGTAGACCGTAGAGGCGCCAATAAGAAGAGGGAAAAGTACAAGCAACGAGTGTTCGTCTTGTGTGTGTTGTGGGCGGCGAACCCTCTTTCAAGCAGCGCATCGTACCCCTCATTTTGCCTGCTTTAATCACGGCGCCACAAAGTACAGCATTGTCCTCCTGACTATCGGTCTGAGCAAGTATCTGCGGCAAGAATACACGCCGCAATAAACTATTCCTCTTTCCTCTGTTTTCCGTTCTTCAGTGTCTCGCCGTGGTCGTTGTTCTCGCTGAGTAACTAAAAATCCGAACGCGAAACCCTCGACGCGGCTTTGCTCCTTTTCCTCATCTCATCCTCTATTTCTCTCTTTTCATATTTTTTGGATCCCGGAGTTCGAGTCGGATCTGCTGACGCTTCGCACAGCTCCGCCGACCAAGACGATGAATTTCTATTGATTTTCTTTTATTGTTTTATTCCAATCGGACTTTATTCTTATGAACAACGGATCATGCAGCCCGGAAAGGTCCGAAGTGGATGAGGGGTTTGTATCATTATTAATTCTTCTCGAAAGATCGAAGCTCACGAAATGGGCAGTTGAGACTAAGTGTCCCCAAGAGAGAAACCTGCTGGAGAATTATTGTGCCTTGGGAAAGATACACGCGCGTTTGGACCCGAACCAACCGAAATCTACCGACCGAATTGCTTTTGTAATTCCATTTTCCCGGACTCTGCGGTTTTCGTGCATCTTGACCAATGTCCAAACTTCGATAACAATTGATTTGAATACATCGCTTAATCGAATGCCGCGTGCCTCCGCCAATACGCATCGCACATCTTCGCCTTTCTCTCTCTCCCTCTCTTTCCCGAAAATCCTCTGTCCTCCTCCTCCGCTTTTGCGTCGAATACGGACGCGTATCTTGGAGTGTGTGTGCACACAAAGCTTCCCGAACTCTGAGCGATCGGAGAAACCCAAAGGTCCCATGGAGGTTCGACCTTTACCCGCGGTGGGTCACCGCTGCATTTCTGCTCAATTCGGTACCTGCCATCATCGCCCAATTAAAACCTCGTTCGACGTTTCGGATCATCCTCAACCCTGCCACTGATCCCATCAATCAGGCTGCCTCTTCCTCCTATTGTTTTAAAAATAGTGACTGAATAACACGATACGAAATGGGGTTCGTGCGTCACGTATAATATTCATAGACTTCGGAAGGCTCTACAGTGATGCAGCGAGCCCGTGTGCTCGTGGCCATTTACGATTTTGATTCACTTTTTCTTATATAAACATAAACAAAATTTATTCGCACTGTAGGCTCTGCGAGACTCCAACTTCCACGTTAAAAAATCGGTCGAAAAAAACCCAAAGCCTGTAAAAAAATAAAAGTAATATAATTAATTAATAATAACAAACAGCAAATTGATAAGCATTTAAAAATAAAATAGAAGAACATTGAAAAATTCAAATTTTATGGATTAACGCGTGAAATTAATTTTCTAGTATACGTCAAACGCGAGCATCCAGAAATGAGCAGCTATTTTCGGAGAGAAATCCTCCTGGGAAGGAAAAAGCTGTTTAAAAATATTCAGATGTTCCCCAGCGGCGTTTAAGTTTCCCCATTCGATTATTATGGGGAATATGCGTATCCTGTATTTTCATTGATATTTCTGCGAGGATGTTTCTGGGGTGAATTTCTAACAGTGGCATATTTTACGAGGAGAGAAAATAGGATATGATTTTTACGAGTCCACTGTACGCAGTCTTCGTTTGACCCGATGCAATAAATGCCACGGCGAAAATTGCGGGGGAAGTGAGATCGAGGGGAGAAAATAAAATGTACGCAAACTTTTAGTTTTCTGTAAAAACGAAGAAGCGCAAATCTGCGTGTTGAAAAGTATATTTATGTACGTGGAAAAAAAATACATTTAAAATTCACAAGCACTTGTCGGTGCTTGAGCTCGCGGATGCACTTAAAGTTAAAGCTGCCGGAATCGGGGGAGAAGTGCTCGGGCAAGTGTCGTCGAAAAAATGAAAGGAAATGCCACTAGACTGAGAGTTAAGGGACGAAACGAAGAAAAGAAAAATTGGGAGAAATTTTAACGAGGATGCTTTCTAACGTCGGCGCGCGAGCAGCAGGGTGAGGGGCGGACGAAAAGTACATCGGGAATGAGAGGCAAACGGCTAGCCTTTCCTGGCTGCACACCTTCCTCTCCTTTTGTGTGTATACGTGTCCACACTGTCCCGTACTCTCTGGTCCTTGTTGCAATGGTGGCTCCTCCGGTGGCTCGACAAATATATAGACATAATATATATCCATGGAAGGAAAATCCTATATGTATAGAGATGACGGGAGCGCGAGGGAAGAGACACGCTGATTCGATGAGGATCGAGAGGAAGGCGGACGGTGAAAAGAGAGGACAAGTAATTTCCTTGGTGGAAGCGTGCGAAGCGTACGGAAGCGAAGAACGAGACCCCAGCAGGGACGCTACGAAGAAGAAGAACATATAGAGCGAGAGAAAGAGAGAATGAGAGAGAGAGAGAGAGAGAGAGGATGGCGTCATGAGGATAGACGAGGAGGGGTCGTAAAAGCGGAAGTGCGCGCAAAGGTCTTGAGTTGCGAAATGTTATAGTATATAGAGGTAGGAAAAGGTGGCAGGGGGNAGGGGGGGGGGAGGGAGGAGAAGGAACACCTCTATGTTGATACCCATACACTTACCACAAGCCGAAGGAGAACATACGGAAAGGGGAAGCTCGGATGCTGCTCTTCCAAACTAAACTAAATAATATTGATGGCTAACGGAAATTGAAAGCCGTTAAGGCGTTCAGGAGATGCTGTGCGGAACGGTGTCCCCTTACTGCTCCTCCGTACTGCATAAATAAGACGAAGAGAACGCGCGAGTTTCGGTGTGCATTAGAATTAGGACAGTATCTCAGAACATCCCTCGCGACTGTGCTCCAGAATACAGTTTCTCGCTCACATATTTATACGAGTTCGTGTATATGTTTCAGTTGAAATATTTCCCTCTGTCTCCCTCTCTCTCTCTCTCTCGCTCTCTTTTTTTTCTCTCCATTTATCCGATTTTTGTCACACGTACACGTCAGACTCTCCGTGTATTCTCGTTTGACATCCCATCAGCTCGCGCGTTACATTGAAACTTTGGATGATGCAAAATGTCAGAAGGTTTACTCCTGTTTACTTTTAGCTCTTCGCATTTTCAAGCCAATGGGAAATTCATCATCATCATAGGCTGCCAGTTCAATCGCATAAATGATGCATCGAAATATCCAAAACTGGTTTACCTTTTCAAACAAATAGGTATACAAAATTGTGTACAGCAACTTGACTCGGCACGCCTATTGTCACGAGTCCTTTCGATCAATTCGCTCACTCCATTTCATCTGCTTCCCAATCAGTCAAACTTTACAATGGGTACAAAAAAATAGTCTCGGAATAGGTGGAAAAATAATTGACGCACTCATCAGGTTTTGGGAACATTGAAAATTATGCTCAATTTCGCAGGATGTCCCCGGACGATTGTAGTTAGTGTGTCTTTCTCATTATCCCGCACGACTTTATAAGAAACTGATTGAAAACGTGTCAAAAATTAGAAAATATCTTGTTCATAGTAAAAAATCCCAGTCGAATTTCAATGCTTCGAATTTTTTTTTTTATATTGTCCAAGTTTTCAACTCCAATTTATTTACAAACCTACCAATACCAAATACTAGATTTTCATCTCACTTGCTGCTGATGGAAAAAAGCAAATGTCATTGTTAATTGACTTTGCTTCCCCCAGGCGTATCTTCTGATTTTCTACGTTTTTTCGTAAATAGCATTTTGGAAAAATTCATTTACCCTTTTGATCGAGTTCCAGAATTGATAAAACTTGGTGATAACATTCTTTAGCATCGAATTCGATGACGTATATTTTTTTTTAATTTTTAGTGTACATAGTTGTCGAATAATCGGAGTTTACAGTATGCAACGATATACCTATATCTATATCTGAATCCTCTGCTTATGCATGTGTAAACTCTAGTGTTTAATTACTCGAAAACTATGTAGAAGAAAAATCCTAAAAAATTTGCGGATTCATTTTTAATATTAAAGAATATGCTCACCAATTTTCATTAAAATCTGATCATTTCGAATTTCCCTAAGGCAACATTGTTGTGTGTATCCAACCTCCTTAACAGAGACACGCAAATGGTATGTACTTGGAAAATGAAGTATCACTGCTTACTATTTTCGTTCATTTTTGTTATCTCGGACGCTTGAGTTCTCCACATTAGACTCTTTTCACATTAGTACATGATATGACATTTATATATGTTACTGAGGCGTAGCTATGCATTCTTTGTGCATGTGTGTGTGTGTGTGTGTGCAGCGAGAGAAGGTGGAGGTGAGCGGTTGGTACTTTTATAGTAGAACAAGGCTTCGAATCGTTTGGCTCATGCAAATTTTGGCCGTCGTCCGACGTGGACGTATAGCACGAGCAAATGCTGAAAAATGGTCGGCTTAAAATATGCGAGTGTACCGGCTGCGATAGGTGAGTATGTACAGAGCTTCCGCAAACGGGCTGGAGGGGTTGTAGGAGGCTATTCCCATAAGCCTTTCCGATGTTTCAACTTTCCCTCATTCGAGAGATATGCACGAGTTTTTCATCGCGTTCATTTTCCGTCTCTTTCCACCTCCCTCCCACTCGTAACTACTCAATCATTTCCACTCCGTTCTTTTCACTGGTTATTTTTTTTACACCCAATTTTTCGGAATTCTTATCTGACCCAGACTTTTGCATATTTATATTTCGGGAACTGTCAAACGAAATGAACGAAAATCGAATGATTTTGAATCGTTAAGGAGGTTGAATCACGAAATCAAGAGCAAAAATGTAGCAATTTTTCATGAAATATTCTATCGGAAATCGCGGAAATTTTTTGACATTTTTCCCCCAATATCAGATGAAAAACACTATGTATTTGCTCAAATTTCTCAGAGGGACGATTTGGTACCAGGAAATTATGGTGGCATAGTAATTTTTTATATAATTTTGTCTCCGTGTAGTGGGAATTTTTGCTATTTGTGAAAGTCTAATATTGCATGATTCTGTTACAGTCATTTCTCCTGGTGATCAAAAATTACTATGCCACCATAGTTTCCTGGAGCCATATCGTCCCTTTAAGAAATTTCAGCCAAGACGTCGTAATTGTTTATTAATATTCTATCGGAAAAGGCGTAAATTTTGACATTTTTCGCCCAATTTCAGATGAAAAATTGCTACGTATTTGCTCAAATTTCTCAGAGGGACGATATGGTACTATGGTGGTATAGTAATTTTTTATACAATTTTCTCTCCGTGTATTATTCAAGAATACATTAAGCAAATTCGATCAAAATCTTATCATTTAGAAATTTCTTATGTTCTTAACGTATGGTTTATCATGACAACATTGTATCGTCGTGTTCCAACCTTCTTAATTCGTCATAGCAGCGAGGAGCGAGATGCTGAATTGTACGTCACGAAAAAGATCCATATGATTCGCAGAGGGTTCATTTTCTGGTCGGAAAAAATATCGCTCACTAGTTGAATTGACAAATTCCTGATCTAGAGACTTCGTCCATCCTCACGGAAGTTTTGATCAAAACGTGTTGGCAATTTCGTGAGCCATTGAAAAAATTGTTCGTGTCAGTTCGTGTCAATTTCGTTCTCCAATGGAGGATAGCTAATTACTGTGAAATAATGAGAGAAGTTGATCATTTTCGTGAGCATGTGATTGGAGAATCGTTACGTCGTGTAGATCATCGAACAGGATTGAATTTTTCCTTGTCATGTTTATATCGAAAGTAATGTCAGAAAGAAAATGCAATGAAACAAAAAAATCGAACAGTGAGTAGTAAAAAAAGGAGATATTGTGAAAATCCCACGATTCGTGAAGACTGATGATTGAAGAAACTGCGGCAGCGACTCGTTCAAATTGGCGAGGATTTTCTGAAATTGCACCGCGGAGACTTTTTTCTCCAGATCACTGTTTTTGAAAATCGGAAAAGATGAATGAACACAGAAATGGATAAAAACGAATCGGAAGACGAAAATCTGTAATAAAAAGCAAGAATCGCCGAATCGTTTTTTTATGTGTATGTGTCAAGATTCACTGCCAGCCCCCCTCGTTCCTCATTCCGCAGGTTATGGGCATCGATGCACGCACTATGATAGCGCCCAGAGTATAAAGAGCAGGCTCGTATCAAGCCATAAAGTCTTATAGTTCAATCGGAACAGCAGAGAGATGGAGAGAGAGAGAGAGAGAGAAGGGAGGGAGAGGAAACCTCGCGCGTTAAAAAAGAAAATGAGAAAGGGAATGCGGCTACGATGAAACGGGGGCGTTAGCGCGGGAGCGTGAGGAAAGTCGAGGGAGGAGTGGTTGCAAGACCGGAGTACAGCAAAGTAGTTTCGCGGTGCTGTGGCCAACGTCGTTTCTACAGATTGAGATAGAAATGAGAAGCGCAAGGGGTTGGCGTATACACCGGTAGAAAAAAATGAGAGAACGAAGGAAAATTAAAAAAAAAAAAANAAAAAAAAAAAAAAAAAAACCGAACGAAGCGAAAAAAATCAACAGAATAATTCAAAGCATGAGAAAACAAACTGAAAATGAGAAAAAAATACATACACGTGATAAAAAATAATGAGAAAGTCGCAGATCTTGAAAACAAAAAAAATGGCAATTAATACTCGAAAAAAAACTTCGAACTTCGATGAGAACGTAATTTTTTCCTCGTATTCTTTGTCATAATTTTTTGTTGTCATCGTTTTCAATGAAATTAACATTGTCTCAAGAAAGTTAGAGATTGATTTCATGAATAATTCGTTGGTACTTCCATCCGAGTCGGGAATGAAAATTTTCGCGGAACCGAGTTGTCGATTTATTTAATTGAATGCGCACTCGACTCGTTAATTTTCTTTCCAAAATACAAGACGGTCCTTAAATTGTAACAACTCAAGGACTACGTGTGCATGAAGTTTCCATCCTCAAAGCAGCAAAAAATCGAATCCAAATGTGAAATGCTCGTAATTATCAATTTTTCTAATCAGTGCGGAATATTTTGTTCTGAATCGGACGCGAGAAATGGAAATGAATTTTTTCTCTTTTCCTTCAAATCCAATCGCAATTGGCTCGCTCTCATCGCACTGGCGTAATTCCCTCCATGATATTTCGTTGACTCGGTAAAAAGGCGATCGTGTGTTGTCTTGTGTCTATGATGAAGGAGCATTTTGTGCGGAAAAAGCTCGACAGCTATAGCATATCTAATGATATATATCTATGGAGGATTTAGCTACAGATATACGCCTCGTAATACGAAGCAGACAGAAGGCAGGTAGGTTGAAAATTACCGGTGTGAAAATTGCTGAACATTCGTCAAGCGGTAGGACAAGCGCAGCCCGTTCCGCAATACCAGCCGCACGTTAAATTCCCCGCGCGTTCTGCCATGGGCAATATCGATTTCTCCAAGGTAACCCATTTTCCCTGAACGAAATCCTTCCTGGCATAACTCGGTATCGGAGACGCATCAATTTATAACGTTCATATATCTACATAATGTAATTACATTTGAATAGTGAATTGCGTGATGATCCATATTGTGTATTTCAACGTGTCGAGCGGAACCAAAAAACTTGAACGGATCTCGAGCCACGAAAAAAATTACAACGAAAACAAAATGTTGTCGAAAAAGACGAATATTTTGTTCGATTCGTTGGACTAGACGTTTTTTTTTTTTTAAATCCCAAAAATAGTGTTAATGCAGCAAGAAAAATTTTAGAGGGTCGCTTCGGAAGCAAATTTTTGTTGTTCCACTCGCAAATTTTGCTGACAATTCCGTTAGAAACCAAATATACTGTCAAAATGACGAAAATTTTGAAATTATCAAAAAGTATTTAGTTTATCGGATTCACCAAAATATCGACGATTTTTAACAAAATTTCATTCTGCAGTGTAAAAGATATTGATAAAATCGCGTCCGAAAAAAATGAATTTAAGTGAAGAACCGAGAACGCTGGTTCGTGACGTGTTGGGAATTCCATGATCAATGGAATCGCGAGGCCCGGAGGCTGGATGACGAGAGCGGCGGTTACAAAGGGTGATTTTGTCTGGACCACGGTGGTGCAACGTTCGAGTGAGACGTGAAGACGCAATGAGTACAGTTTGGCAGTTGCGAATACCAGACTTCCGGCGTTTCTTCCAAAGTGTTTCCGCTTTCGTTGGTGCGCAGCTGGAAGATCTCTCGGAGAGCAGGAAGACTGTCTGGGACGCGAGAGGGTTGAAGAAAAGGGGAAGAATAAGGAGACTCGATCATCCACCGGTAGCATCATCGCGAAACGACAATTGACAAAAAGAGTGGAGAGAGAAAAAGTCACCAAGTATAAAAGGAGGAAAGCCGATAGCCGCGCGGCGGCAAGAAGGCTCGGAGGTCGAGGCATTCTCTCTGCGGGACGTAGAGAAGCGAGGCAATGACTAGGAGCATATTAGCGGTGTATATGGCGGGATAGAGCGAGAAGAGATTGCAGGCTACATTGGCATTGGAAATTCGAGTGAAAATGCTGTCGAGTATAGTAAAAGCGTCGATGCTTTCACCACCGCATTTTGCAATTCCAATCCACCGAAGTCTGCCAGGGAGGGCCCATTGTTTCTCGTTCTCTTCTGGACGACCGGCAGCAGCTCCTAGAAAGCAAGAGGAGGCTAGTCAAGCTCGCTATTCTCTTTCTTCTCTCTGTGTGTTTTCTGAGACTAATCCTTCCCATCTGCGGATTGTTTCGACCGCGGCCATTCAACTTGTTCTCTTTGCGTTCAGGGATCCTCTTTCCTGTGGTAAATATTTTTTCATACGGCCGACTACACTGAAAACAAATTTTTTTTTTTTTAAGACGGATATTTCGTTTGACACATTCGATTGAACGTTTTTTTGAAAAACCCCAAAAATTCTGTCATCGCAGCAAGAAATATTTTAGAAAGTCTCTTCGGAAGCAAATTTTTGTCGTTCCACTCGTCGATTTCGCTGACGATTCCGTGAGAAACCAACTATACTGGCAAGATAAAGAAAATTTTGAATTTATCAAAAAATATTTAGTTTACCGTATTTAACGAAATATCGCCGATTTTTAAGAAAATTTCATTCCCATTGGAATTGTACCCGCGACACGAACGAAGGAAAAAACAAAAGAAACGCGATTTCAATTCACACGCGCTTAGATACGAAAAATAAAAAATTGGAAAATTAAATATCTCAAATTCTAAACGTCAGAAAACATTTTATTCATAAAGGAGAGAAAACCGTTAGTTTTCGTGTCAAGAACGTTTATACAATATTTTGAAAGAACTCTAAATAAAATCGTTTTGTGATAGTAATACGTTAATTGCAGTATCACCCGTTACGAGAGGCTTTGCTGGTTAATTTAACGATCTAGACAGGTTGAAGTTATCAGCAGCGAGAGGACTTTGCCACCTTCTCTCTAATTTTGAGCTAATTTTACGGAAATGTGATGTTTCTATTTCTTTACTCTCATGCGGCAAGCCTCCATGCTGAATAGTAGAGAGTGTGGGGTCGTGTGAAAAAGAGAACGAGAGAGAGAAACAGAGGAAGAGAGTTCAGAACGAAATTTTGAAAGATAGAGACTGAGTGCTGTTTGGAAAATTGCGGTTGGACAAAAGTGGAGGAATCCATGTGGTTGGTTAAAACCACCGATCTTCTCAATGCACTGCGAGAAAGTTATAAGGAAGCAGCAGGATGAAGAAGGGAGGAGGAACCGGAGGGAGAAGCGAGAAGGTATATCCGGCAGTGAGATTGGCACAAGAGCGGAAGTGGAGGAAAATAAAAGGACGCCATAGGGAAAGAGAATAAAGAAGAAAAAGGAGATGAAAATAAAAGGCACCAGGGAGAAAACCAAGATCTTCGCTCTCGCTCTCTTGCTCCGGTTAGGCCGTAGCTGCGCGAGAGATTGAGTGAGGCGAGATGGAGATGGCGATCGTGCAAGAGGACGCTAGTATTCGGGACGGGGGATGAAAATTGCGAAGGGGAGAGGGCAATGAAAGAGAGAAAGAGAGAAAGAGAGAGGGAGAGAGAAAAGCGACGAGGTGGAACCTGACGTGGTACGATGGTCGCATGCGCGAGGATTTACCACGTGAGCCCGCGAATCCGCGAGCTCTCGAGTACGACTAATGCAAGATTTCCCGGTGTTCAGTGTCGTGCGCGTCTTCGTACGCGACGCAAGCCTCGAAAATTTTGTTACCAATTTTCCCGAGTTTTCCGACAATCCGAGGCTTCCACTCTGCACTTAAAAATTCCCGTTACGTTCTCGACAGTCGTCCTCCTGGTGGAATTGTTAATTACGAAGAAAAATATAAAAATACTCATATTTTTGAAAAATCGACTTTAGAAAGTATTGCAAGAAAATATGAGAACCAGCATTTTCCGATAAACAATTATTTTTCAATGCCAATCGCTCATTATTCTCCAGACGAAACGTCGAAGATATTTTTCCAACCGACCCAAACCCCATGGTGCCGAAAAACACCGTTGCATGTTTGAGCGATCGTAGAATTTTCCCGAAACAAGACTGTCCGATCCTCCGTTCGTTATGGCGCGTAAATTTTCACCGTTTAACCAACAAATAAAGGAAAAAAACGTTGGTTTCATTTTCGGTTCTGACACCAGACGAAAAATCGGTTTGTACGTGAGCATAATACTGAAACGTGAAGATAAGCAGGGTTATGAAAAGCTGCGAGAGTGACGTGTCATCGATGATCCATAAGGAAAGGAAAAGCTCAGTCAAAAATAAAGATTCATCGTTTATTTCGATTCCCTCGTAATTAACAACGAACAGAGAGACGATGATAGATTTTCTTTTTATGAGAATAACTGGATCGTGTTGATCGAGTCATGAAAGGAAAATTCGTAAGAAATCATCGAAATTTTCTCGATCTCATGGAATCAATATCCTTCGGATTTCAACCACGTGAACGTGACACAGCTCGAGGCTCGTGCACGTGGGGACGTTGAACATTCATCACGCCAGCAACACGAGGACGATAATCGGTGAATCATCACGAGAAAAAGGATTATCTAATTTTTATGCTACAAAGATCGTTAAGGCAAAAAAAGTGATGACAGTGAATTCGTGTAAAGCTTTCAATAAATCCTAATAAATTAATAAACAAGAAAAAAAGCTCTTCCTTGCGAAAAGGAATCGCACAAACTACGCCACGTAAGAAACAACGACATATCTTCTGATAGCATTAATAATTGTTGATTAAAAAAAATAATAAAGCGCGTAGAGGATTGCGTGTAGTCGAACGACATTGTGAATTGTTATAACCGATTAATTCGTTAATAAAAAGCTTGGGATAGTTGTAACGCAACGAACGATAACACGTGAAATTTCTCATTCGGTGACAAATAAACGAGACAATTTTTTAAACTCCATATAACGAATTATACGGTTTGAGAAATTGGAAAGAAAGATGAAGTTTGAAAAAATGATAAAAAACTGAAAATCCATATAATTGTGAAACGAAGGAGAGGGGACTACGCGATTCCCAAAGAAATTAAGGTCAACGCGAAATTTAAATTGACGTTTGACGCGAACGATACTCCCGGTGAGCGCGGATGCGTGGGGATTTAATTAAGGGGTGAGTATCCCGTTAACGACTAACGTGATTATCATAGTTTTTAGTGTCGCACTGTACGAGGCAGTATGCGGTTGCATATCAATTTTTCGTACTGACCTTTTCGACCACTGATCTGTTTTTTTTCTCCCATTTCGTTCGTACGATTCAAACTATTCTCGAAATTTTTTTATCGTTCGAAAAATGTGAAAAAAATGGTGTATCCGGGGGTTTCGCGGATTGTGGATTTTCTCGGTCGAGGGTTTATAAAAGATTAATTTGGTAATGCACAGATAAAAAATGGATACGTCACCGACGTTGAGCGCGGGCGGAACAAGAGCCAGAGCCGCCTTACTAGCAACAACTGGTACCGGAACCGGAAGTAGTGACAGGCGCGTCGTTTTTCTCGCTAGTCAGTCAACCATAGCCGCAGGTCACGAGACAAGAACATGGCCACATCACTGGTCACCGCAAACGGTAATGATTTATGCACTTTATGACTTTTATCTTGACCTTCATCTCCGAGGCTTATCGTTTGTACGTTGCACCAAAAAATGTGCAACCAAAAAACCCGAAGGTTTTGGCAGCATTGTTGGTTTTTTTTATTTTGCAGCCTCTGGTTAACGGCTGCGAAATAATTAATTCATGTTCAACCCTCAGGGCGCAGGCTGCAGGCTCCAGGCTCCGAATTCGTATTGTTCGAAGCTGTTCATCTCGTTAACGATTTTTTTTTATCAAAATGAAATAATTTTTGGATACTTTTGATTCCAACGAATTTTTTCCAATAGTTCTATTGAAATTTGATGTTTTTTTCAGAAATTCGCTTTCCAAACTCCGTTTATCCGAAAAAGGAAAAAAGAACAATCGAATCCTTGTATTTTCCGAAGCTTCTCAACTCGTTCGCCATTTTTTCAATCAAAATAAAATAATTTTTTGGAACTTTCGATTCCAACAAATATTTTCAATAGATTTATTCAACTTTTTTGTTTTGTTTTTGTTTTTTTTACAAGTTTGCTTTCCAAACTCTGTTCGTTCGATAAATAAAAGAAAAAAACGATGGAATCGAAAAACGTTTGCGTCAATATTCTCTCGTGTCGTTTAGGACATTTCAAGCCCATTGCGTAATTCGGGATATTCCATTTTCACCAAAATTCGTTCGCCCCAGCGGCATCAAGACCTGCCACGTGCTCTTACAATTCTCAGTATCTTTAAGGGCATTTGTTGGCACTCCAAGGATTAAGTGCCAAATCGAAATTCAACTGGTAGACTTCGTGAGATTGGGCACGAGTTTCGTGTCGAATCTGCCATAAGCGAATTATTCACGCAAAATACACAGCTCTTTGGTTATATCCCCGAACTCTTTTTCCGCAACCCTTAAAGGGTTGGAAAATTGGGGTCGAGGTTGAAATTCTCAGTTTTTTCAATATTTCCATTAAAATAAAAAATAAAAAAACAATAAATTTTAACATTCCACAAATATCCAATTTTTTTTCAAATTGTCCGTAATTTTTCAGAGTCCATTAACTTTCACTAGTAACAAATCAACAATAGTCCACTGACGATTGTCCATATACCGAGGAACTGTATCGCGAAAAAAAGAAAATATTTCATTTAATTGGTTAACGTGTATTCGCAACGTCTCACGTTGAGGTGACGTTGCTGGGAAGTACCCAAAAAGTCTTTTATCTCGAGTAGAGATAAGCAGCGAGTTTAGACTTTGAAGTTTGTGTTTCATACTCAGTGTCAAGGCTCCGCCAGGTCGCCAGGAAGACGATGATAAATAAGCGAACTCGAGATTGGCGTAAAACGATAAATTAATGAAGAAAATAATTGGGGGACGAAGAAGGAGCAGGCAAATGGCAAGTGGAGAGTATATCGGTGAGCGAAATGTTTGAAAGCGCAGGAGAATAGAAATGATGTAGGCGGAAATACGGTTTTGAGAGATGAAAGCTTCGAAATGGATTCGAATGCGTTTAGTACATTGGCCGCGCGATATCAGTGACGTCGACAGGTTGACGGTGATAGGGGTGCGAGCCGGCATTGTGCTGGCTGGCGGTACAGAGTCCGATCCTGTTGTATGGAACGAAGCTCTCTGCTTCGCTCCCTCAGTCCGACCACATCTTTCTCTCTCGACGATTCTCACTTCGACCCCTTTACTGTTTATATCTGTCTATCTCGGGATGTTGAATTGAAGCGGTTTCCCTTCCCGGCATGCGGGACATCCGTGATGTGTGCGGATGCGTGTGAGCCAATCCAGGGAAATGCTCCCATGCTTGTCTTTTCCGAGTACAAACCATGAAGTGAGACTTAGGTCTGACTCGTTGCCTCGGAACCGACTTGGCTCTGGGAATATAGTCAACGTGTTATGGCTTCAGCGTAGAAAGTGATAAGAATTATTTTCCCACAACAATAGTCTCTTGTAAAATGGCGAAAACTTGAAAAAAACAAGAAAAAAAACAAATTTTCGATTTTTTTTCTCCATAAATCCAAAATAATTACATAAATTAAAATTATAATTCAAAATCGTTAATTACTTTTACTGAAATAATAATTATTTTCATGAAAATAATATTTTTTTCAAACTCAAATATCAATTTTTTAAATAATTTTACCAAAAATAATTTAAATCAGAAAAATTAAATACAATCATTTAAAAAAAAAAAAATAACTTCAATTTTTTTTCTTCATTCTATTAATTTCAATTGTTTTATTTTTTCCATATAAAAATTATTTTTATTAATTAATGTATTTGTGTCTGGAAATATTTGAACGATTGCTGTAGGGCTGAAAATATAAGACACGCGTAAAGACGTTGTTGGCTCAATTTGTAGACATGTGGTTTTGGGCCATGGTGTAAGGTTGTAATGCGCGAAGGTGCTTGCGCGTGTGTGTGTGGGTACCAGGTCGTTTCCCGAAGCCCGGTTGTCTTAGCGAAAGTGCAGCCTCGTACTTACCGAACACTCGAAATTTACACCCCAGGCTTTTAACAGGATCTACTGGGTATGCTCCATGAAATATATGTGCGTGTGTGTTCCCCCATAAATCATAGGGGGTTTGGAAAAAGTTAATGATAATGTAAGGCGTAACTGGGACATACGTTATGATCCTGATTAGGGAATTTCCAGCCTGGAATTCCGTCGGAATTCCGAATGACTTCCATGTCCAGCATGGCAGACATTGGCTGGGTTAAGAATCGGATGGAAACTGCTGGACATTGGAGACTCCTTCTATTATTTGCGTTAAAGAAAAAAGTCGAGTACGTGTTATCGAACGAATGAAAAAATAAAATTGAGGCAGGAAAGTTAGTGCAGGAGGTCCAAGGGACTCGTGATGCTGAAAGATAAATTGAACTCTCATCCAGACTTCCATCCAGCATGGCAGCCGTTGGCTGGACTGAGGTATCGATGGAAACTGATGCACATTCCTGACTTGTTTTATATTTGCGTTAATGAAAAGTTGACTAGGCGATAAAGGTATGAAAAAATAAAATTAAGGCTGCGTGCAGGAAAGTTAGTGCAAAAGGCACAGGCTCAGGGGACTTCTGATGTCCAAAGATAAATGAAACTCTTATCCAACGTGATCAGAGGGATGTATCAGGAAAGCGAACATTTTGAGAAGGGTTTGGTTACAGGAGTAGTAGTACACGTAGTACATACAACACGTAACTCATGCGTTGCCTGTTGACTTGGTTGACTGGGTGTATGGGTCGGATGGTTGGTTGGTTGGTTGGTTTGATGGGAGCAGAGCTATTTGCCTCGTAGTACAAACATCATAAAAGGTAATCAAAGACAAATATTGTTTTGGGGAGGGCGATGGTCGTTTCGAGCTTGAAATACGAGCTTGCTCTTCCTAATTAGTAATTAACTGGCTCTACCTGTCGGAACGTTGTGCTGACTTGGTATACAGAGTAGAGCTCGGCTTCTCACTCTCTTTTTCTTTCCAGCTGGCTGCCTCTTCGACTTTCTCTGCTCGATTGTTGTGGAGAGGGAGGACTGATCCCATCGGTGATTCGGTTGAATATCCTGGTCCACGCAAAAAGGATCAATTGGTGTAATCGATAGGGTGCAAAAGTAGACGGAGGCTAAAATGGGCAATGGGTTAGTTTCAGAGATTTGTTGTTGAGGTTGACGCATGGACTTGCATACATCGGGAACACAGGTCGAATCTTCTGTTGGCTCTCATGTGTAGTCTCTGCAGTATTTCGTGTAGAGCTCTCGATAAATATAGAAATAGAAGCTTGAGGGTACTATTCACTGACGAAGAGTGTGAAACGTTGGGGAACAAGGGTAGCGAATTAACGCCACTCGAAACAAGAGGCCCAAGATTGATGTTGGTGAACTGGAGTGTGTTCCGTGCCAAGTTACACGCGTAAAGCCGTCCTTGTTGTCGCCCTGTCAGTAACGCACCAGGACCCTTCTCTTCGTCAATCTCTTCACGCTGTCAGTAGCACTTCGTCTTGTATACACTCGACCCTGCCTCGTAACCTATACGCTCGTTATTTCTGCATCTATTTTTTTCGAGGACCTTTTCGCTCTGCGATCTCAACAGGATTAAATAAAGAAATGCCCGAAATTAAGGAGCCCTGGCTTGGAGGTCTCGAGTTTTTTGCCAGAAGCAGTTGGATGCCATGGCAGGCTTTTCTGAATTCGTGTACAATTTCGAATGAAGGATATCAGGAAAAAAACACTTTTTTTTTCTCACGATCTATGAAAAAATTGCTCTCCTTTCTTCTTACACCAACAACATCCGAATAATCGGGTTGAACTCTTTGGGCCACAAGTCCATTTGCAAGCACCCAATTGATCTGAAAATGGCACTCGATCTACGAAACGCCCGATATCGAACTTGGGGCTCGTTCCCAGCAAACTGCCAAGGCGTTCTGAATAGTTAGTCTTTGTTAGTACCTGGAGAGTATTAGTTCCAGGACTCCATGCAGGGGCTGCCTAGATGGCACTAGGAAACTCTGCTTCTAAAGGCACGTGCTCTTAAAGTGCCTATATAGGTTCGTATATATGTAGTTACTAGATGTCCATACATGCACTGAATACATGGTGGAGCACCGGTGGCTCTCGAGGGTGTTTAAAGCATGTAATACGAGCAGGAAAACTCTTGTACTGACGCGCAATAGAAGGAACCTTTCCCATGAGTATCCCATGGGTGCTCACTAGGCACACGAAAACCCTCAAACCTTGGGCCACAGTGATACGCAGTAGAGGCGAGCGGAACAAAGCAGGAGAGAGTTTGAAGCTTATCCGTGGTAACACATACACACACACACACACACATGTGTGTTTATTCGAAAAATGTCGAGAGATGGAAATAGAAGATGGGTTGGCTCGCACGTACTCCCTTCCTTCCCGGCAGGTTGCTTTGACCTGGACAAAGAACAAATTGAAAACGGGAATTGGTGCCTCTGAAGTTTGCCAAGCTTCTCGCCCATAATCTACGTAATAACTCTCCTCGGCGTTGCTACTGCAATACCCTGGGATGGTGTTACTCTTTGTTTTTGTGGACAATGTAAATTTAAACAACGCCGGATGCTTTGTGTTTTCTGCTACAAATGGAAAGATAATTGTCATATTTTGACTTGACTTGCATTCAGCATTGGGGCCAGCAACAATTTTGACCGCGACAAGAACAAATGAGTTAGTGATCGGGGTCAGAGGTTACCAATGAGTTGCTTTTTAATTATTCCATCACGTAAACGTTCACGTGATTGGATGAATTTTCTTTTTTGTGGACATAACCCGGTCGGGCATGCAAACCTTGCTGAATTGAAATCTGTTTTTTTTTTCTCATGATCCTGGCTGGTTCTGAAGGAATCCTCCTGAGGCATAGTTCACTCTATCCTCTTCCGGTACACTTGACACATACTCAGGTAGTCGGGAATTACGATTCATCCAATCACCTCGTAGATCAGGTGGTTGAAAAAAGTCTCGGATGAAAGTGCAGAGGAAATATGTATTTTCTTAGTTGAGCAATAAATCTCTGAAACACCAACTATTCACAGGCTGTAATAGGTTTTTTAAAATTCGCTTTACAAAAGCTATCTGTAGATTTAGCGGAAAGTAACATATGCAGACGAATGAAAATGGGAACGTCAATAAAGCTTGCGAGATTCGTTTATGATCGTTGTTGTTTGTGGGAGAAGTTTTGTAAATGGTTTTTCCCGCGTGTTTTAGTGTAAAAGAGAGAAAGGAGTCAACACGCAGATATCGAAAGCAAGAGAATGAGAGAGAGAGAGAGAGACTGAGCTTTAGTGGGTTCTCGCACGAGCTATGTAGAGGAGAATAAAGGTGGAAGGGTGGTTGGTTTGATTTATTAAGGGTCGTAATGGTGTACCAGCAGAGGCTCCGTTGTTGGGCTCGAGCATAGGCAACGAGACGACGTTGTGGGACGGGAGATGTTCTGTGCTATACGCGCGTGTATATATGGCCAAGAGGAAGGTGCAGTAGGTGGTATACGTACGCGGCAGCAGACAGTGATAGGGGGAAGGTTTTGCTTCGATGCTCGAGTTGCCCTACACCTTTCTCATTGCGTGCGTCCGATAGCCGATGCGTCCTGCGCCTGTGGCAACGCATTTCCACAAGAAGGCTATCATATCGTCTGTGCATCTCTCTGCGTGTCTGTGTGCGTAAATGCCTAACGGCGTATGTGAACTCAACTCGCCAGTTCGGATAACGGCAGAAGCTGAGGCTCCGACGCAGCTTTCCTCGCGTTTACCTCGTCCATGTGCGTCCACATTGTGGTTATTAAGGGACTCGACATAACCTACACCTACACACGAGTTTCAAGACATTCTCGTATGCACACTGAGCGAACTCGCCTCCACGTATGTGTGTGTCTCTGCATGGATGATCGTGCATGTGGAAGAGAGGAATAGACCGGCCTCGCGGTCTAGTGAGGAGCCCAGCTCGAGCAAGTAGCCACAGTTCCGATAATAAAGTAGCCCGGCATCCATTTCGCTTAGCCTGCAAAATAGGTGTCATAAACTCTATTCATCGTTTCCTGCGTGTCGTTACACAGGACGACGTATTATGAGGCGACGCTATTTCCTACGATGCGGAGCTATTTTTACTTCCCCCTTCCCTTCGTTCATCCTTTTCTCTCCTTCTGTGCATCTTGTTTTATTTTTCCTCGCTACCCTTTTATGGCCTTCACTCAGGTTGTCAAATAAATTCTACCTCGTAATTATTCCGACTTTTTTCCTTCACGGCTTTTTCTCCTTAATCGTATTACAGCCTTGGGATCGCTATGTTTGCGATATTCGTGTCGATTCTCAAGGATTTTGGAGCTCGTCAAACTTGGACGCCTGACAAACGTCGCTTTCTCAATTTTTTGCATTTATTTCGTATGGAATTGTGTTTATACGAAATCGCGATTATGTGTTTCAATCGATTCGAGTTAATTAGGATTCGAGGAATGTACAACGAGCCTTCCTGTATAATGTTTATCGCTTCACTGAAAAACAAATTTCGTATGAAAAGATCGATATTTTGTTCGACACCTGCGACAAAACGTTTTTTTTTTAATGATCCCAAAAATTGTGTCATTCCAGCAAGAAATATTCTAGAAAGTCTCTTTGGAAGCAAATTTTGGTCGTTCCAATCGTAAATTTTGCTGACGATTCCATTACAAACCAAATATATTTCCAAAATAACGAAAATGTTGGAATTATCAAAAAATATTACGAGTCCACCAAAATATCGACGATTTTTACAAAAATTTTATTTCCAGTGTTGTTGCAGGGTTCGATTTGCAATCAGCCAGAAGGTTTCAATTCTTATTTTGAAATTTTTGGATCGTTGGCCTCGAAATGAAAGGAAATAAAGAGAAAAAAAATGAACAGTTGGTCGAGTTCACAGGACCGAATGACTGTGGCTGAGAATTTAGAATATTTTCTGCACGCGATATTGAAAAATGTTTTTCGAACTGTTCGTATTGTTTAAACAATTGATTAAAAAGTTGGAAGAATCAACTTTTCATCGGTACAGACTTGGTTTTCCATCGTCGATTGGGATTGCATTCGTCAATAATAAAAATTGCAGCACTCGGAAAATTCGAGCATTGGAAAGAAAGTTGCGAGTGCATTTACTTTTTATCTCGTTCTGGAAAGCTCTCCCATGAAGGAGCACGGAACGGTAATTTCGTTAGCAACATTCACGTGCTTGCGGGCTTTGAAAATTCGATTAACGTCCCAAAGCTCGAAGATCGGAATGATTACCGACCTGGATCAAGTTGCCATTAGTTCTCTATAGAGACGTCAATATCGGTTCCGAGAAATAAGTCCAGAGGATATTTAAAGCGTTGCTCTCCATCCTGATAAATCGCTCGAAATCTATGGCACTGGAATTTAGCAGAAATACTTTTTGCCTGTACGGACTGATTACGCGAGTGATGAGATTTGAAACTAGAGTCGCAGAAAATCTTATTCCGGCTAGATATGAAGTGCACGACACGATGCACACGACGACGAGGAGGACGTAGAAAAATCATAAAGCTAACCTGCATGCATGTTTGCAAATCTTCCTCGTTTTACAGCGAAGCTAAATTTTTTCCACTTCTCTGAAAAAGCTGCATGGCATAGTTTTACTTTTCCGACAAATATTTTCTCCTTCCTCGATGTCCCACATCTCAAAGTTTCGTTGGAAGCCAGAGGATTGGAGCTTTTTCATCGACATGTAGAAAAATGTATGAAAGTACTTACCGATATTGCAAAAATGTATGAGTAGAATCGTCTGGCTGATCAGGCTCCAAAGCGCTACTAGTATCTTTTACTTTCCTCTCACCAAAGTCGAACGAACAAGCACTCAGAGTTATAACCGTCGTTTACCTTTGTCGAGCACATATTCTTTCGAAACAAAAGCAATTCTGTTTGCGTGTGCGTGTGTGTGTGTTTGTGTATTTCAATGATTCGCGTTCCCACAGAGAAACAATCGATTTCGTTCGAGTATTTCGAGCCTGTGACCAGGAAATGAAACTTCACGCTGGAAAAAAAAAAAAAAAAACAAAAAAAAAAAAA
>JBAJMU010000001.1:15513722-15639139 GCA_037952995.1 Hyposoter didymator | reverse complement strand
CTGTAAAATCGACAGTTTCTTCGATCGTTTCCGTTTCCTGGAGAGCAGGTTAGGCAATAATTTTTCCATCGCAATAAAAATAAAAACGGCGTATTCTTTTAATTTTATTTACAATTATGTCGCTTGTCGAATTAGTGAGGCAGTAGAGGCTCGTTAAAAAATTCATTAGCATGTCCATAGCGATGGTGAATTAAAATGTGAATAAGGCAAGTTGGAAGGAACCAATTTGATTTTTTACGAGCACGGGGGTCACGAATTTGGATTTGCAATAAATTTTCTCGAAGATCGTGATCAGTGAACTTAATTGATTTCGATGTCAATATTTCTACTTCGTTTCTTATTATTTTTGGGGTATTTTCAATATTTTTTTGTAGGCACATTGAAATTCAATTTAACTGTGAATGAATTTTGAAACATCGATCACGAATCGGTGGAGATAATTTGATTTCGAGCTCAGTGAGTGTTTCCATTGTGTAGTGATGAGCCTCGGAAAGTTCTGGTAGATAGAGGATCGAAGCGATAACTTTGGGAGGCTTAATGAACTTTTTAGCAAGTTGATAGAATATTTTATTATTCTTAGGAAGTGAGAAAAGAGGTTTTTCTTACGTTTTCGAATTGCTCAGTTGGTTGAGTGTTGCTAAAACAAAAGTTTTGCTTGGTGGAGCGAATATAGGTAGACGATTCAATGCTTAAACCGTAAAGTCCAATGCTACATATCCCAGAGACAATCAAGCCGAAAGGACTAGCGAGTTAGCAAGCCTTAGAAAGCTTTAATTGCAGCAATCCCCAGCGCTTGTCTTACCTTCGTCAAGCTTCCACGTTGGCCTTCATTACCAATAGCCTAGTGCGTTTTCCAAGCGCTGTTCGCTCTGCTGCGTTGCAATATGGAAGATTTTTCATCCACGTGTGTTGCAGAGTGTTGCTTTCGCGACATTCGTACAACTAGGATTAACATTGATGATGTTTTCCTTGCTCGTAGAGCTCAACTTTCATCGACATCCAAAGGTTACACGTATTCGTGATATATCGCTGGTACAAACTCCATGGCCGAGGAAAGCTTGAGTTATGTCGCAATGCCACGAACCTCTCGCGTTAACTTTGCCGTTCGACCACCGGCGTTCATCTACTCTGCCTATAAGTGGGAGAATCTAGAAAATTGTTTCTAGCAGCTCGATGTAGACCGCCCAAGCGATTTGGTGGCTAACGAGCTCTCATGGGGCACCTGTGCGTCTAACATTTCTAATCACACACAGTACAAAGGAAACTTGACGTCAATCAATGTTTGTTCTATGTTAAACACAGCTCCGCGCCAGAACTAATCGATAGAGTGCTGTATGGCTCTTCGCAACATATTGTTCGCAATGGCTTCACGCAGCTTCTTTCATTGGAGGGCTTTTTTCTTGTTGGGAGACTCGATGGAGTCCATGCAGCACAGAAACCACGTTTTGGATAATACGTCGGGTCGTTGGGGGGTCGACAGCTGATAAGCTTTGACAGAGGTCACACGAGTGGGAGAGAGAGAGAAAGAGAAGGGAGGACTGATGCGTGTTCACTGTTGGTGCTCGAAAGAGAGATTCGTATGTGGATAAAAATTTGTGATTCCGAGGAGACAAATGGGGCTGGGGTGTGGGGAAGAGATGGTTATCGCAAACCGTCCTAAGTGCTATTAGCAACGGCCACGAAAACCTGCAATCTGCGAGCAGAGCGGCATGTCGGAGAAGGAAAATCGAGGCCCAACCGAGCAGAGAGAAATCAGCGTTAGTCCCGGCGAATACGAGACGTCGAGCGTCCATTAGGAGTCGGCCCTGTGCTACCGCCGCGTTCGCACCCGCTCCTCATCTTGCTCCGCCGTCAACGGCCACTATTTGTCTGCTGGTCTCACCCTGGCGCGGACGTGTTGAGGACGGCTTGAGGTGCCCTAAGGAAATCCTTAACCCTCGTCCAGAAACCTCCTCGTGTCAGAGTATTTGGCACCCTCAACCCCAACACTCTCTCCACTACCTTTTATCTAACATCTCTCGATTTCTCATTCACTCCTGTACCCCCCTTCCTTCCACACACACACACACATACACTCAACCTCATCCCATCAATGTAGGCCAAGTGTACAAGATTTCGGCTAAATGTCACCAGGAGAAATGACTTTGTAATAGAATCATGCAAGATTAGACTCTCACAAATTGCAAAAATTCCCATCACACGGAGACAAAATTATATGAAAAATTACCAGAGCCACCATAGTTCCCTGGTACCATATCGTCCCCCTGATAAATTTGAGCAAATACATAGTAATTTTTAACCTGAAATTGGGCGAAAAATGTCAAAATTTCGCCATTTCCGATAAAATATTAATGAACAATTACGATCAGGAATTTGTCAATTCAACATGTTCGTATATAGTGAGCGATATTTTTTTCCGGCCAGAAAATTAACCCTCTGCGAATCAAATGGATCTTTTTCGTGACATACAATTCAGCATCTCGTCCCTCGCTGCTATGACGAATTAAGAAGGTTCGAACACGACGATACAATGTTGCCATGCTAAACCATACGTTAAGAACATAAAAAATTTCTAAATGATAAGATTTTGATCAAATTTGCTTAATGTATCTTTCAATAATACACGGAGAGAAAATTGTATAAAAAATTACTATGCCACCATAGTACCATGTCGTCCCTCCGAGAAATTTGAACAAATACGTAGTAATTTTTCATCTGAAATTGGGCGAAAAATGTCAAAATTTACGCCATTTCCAATAGAATGTTAATTATAAACTTGAAATTCCAAGATGAAGATTTCGAACAGTAGCCTGGATTTTTTCAGAATTTTTCGAATGCTATGAGTCCGCAGGTTTGCAGACCGAAAGTGCGGAAAAAACGTTTACAGACCAAGTGTTAAAATTCGAGCCACGATTAGTCCGGTAATTGACTAAACCAGTTCAGGCATCCATTAAGGATTTTTCTCTTCTATGTCGATGAAGGAAACTGATTTATTTATTGAGCTTATATAACGAGAGTTTTAGAAATTCTCGTGTGAATATAGGAACGGAGGAAAAAAATTTGAAAATAACGAGGATAAATTTATGAACGTTAGCACACGTCATCCAAGAGTCTAGAAAGTCCACAGGACGTCAGAAATATACACACTCGAGTGTGAGATAGTGATGGTGAGAAAGTTTTCCTGCCGAGTTGAATTTTTCTCCATCTCTCTCTCGGTTTCGGTCGCTCGCATGCGGAGATCTCGCGAATGCACGTTTCTCATCCACTCGGAATATTTGTGGATCGTAAATAATCCGTGGGTGACTGTGTGGATGTGCCCATAGGGGTATGTACCTCTCGTCCGCCCGTTATGCCGGCTTTGCACCAACTCGAGGTTGTTCCAGAAATGCTATACGTCAAAATTTCGTTGCTCTCTGGGATTTGGGTATCCGCCGCGCCGGAACGAACGCGTCGCCCATCGGCCACGTATTCCCATCGCCTGCCAAATAACATCTACCAAAGATATACCCGACCCAATGGAATACCATAGAAGGGAACGTAGCGCGTACAATTTTGCAGCGGCGAGTACGTCTTCGAGAATAAAAATCAAAATAATAAAATTCCACATCGTAGATTATCCGCCAGAGTTCGGAAGGGCCTGATTTTTTTTCACTTCTGGAGTAGCACGCCGGTGGAGAGGAAATTCATAGCCGCGATATAGCAAACGTGAGAATGTCTCGAGATTTTCATCCTCGTAACTCGTATTCGATCGTAGAAATCCAGGCGATTGGCTACTTTATCGTTTTTTATGCATATACTGAATTTTCCTCCTGCTTCACGATGCAACTGGCCCAGCCCTGGCAGTTCCAAAGAACCATAAATACGAATCTATAGATATGAAATTTTGTAAGAAGGAAATCCAGCTTTTCATTGTCTGTCACGTGCTTCAGGAGGTTGAATCGTTGAAGGTTGAATCAAAATAATCGGAATTTCATCAAATTTCGTGATGACATTCTTTGGCATCAAGTATAGAAAAACAATTTTTTTCCAATTTTTTTTACCACATGCTTATCGAATAATTGAGAGTTGAGTCCAACTCCTTATGCACGTGATGCATACCTGTATATATTTAAACTCTGAAAAATCTAAAAAATGTTGTATCGTCGTGTATATTGTTAAAAAATATATTGAAACAAAATTCAATGAAATTCTTATCTTTTTGAACTTTCTTATGTTTTTAACATGGTGTTTAGCATGGTAACATTGCATCGTCGTGATCCAAGCTCCTTAAGACTCTCGGTCATTGTTGTGGGATCGCGAAAATTGAAATGGAAAAAGGAGATTCATCCTTTGCTTCTTTGGTGCTTGGATCTTCCAGCGACAAGCTCACGCCGCGACCTTGCAAGTTTGTCATCTGGAGATTTGCAATGCAGAAGCCTGTCTTTCTCCGGAGTTGAATGATTCGGAATAGCTTCTCTCCGACTTATGGAAAGGAGGAGACGAGCAAGCTGCTCCTGGTGCGAAAGACCTTCTTCGTAGTTTTAGAGCGTCTCTGTTGGTGTAGGCATTTCTATACTTACCGATTTTACACTCGGTCTGGGCGACTACATTTGGGCGAAATGCATGCCTTCGTCTTTCCCGCCACTTTCCCACGGCTTAACTCAAACTTTTCCTGCTGCGAGACGGATCGTTCCCTATGGAACCGAATTTTTACATCGAATGTAGATTCTACCCTCTTACCTCTCCGTCCCCCGAGAAATCATCTCATTCGCTAACATCGAGAATCTCGTGATACATAGAACACCAGTCAGCGATTTCCAATTTTTCTTTATCAACTCTCAATCGTTCTCGCCGCGTTCTTTAAACTGTAACGGTTCGAAAAACGAAGTAAAAAAACAACAAAAAATATGAGAAACTATCGATTATTTTAACGTTCTAAAAAAATGTCTAATTCATCGTTTTTCAATTTTTGTTTATGATTTTTTCATTATTTTCATAGTATTTATTGAATTTAATTTAATAAATTTAAAATTTATCATGAATAATAAATTTAATATTTATAATATTCAGTTGATTTTTCTATCATAAGTTTTAATCAATCATCATTATCATATCAATTCAATTATTCTACGAGAAGTATTGCAGTTTAATAATAAAAAAAAGGAATAAGCAGATTAATATCCATTTCTGGCGAGAAAATTTTTTTAAATTGTGAAGACAGAAAAAACAGTGTACGGACGCACATTGAGTAATTATTAAAATGCGTTAACTTTTTTTCTATCTGGACTTCCAGTATCGCGTTGTTCGCATTTCATCGTTTTATTCAAGCTGAGATGTTCTTGTTTTCATGCGGAACTGTTACAGTATCGTACGTTGCGTTGTATGTGATGTCGAATATCTCGACGTCGAGAACCCATTTTTCCAACGAACATACGTTCGTTGGAAAAATGGGTTCGTTAAATTTGAAGCTAAATTAACGCTAAATGTTGTTTTTTATTTTTTATGTTCAGAAGTGCGTTGTTAATCGCATTTATAAATCGTCGTTAATAAAGATAATGGAACTTTTGAGCTGGATGGATTCACCATCTCGTAGAATCTCTGCATAGTTTGGCTAAAATGTTTCCAATCAAGAAAACGTCAGATTTTTGGCAAGAACAAAATTCTCACAATATTTTTGATAGAATCCTAAAATTTAACAACCCGCTGAGCCACATGACTTGCCAATAACTTGTCACGCTAACAACGTGTCCGGCCGGACGCAAAACTCGTACCGGGTCTCTTAGACCCAGTGTGTACATTAAGGGCCAAGTTCGCGGTCATGGGACTAAATGCTGAGCAGATGAGCTCAAAGGGATTTTGTCGGAATTTATGATTACCTGAAATAATTGACTGCATTTTGCAAATACAAGTTTCAATAAGAACATGATATAAAAAGTGTCGACCTGTTCCGAGCATGAGAGCGAAAGATCGGTGAGGAAATTCAACAGGATAGCACAGGGAGAGACTGAGATTGTTACGCTGGTTGAACACTTGTCGTCGTGTCGAGTCA
Organism: Hyposoter didymator; assembly: GCA_037952995.1. Taxonomy (NCBI): domain Eukaryota; kingdom Metazoa; phylum Arthropoda; class Insecta; order Hymenoptera; family Ichneumonidae; genus Hyposoter; species Hyposoter didymator. Next base: position 15,633,111 of record JBAJMU010000001.1, on the reverse strand, counting down.
AGTGGGGTCCCGATGTGGATATTCCGTAGATGTTGGATGAGAGAGGAATACGATGCCGCGAGGAGCACAGCGTCAAAGTAAACTGGGACGGGCCACGGGATGCACTTGGTCATTCTTTGGGAAGTGGCGTAAAAAGTCTGGTCACGTACAAGCTTTCCGGGGAGTGTATGGGAACGAAAGAGGGTTGAGACACGAGTACCTTAACCTTTGCTTTACCTCTGAACCACGAGCTAGGAAAGCCAGCTATGGATACATCACTCACTCTCAGCCAACCCGTTCCGCAACCTCCTCCTACTCCTCTTTCTGTCTCTTTTTACTCTTCCAATCTGCCAGCGGTTTTTCCCTCCTTTCCTTTCCTGCCTCTCGCCCATTCTACACCCGTACTTTTCTCTTGGAGTACAGACAAATTTACACACACCTTTACAGTTACTGACACATCCATGCGTCTCAGCAACACCAAGAAAGTCGCGTGTCATTCGTGTACTTTGAAATTTCTCTTTGCCTCCTTTGCCACGATATCCTGCCTGCTCCTATTCTCACTCAACCCTCTCTCTCTCTCTCTCTCTCTCTCTTTCTCTTTCGTTCTCTGGGGCTTATTTCACTTTTTCCACTTTTGAGAGTACAAAATGTTGAGGGTTGACACTCTCAACTCGGCGATAGCGAATTGGGTCTTGCAAAAATGAGTCACTTTTCGTACCAGAAATGGTAAGTGTCTCGAAAAAGCAATTGCGTGTTTGATACCTGCAGATTAGACACATCGATCAAATGGGAATCGGGAGATGGGTTGCCAGACGCTCGAACAACGAGAAGAAAGAGTTGTGAAGTAATTTTTTAGTTATAACGTTGAATGACGATGAGAATCGTTGCGAATATTTCGAAAATGGAAAAAAAATCAGCATCGTAATGAGAATTTCAGAGGGGCTCGTTGCGCCAATCTTTATTCGTATACATACGAGAGGAATGAGTACACAGTATATGATATTGTGGTAAACGAGTTGTATCACGTGCATCTATTTGGGCAACATGAGGGTAAGCTGGCGCCCTGGCATGAACGTAGATTGGGCCGCAAGTTGCAGAGGTGCATATATAAATAGTGTGTGGATGAACGAGAGGTTGGAAAGCTGGGAACGCGGCAGTCCATCCATCCCGTGTGGCCTGGCGGAGTTTCACGTTTGTCCGTTGGTGCAGGCGCGTTGGTCAATTTAAACTGAAAATACAAAAAGTAAATTAGCTGGACAGAACGAGCGTTCGGTGGTTTGTCCCGCCACACTCGACCGAGCAAGCAGCGTCACGTGTGTCGGATTGTACGGTGCTTGCGGTTCGCGGATTTTACGAATACACTCGCTTGCATATGTATTATTATGTGTTTGGATGCTTCGCCATGAGCTTTTTCTCTGTTGTTCCCTGTACACCTCTCACCATCTCCGAACCAAACTGCCCGCCTTTCCAACTTTTGGCTCCCTTTGTTTCAAACAAAATCTATACTCGTTGCTGCCTCCTTCCTGTCTCTCGTTTAAAGCTTCACCCAATGCTCTACCTTCGCAGGATTTGTCTATACCCGAAGTACCGAATACGTCCGACCTGGTCAGCCAACCAATCTTTCCTCTCTCTCTCTCTCTCTCTCTTTCTCGCTCCATCGTTTGTGTTATTTTTCTTTTTACCATCCATTCATGTACACACACTCTTTGTTGGTTTCCGGTTTCGATCCTCCTCTTCATCTTCGAGCGAGTGCTCCTCCGCGTTGCGCGACCCCGATCGAAACCTCATGCTATTCGAGGTTGAAATCAAACTTCCACTAGCCCTTCCCACCTTCCACAAACCCATACGAGAGTGCTATATACCCCGAGCTGTGTATCGGAACAGCCAGCTCCGCAGCAGCGATACACCAAACGCTATTTCATACCACCGAGCCCATTTTCAGCCCGCATCCAATAAAACAACGATCGTAAACCACGTTGAACGTTGTCGATGCCACACCAGCTAAAAATAAACGTTGAAACAACTGCCACGTTTGTGCATCCCAGCTACTGCTCCACTACTTGATCTCGCCACCGCACTGATCGCCCCTGCTGCTCCCTCTCATTGTGAGCAGCCAGTCAAACCCTCCTCAGAACGATGTAATATCTTCAGTTTTTCTATGCAATTGTTGATTGACACGATAGACGGTTATGTGTGTCGTTCTGACGCCTCCAACATTTTCCATCTCATTGGTTTTTCATCGTGACCTGGAATTCCAGAAGATTAAAGGTCCAAGTTTGTAACGTCGCGTTTCAACGAGAAAATATTTTTTCTATTCATTTCGTACCGATTTCTCGTTTGCATCGTTGAAAAAAATTGTTTCATTGTCCTGGGCAAATTTTGAATAAGAATCATGAGCTCTGATCAAGAAAAAATATTATTTCGTTGCATTCTTAGTATTTCTACTAAAAGTATTTTTCTTTACACCTTGACTTCTTTCTTTACACCTTTTTTCGACGAGACAAGGATGAAAAGCAATGTGAATTGTTCTTCGCTTTCGAGCAGGTTTATACCCCGTGAACGGCTGGATACACGATTTGATCAAATTCTCTCCGCAGACGATATAACGAATTACGCAACTAATTCTCATTCATAGTGTCACTCGAAGCGCGTTGAGCCGATTTTAAGAGGATATTCCTAAACTCGCTGGGTACTCGGCGACAAGATGATGAAGAACTTTGGCGAATTCGTCGCGCTGTGTAGTAACTTGTGACGCACCTAACTGTATCGTATTTGCAGCCGGTTAACTTCCATTAGCATTCAAACGTAAATTTGTCTTTACGAAGATTTTTGGAGTCTCGCCGTTGCTGCAAGGTTTTAGGTTGGAACTTGGTGCCTGAGCGGAACAAGTGAAGCAAGTTTTCTTTACTTATCAACTGTCTCTGCGTCGTATCATTCGATGTTTTTATTTCCTTCAGGATCCTCGCTAATTTATCGATTTTTTAAAATTAGTCCCTCGGAAAGTTTCATGACTCTCTACGAGCTTCAAATATCCATGAAAAATACTCGTCTTCGTCACTAGCTCATTGCACTGCCTATACAGAACCTAGACAAGCTGCAACCATGAAGATATGGACCGTGACTATTTGCAGATTTATTACGTCACGGTTTATACTGTTGGTGCGAAAGATTCACAAACTATCTAGCTATTTTGATGGAGGTTGGAGTTAGCGAAGAGCATATTAGATGGAAAAATGAACAGCATCGACTCGCAGTCTCCAAACTGTTGCGATATCGCTGATTCATCGATATCGTAAATAGAAGTTTAATTAATTCGCCGCTTGGTTAAACTGTGAGGACGTCAGGTCTTAGGGAGCCGAGTTGCTGCTGCATTGCAAAATTCAATTCACTCACATAACCCTCCTCCGCTTCATTATAAAGGCTAAAAGTTTATTCGTTCGTTGGCGCACAACTGTGTATAATTAATCGATCGATCGCCGTATCAGTTAAATAAATGACTGATTGAGCAATTAAACTGAGACTCAATTTTCTACAAAATTGTACCATGTCGAAAGAGTTGCACCGGTCGAAAGAGAGACAGAAAACGAATTCAACTGACAAAGTTTAAGTAAGCTTCAATCGTTACATTCGCAGTTAAGTTATTTCGATGTTAAAAGGAAGGGAACTGCAGGCATTCGACAGTTCTCATGGTTCTTTTTCAATTTAAATATTTAGACAACTTTTGAAACCGTGTCGATTGAGTGAGCACGATCCAAGTTTTGTGCCAGTCAAATATCAGTCGCGTGGAATTTTCTCGTAAATCGAATCTGGAAAAAATAAATGTGACAAAATAAAATGCACATTTTGTATGGATTTACAAAAAATGATTGAAATCATTCCTGTTTTTTAATGGCCAAGAAAAAAAAACCGGATGGTATGAAAAATTGGTACGCTTGGTTAAGAAAATAATAATAGAAAAATAACAATAATTAATTAAATAATAATAATTTTCACAAATATGTTTGCCATGAATCATCGTGAAAAATGTGGATCAATTTTTTATCGGACAGCAGGATTCTTCCATCAAGTGAAATGTAATCAGAGTTGGTCATAGGTCATGGGACTCTGTTGAGGCCAACACTGACTGGAATGAAAGTGCCTGGACGTACCCAGCGATTTCATTGACAGATCGATTCGAAAGGAATTACTCTTTATATCAGTCTATTCGCTATCGAAACTTTCTTGGGCTGCCATAAAATCAGGAGTAGGTAAGATAGAGTCGTAATGATACAGTTACAAGTTTCGAGTTGGGGAACCACAATGGTAGCCTCCACGGAAATGGAACTGTGGAGGTTTTATTTATTAGCTAATGCTTTTACTGTCTTGTGCTAGTTGATTTGGGTGTATGTCGGAGATATGGTTCAGATTCGAGGTAAATGTCCGAACGAGTTGGCAGTTTCTCTCCACTTATCATTTACAAAAGGAGGAACCTGGATCCACATTGTTCTGATTGATTGGCTCAAGTAAAAGTTGAACGTTGAAAAATTTTTGATCCTCGACGTACGGTCTGTGAGCTTGTGGTTTTTTTTTTGTTTGACAGTCTCAAAGAGCAGCATAGAGATTTGTGTCGAGCCATAAAACGGTTTACAGAAATCAAATGATTCATTCTTTATGGAAAAAGGCCCGGATCCTGGATTCATAGACCTTGTCAGATTGATGTTTGTGCAGTGAATATTTTAATGATCGAATAACACAGAGCTGTACACACGATCGCATAACAAAACGTATAGATGAACCCGCATGTTTGGAGTAACATTTTTTTTTTTTTTTGAGAGTATTCGATGTATTGCGAAAGCAAAGCTGGTTGGCATGGGAAGATGAGAGGAAAGGGGATAGCTCGCGACAAATCAATCGAGAATAGCAGAATCCTCGTATTTTCCAATTTTGCCGGTGCTCTTTTCGGCCTCGATGCGCACGAATCGCGTATTTATTTCGGTTTGCCAGCACGAGAGACCGCGAGGTTGGGTTAGCAGGACGGGGGAGAGGTGAGGCGAGAGGAAGCTTGCGAAGCGGCAGCCGATCGGACCCCGCGGGCAATCAAGCCCGGCCAATCTGCTAGTACGGTCAAGTAAAGCAATCTTCTCCGCGGTGCAATTAATATCAACGTCCGACGACCTCTACCAACACTACCACCTTCCCCTCCCACCCCCATCCACTAGTTTCCACATGCGCCTAAGAGCGAGCCTTTTCTGCTCAACATCCGTCACACGTATGTTCCTGTTTTCTTCTGATCTCTTCATCCAAAAATAGAGTTTCGCTCGTTGTTCTTCGATTCAGTTGGTTTGCTAATTGTGCTTTCTGGCCAGCTCCACTATCAATATCGGTTGGTCATTCCATTCGTTTCGATGAAACTTGCCAACGTAGAGAAGCTTTCCATTTTTTTGACTCTATTGTGGGCTGAGATTCTATTCCTTTCCTCGAAGATAAATGAAACCTCAATAGCTCGAGTATATGGAATTTTTATTTTCATGCGTCGATACAAAGGCAAATCTCACCTGGTCCCGTTCGAAACAGAGTCAGAACTATCAGCGATTACATTTATTGAAGAGTGGCAACGTTTGGCTTATGAGGATTTGGCCGGGACTAGGACCAGATGACCAGAGATGAACATCCATCCAAGCATGTCGATGTCCACCGCATGATAATTCTTTGAGGAGCTGGTCTGGATAATCATCGATCAATGAAATTCACTAGGTTTGTGATCAAGCATGACAAAATCTGCCTCATGCAAGAATTCTGACCATGACGAAATGAAACACAATCTTGGTCAGATCCGCGATGTCGTAGACCTCACCAGCTCATTGAGTTCTGAATTGGTCCCGAAGTTCAATGCCAGTTGGACCTAAGAACATTAAAACAGTTTTTTTTGCACCACGTAAGTTAATCAGCAATCGTGGATTACTCGTAATCCAATGAACTTGAGTGAACTGGTGGCAGACCATCATTTCCTTGATGCTTATTGGGGTAGTCTGCTCATACCCTACCACGTGACTTGAGGGTATCATATGACGATGGCGAACAAAACTATCGATGGGTACGACGAATGAGTACGGTTGGTTGGAATATAACGCTAGCGCGTACAGGATATGCACGAGTATATAACACAAAAGATTAAACAGCTGGATGGAATGAAGCAGCGAGAGGTTTTAAGGAAACAGTGAGGAAACATCGAGATTGGCGTTTCTCTTGGTGCTGCCCTTGATTAAACTGGTGTGGTAGCGGGTACCATGTTGCTGCGGGTAGGTTCCAGTTGATCGATAACTCCAAACTGTGTTCACGGAGCATCTCTAATGTTCCCATTGTCTTAGCTTTGGGACCGGATATCTAGGATCTTTGAATTACTTCCGAATCGTGCATCCTCTCGATGAGATCTAAAGATAGAAGATGACCAGAGTCCAACTTGACTTACACATCAGAGTCCCTGCTCCATATTTATCTTCAATCTTCAATCAGAATTTCCTTAATCTTTCATCCTCATGATTTTATGATCGTGGGAAAGACTCTGAAGATCGTTGGGTTCATTCTCGGTCAACTGCGGGAGCTAAATCTGAAAGTATGTCCAAAAAATGCTACGAAAAAAAATACTCATCGAATTGTTTTCGTTGGATATTCATCCCATGGGTAGAAGGACTTTGCTCCGAAGACTTCAGTAATGCTCCACATTAATTCAATCATAAATCTTGAATCCAAGGATTCTAGTTACTCGCATATCTATAAATTATTCCGAAAGCTGCAACTGACCGAGCATTCGAGTTGGGAAACTCAATTAATTTTCGTTGGCGAATGTCAAATGATTTTGATGGATCAGAGTGGAAGGAAGATACGGGCTTCTTGTTATTCTTGAAAACTGTGTACTACTCAGCACGTGCTAAGTTTTCTGCCTGGCTGCGAAAAGCCATTTTCGTATTAAAAGACGAGAGTATCCACCGTAGGTGTAATCGTACGTAGTTTATCCGTGCACAAGGGAGATAGGACCGGATGACAGAGAGTGGGAAACTATGAGGAAGAATGGGGGTTGGAGCAAAAAATGACGAAAAGAGAAGGCGAGTCCATTCGCAGAAACGTGCGACTAAATGAAAGGAATGTAAATCATAAAAAGTTACGAGCTTTTAAATCTCCTACAAGCTGGCGCACGTTCGCTGTAATTACCTTACATCTCTCATTCCTCCAACCCCACTTGGCGTGACGGCAAGAAAAGGGTGTGAGAAATAGGGAAGAGGAGGGCGAACTGTGCAAGTGGGTGAATGCGACCATCCCCTTGAGTTCTATCGCACTCTTTCCTCCTCTCAGTCTTGCTCCCCTCTGTCCCTACGTTTCTTCACTCTCTATTTCTCTCATTGAAATTCCTTCGGAGCAACGTGCCTCGCCTCTTTTTTATCTATCCATCCTCCTTCCTCTCTCTCTCTCTCTCTCTCTCTCTCTCTCTCTCTCTGTCTCCATCCTTCCCTCGCCTCGATATCCTTTTTTCCTCTCATTTCACCTCAGTCAGCTTTACTCTTTTCCCACCAAGCAAGCACTTTGCCATCGCCCCGATTCTTTATTCCTTCTTTCCCGCACAGTGCTAGAAAGTAGTTGCCGCAAGCCCTTTTGCTTTTTATTCCCATGCCCCCTATCGTCATATATACTTGAGTTTAATTTTCTGCCCACCGAATAGATCATCTTCAGGGGCATACGCCTTTGGGGATAATTAGGTACGTGGTCCTGGCTATAACACACCCAGAGAGATAGTATGTGCGTTCTTCCTACTAAAAATAAGCACAGAAGGAGGTTGAAGTCCCCATCGCGAACGTGCTCCAGTGAAACTTTGTAATATTAATGGGGACGATGAGTACGGGTGAGAACTGTGACGGATAAACATGCACGTGACGTAGATTACAGAAGACGGACTCTGATGGAGGAGAAGTTGCTTATCGTCTTGTTGACTTGGTTTAATTACCTGTTACATTCTTTCTAAATGTTATCGGTCACCCTCGAAGAGAACATTGGTTTTCAAAAGGTCTCCGTGATCAAAGATCCATGAGATATTTCTTGATGCTACAAAGTGCTGGGTTAAAAATGCAGGATGCAGAAATGTCAGTGCCAGCAGGCCTTAAATCTTTTTCCCTGGCAAACATGATACGTGACCCAGACCATTGAAATGAGCGAAACGGGGAGTGAATATAGTGTGCATCCTGAAGATCCATCTTAATACATCCACATGGAACGAAGATCAGCAAGTTTGGAAAAACTGATTACACGTCATCCTCAATATTCAGAACTCTAGATGTTGTCGCAACTATTTTGATCCATGACACTCGAGGATGATGGTTCGAAGATAAAGGATTCAACAACCAACATGCCAAGTCTTGAATCCGATTCCCTGCGGTCATATTCTTCATTTTTCTCGCCCCATGAAGATTGGAAACTGGATCGGTCTTATGGATATCTACGTGGAACCAACACCAAGCAGGGATCCTGAGCCGAGCATGGCATTATATTCCTCTGTAGCGATCATGGGATGGGTGAAGGAGAAAGGGCGTAGTATGTTGAGGTGGATGGGACATACGTCATAGGATGACAAGCGGAACAAATGGAATCTGAACCAGCAATCCGAGTCCCACAGCTCTACTACAAAGCCTTCGCTCATAGTTGTAGCGTGAGAGCTTGTGTATTGGCCAAAACTGGTTGCTCTTGTGTTGTCAGTCAGCAAGTTGTCTAATATCATTGTCATTTGACGAGAAAAATTCGTTATTGGATACAACGTCAACGAATTTTTCTGTCATCTCATGGAATATTGAGTTTCATACGGCTCTGAATGAATCGGGGTAGCGAGCTTATTTGATGGAAAAGATAAACTTCCTTCCATTTGAAAAAGGAGCCTGAGTTGAAATATAGAAAGTCATAAACTCTCTTGAATCCTGAACTGTATCGTGCGATGCAAGTTTGCCAGAGAGAAACGAGTCAAGGGATCATCCAGCTCAATGTCCCTGACTGATGTGTTCAAGCTCCTACAATGCAAATCCGCAATGATCTGCTGAATACTTTTGTGTACATCAAAGCGTAATATTCCTTCGGACTTTTTGGGAAGAATCACCAGATCGATGAACTTTTGTCGGCAGTTAAATTCACAGGTGGTAGTTCTGCACTTTTAAGGGCTGGGATGGCGCAAAAGGAACCTTTAGCGGATGTTCTAGAGGGGATGATGGTAGAGTAATTTCGTAGTATTGGAGTTTGGAGTCTGTCATCGAGTCTAAGCAAGTTGCGGAGGTAAGGCTACGAGGAGAGAATCGGGTCAAAACCTCAGGGTCTACCCTGAAAAGCAGTCAAAGTGAGGAAGATCCAGAAATGAAACTGGTTAGGCGGATGGAAGACAGTCGAGAATGGAGTGGCAGCGGTGGAGATGTGCAAAGGGGTTTGCGAATGAAACTGGTTGAGTGGCAACGGTGGTGGAGAATAGGTAGAAGGGGATGTTGGCTTGGGGTACGCGAGGGGTTCATGCATATGCCACAATCTCATTTGACTGCATAATCGCATTCCAGCCTCACGGGATCACTGTGTCAACAAGTTACACATTTTTCTGTTCCTCCTGCCTTTACGAGTCTCCTGCTTCAATTCCGTCTCGATTCCCTCATGGCAACCTTCCTCATTGGTATCATTGTCTAAGCTCCGAGCAAACTACATAAAACCTAAATGCGGCTAGAGAGCGAACGCTTGCCAACGTTTCTGCCACGCGTTTCTCTAACTCTAACGCGACCAACTCCGTCACTGCTAATTCGACCTGACTCACCCTTTGTATCACCCTGTGCTCGCTTAAGGCATAATCATTTTGGTTCTTTCTTTGTCTACTTTGAAGCACCGGAATCCTTGTGTTTCTGTTGTTATTGTTGTTGTTGTTTTCATACATGGCGTTGGTATTTTTGCATGAAATATTTCGAATTCACGAATCCACAGAATTTTTATATATGTGGATAGGCGCAAAGGTGAAAAAAGCATTTTACCTGCCATCTGTAGTGTCTGATGTAAAAGGTGGTAACAACGTGTTGTCTGTGCACGCTTGACTGTTTCCACTGGGCTAAAAGCAGTCACAAACGATTCACGCGTTCATTCCCTCCCATTGTTCACATTTTCTCTCCCACGTGTCCTCGCGTTCGCTCGTTCGAGCCTCTTTCAAATTCATAGTATTTTCTCCCGGTGTACGGAGGGAGAGAGAGAGAGGATGAGCGGAGGTGGAGGAGTGCATACGATAGAGATATGCGCTCTGCACGTTGTCAAAATGCGAAGCGGCGCGACGCCCAGGGCATTTGATCGGTGTCCCAGACCAACGTCATAACGGGTTGTTGTGTTGCGCGAGTTCGATTCAGAGGATCCGCCGGAATAAACTCGATTTTCTCCAAGGTAAATGGTGATTTATGCGCTTCATTGGTGTACATTTGCAAGCTTTTGGAACGGGGCTTTGAATTTTGTTGCTACATTATTATGTGACAGATACCTCGTGTGTATGGCTGGTATTCATGCGGAATGAAACTTTTGAGAAACTTAGAGAGTCAGCGAGAGCGGGAAGAAACTACGAATGCTGCTGAATAGGAAACGAGGTAGAAGTAGATAAAGGGTGCGTATATTCGCGTCGCGCAACTCCCACCACAGCTTCCATTGCAGTGATGTATCATTACGTCAGACTCAGGGACCTCCTCCACATGAAGTAACACTGCTCATATCAGCTTCAGTTAAATCTCTCTTGCCTTCTCTATTTCCTTCTCCCTTTCTGTGACGCGAATCGTATTTTATATTTATACGCTTGCTAGTTTGATAATTCATAGAGGTTCAGGGGCTGCGAGCTTATAACCATAGCGGGTGGGAAGTGCAGCCGTGCTGTTGCTGCTGCTGCTGCTGCTGCTGCTGGGATACCCCGAGACTAAGAGTCTCGTCCTCGGTTCTTGCCAACCCACGTTTGAGTCGCCTCTTTCCTCTCCCTCTTGCTCTCTTTCTCGTCAATGTTCTGGCTCGTGGTATCCTCTACCATTCTGGGTAGTCAACAGCAAGGCCTCTTGTAGGAATATGCATCGTCTCACCTCTCCTCCAGCAAGTTATATATAATTTGTATAGATCCACGTACGTACGTGTGGATTCGTATATGTGTGCCACGAGCAGGTCGACCCGCCAGCCTGAATTCACCTTCGGTTAGGTCGTTCCACCTCTTTGGAGCCAGAGTTCAATTTCGGGGTAAAGAACGAGAATAGAATACGTGTCACCGGTTCGTGAGTGCATTCAACGAGATCGATAACGTCCCTCGTAATGACATAATTATTTTATTCAACTCTCTTCCAATCCGTTTCTCTTCTCCCGCACTCGTCCCTTTCCTTCAGTTCCTCTTTTTCACATGTTCGACCACTATTTTCTGGTCACCAGTTACAATTTCCTATTAACTTCGACCTCTTTTTCCTTGCCTGCTTTAGCTCGGACCGCTCATGTTCCAACGGATCGATTTTTCCCCAAAGGAAGGTTGGATGCTGCTTCAAAAGTCACGTGCTCGAATATCCAAGATGAATCTTCCATTTTTATACAGTGTTATTCCTATTGAGTTTCCATGACCAAGTTGAAAGTGTATTTCATGTGAATATGGGTCGGTGTGCGTGTGGATAGAGGCGAGCATTTGTTTGTGTACTTTCGAATATAAATGCTTGACGTTGAAGTAGTTCTTGATGATAACGAGTGTGCTGCAGATTTTGTCGGGAGAGTTGGACGAAGCTAGAAACTCCGTACTCCGTATGGTGTACTAATCGAGTGCAATGGACCAACTGGGCTGAAAGCATCGTGTACCGGAGCTCCGTAATTTCTCCACAATTTTGGGGAATCTCGGTGGTACTCTCCGTGACCAGAGTTTCGCACCCGGAAGTTCGTTGGTCGAGCTCGCGCCTGCATTATCTAATCCAACTAATTCCGAGCCTCCCTCCTTTCACCTCCTCGCCATCGTCTCTTTCTCTCTGACCTGACTTGCTTTCCTACTAAGAGAAACATCCGGTTTCAGTATTGCGGCTTATGAAGCCTTTGCGGTTGGAGAAAGAAGCTGTTACGGAAAGTGTATGAAAACTTGGAGATATGCGGTCCATTATGAAAATTTATGCTGGGAATAGCGACCCCAATCGATAAGTCCAAAACTGCTCTCTGACCTGAATCCCCATGACGAAATATTGAATATTGAAGTTGGTCCAATTGTAGCTGGACCATGATTCGGAGGAGACTATACTAGCGAAAATAATCGGGTCGCTATTCGAACGCAAATAGAATTAATGAGTTGTGAAGCTCGGCCGATCGTTAGGAAAATGTTTGGGAATAAATAGAGGAAATAATTGACGGTGAAAATTATTAGTTAAATATTCAACGATTAGTTTGATAACACAATCGTTTGCATCAATATAAATTGCATCGCTGCCTAATTAACACACACAAACCAAGATTTATGTCCGTGGTCTCACGATTGTTCAATTTATCAGCAAACTGCATGAACATTGAGATGCGGTGTTCAAAAGTGCAATGCAATTGCCTGTTGCCTGTTGTTTTCCAGGCTTATGATGGAAGCGCACACCTCAAACGAATATTAATAGGTTAGTGTGGAGTGTTGAGTGTACTAATTGGCAAATTATTAGGTTGGTTCACTTCAGCACCAATAATGTTGATTGCCATAAATCCTGTAAGCACCATGACCATTTGCTCATAATCTACGATGACCGTGTGGTGCGAAGAGAAAAGGAGAAACGTATTTCAAGCCACATTGCCTTCTTCCGATCCGTTAACCTTCTGTAAAGACTTTCCGTCTCGAAGAATGTCAGTTCCCATAAAAACATCAATGTCCCCCATAATGAAGTTAGGGCGTCAAAAATAGTTGACAAAGTGAATTCTAGAACTACCGGCAGCACACATATGCGCTTTGGATACGGGATAATATACCCAAATGAAAATTATACAAGGACTACAACTTTGTCTTTTAGGAATTGGATTAATGGGAATAAGAGAATGTGGCAGTTCATGCAGCTACAAAAAGGTGGAGCATAACGAAGCTGATGGTTGATGCAGTTCGCATAAGCCTGGAAAGAACGAGGCAGCACATCGGGTATGATGATTCCATGGTGTTGGTTGGCAGCTCGGTATGAGTGTACGAGGTACTCCAGGGGAAAAGTGTATGGCCCAGCCACGAGGGTGATTAACGCGGTTAATTTGTTGCAATTTGACCGGGCTCGCAGTCGTTCCCCTCTCGCCACCTTCCGCGCAGATCTCGTGGATCCACTCGACTACCACCATCCACCAAAACGACCTTTGCCTTGCAAAGGCAACTCCATAGTGTAGGAGAGAAGAGATCCAGCCGTACGTGGTATAGCCAACGAGCCATCCTCGTTGCTTTCAGAGCGTCCCGACACTCCGATCTCCCATCCTGACCACCGCTGCATCCTTCACCCACCGCTTTTGCTCGCTCTTTCTATTCTCGTTCGTCGACCATCCCTCTTTTGACCCTCGACTACATCCCAACTACCAGCACAACCGAGCTCGCACCCCATGACTCCGTATAAATTATTTACGAGATGTAATTGTAATTCCCGTGTCGGACGCGAATATCGCGCTCTTTCTACTTCATCCCTTTGCTTTCCCTCATTCGCTCACCATGTCCATTTTATACTATGACCTTCTCTTTCAACCGCTGCTGTCTCCCTTCTACAAAAGACAAGATCAACGTGCGATAAACAATCTCACCGATTCCTACCAATAGCTCAATTTCCAACGGAATGAAACCATTTTTTTTTCTCTTCTTCGCATCATTTTCATTCATGGCGTTGTAATTCCTGTCGGTAATTTGGTGTGTCCGAGGAAGTTTGATGAGTGCTTCGGGATTTCATCAAGATACGTACTGCATCTGATTTCTATTTGGCCCCGATTGATGGCAAGGCAATTGCTCGTGTAACCGAATCCACATGAACATTTGTTATGTCGTTGCAGGCAAAGCTTCCAGAAACGAATTTGTTTCGGCATTACGAGTGATCAGGATTCATTCAGGACCAAGCCAAGATTATCCATGCTAAAATTTGATCAAGGATGCTCATGTGTATCCGATAGGGATTCTTTCCAGATTATGGTCTGGACAATCCGAGCTGGACCATTAAAGCAGATGAAAGTTTGACGAGATACGGCTGATCAGGTTTGAACCTGAACCGGCCAAGGTTCACCGCATGTAGAAACTCTGACGAGGACCCAATGGGAAAATCCTTCTGATCAGGACGTCGTGAGAAAGTTCTGGTTGGGATGTGAAGCAGTCTTTGCCAGGTCCTGATGAGCTCGATTTAGTAACGACGGCGGTTTAACTCAGTCAAGTGTTCATCACATCTTGGCCTGGCTCCGATGTTAAATTTTGGTCGAATATTGTGTGAAGTTGCTTTAATATTTTCCATTGCATTATTCAACCTACCGGTTTAATCAAACAAGGGAATACAATTCATTAATTAAATTTGACTTTTATTGTTTTTGGATGCAGCCAATCGCCGTATTACTCGTTAGATAAGCGCGGTGGCCATACATTCCAGGGCTGACGTCAAGCCGTTGTATGTTATTGCCTACATGCACTGCTTAGTCGTGCACAACAGGATCTTTACTTAGCTCCGTAGTATTTTCGTAGGGTCGCAACCCGCATATAACATCCATATAGTGAACCCGTACCAGCCTTTGTCGCTAGCGTTGTAGCTGCCATTGTTCGATGATTTACGTACGGCGGAATTACCCATAGTCCCGTCGTACGACCTTCGTGTTGATTTCGATCGTTCGCTCAGGCACACGAGATTCCGCGTCTACCTCTACCAAACGCCTGGCACTAGGAAAAGTGGTAAACTGCTTCCACCAAATGCAATCAACGGACTCCCGCCTTTTTCTTCAGTGGTATTAATAAAAATGACATAAATTCATGCCACACAATACTGGAACACCAAGAATCTTGTTTATCACTCGGGATCAACCATCGTAAAGCTTAATGAGCTGATCAACAGCAAGTGGAGCACCATCATTGTTTCGTGCATCACGAACTCCCTTCATGTCCGTAGACACATCAGCATTCTTGCCTCGGTGTCGGCTGCTTAGTATTACTTCCTCTTGGCTGAACGACTTTTCACGCCCAGTTCAGCCACTTGGTCCTTTCCATTGGAACTCTAAATGGAACTAGTCGATTGATCGTCGATGTTTGCATTCCTTGCAGGGCATCCGTTATCCAATTTGTCAATCTCGTCTCCACGAAGTGGAGTGGACTAGTTTTGATAATTTTCTTGGCCAAGAATGAAAGCACCTTAAACTGGAAGGAATAATCGGTTTCAAGTTCATAGCTAACCCATTGAATCATGAGAGAAACGAGATACACTGGATTATTGAATGGGGTCCGAGGCGCACAGTGAGGTCAGACATCGAGGGGAATCCCCGGAGGTGGGAAATAGAATTTTCACGAGGAATACGAGTGAAAATGGGGATAATCTGAACGCCTACGGTGTGTAGCAGGAATGTATTCGATAATGCAGTGAGCATAAACCGAAATTGCTTTACACTATTGAAGGGAGCCAGTCTCTTACCACCAGATTTTTTTTCCTTGTAGTCGACCCGAATAAATACATCCTTGTAATCGGCAAGAAAGATTGCGATCAGTGAAGGACCTTGTGGAAATCCGTTGTAGATAAAACTTACCAGCGCTTGGCTATATCTATAAAGGATGAAGTGGAAGGATGTCTGGTTGAGATGGAGAATACGAAAGGAAGACAGAGTCTACAGGGGAGATAAGCAGCGAAGTGTTCCCCAAGGTGCCGTCTTAACCCAATTTCAGGCATGCTGGAACTAACGTAGGAGCAAGCTTGCACCACGTTGGACTGTTTCAGTGTTATGCAACGTTTTGCCCACTGTATTCAGGCTCTGAGCTGGAGCTCCAGCAGCTAGGGTGGGAGGCACATATAACAGGGTTGTTAAAGAGCTATGTACATGTCTGAGAATGAGAAACAATGCCAGGTGGATGGAGAGAATGGCAGAAGGCAGACCACGCTTTTCCTGCTCACAGAGCTCATGGGAGAACACTTGGCCAAGTCGTGGCTTCGTTCGCGTGTACGTGCATACCTCTTTCCGGTGTGCTACACCATAGCCGAACCTCTCCTTCGGGTCTACGAGAGTATACCCTATCGTCTGGGAGCTTCTTTGCGGCTTTAGAGCCTGGCCATGAATCAGCCATGGTTAGCCACTTGATTATACGAAGCTCATCATCCCGTGTTGCTCCTGAGTCTGAGCAAATATTCTTATCGGCTGGTGAGTCTGCATTGACGATCATGCTCTTCCAACTACGTCCTTATCTGGCCATTTAATGCCAAATGATTAAAAGTCGTCAGCCACCATACCGTTTCATGATTTTAATCAACACCCCAGTAGCGGAGTCGCCGTCCACATGTTATGATTCATATTATTTCATCTCGGGATCTCGGACTTTCGTTCAGGAACGAAAATGTGATTTTCAGCCAGAGCCTCAGAGATAATTTCATAAATCAGTTGTAAAACTGTATATTCCATGATTGTAGCATTCCTACATAATCAGCCACCTTAGAGACCCATCAACAAACGAATATTTACAGTGACCGAAAGTGAATCAGCCAGCCTTCAACCTGCAAAAGGAATAATTTCTAGTTCACAATTGTTAATATTCTGTAGGCTCCAGCAATTTATAAATATCGATTCCGGGCTTTGATCCAATTCAAAATTTTGCTGTATTATTCAGCCTTTCAGGTATAAAGTGCAAAATAGTACGGATGAGTATTGTGGTCACAGAATATTTGTCAATCGATATACTGGAGTGGTCAAATAAAGCCATGAAGAAATAGTTCGAGCAATATCGTTTTTATGAATCATTATTATTATTTTATGTCCCTTGAAATCGTTTAACTCTGGCCTACATTCTTTTTTGAGTGTAAACGGTGATCGATGCGTTGGAATTTCGAGGGGACACGAATTGAGGAGATCATCAATTATCGACTGTAAAGATTCTTGGTTCAAATTAGAGGACACGGTAATCTCAACTTTGGTAGCGAGTGACTTTGTTCAACAGTTCTTAAGGGTTTTCTATATCTTCGGTCACTCTCGAGATAAGAAATCCAGCTGGTATCCAAAACGAGGTCAGACACCAGTAAAAAAATCGTCGATGACATACGAATCTTAAAAATGTTCAATGAAAAAGGGTTACGCATTGAAAATTTTTTTAACGATTTTTTAGTTGTTACTGTAAGAAATCTTATTTGACTAATAACACAAGTTTGTGCCATTATTGCATGAACTCAACGCAGATGAACTGTAAGCCAGTGTTGTAGTGCAGAGTCGAAACGTGAATGTAGAACGCGGTGGAAAGATGGAAGAAAATCGTTTGAAAGGCAATGCTGTGCGCTATGGGAAGTACATTGTGTATTGTAAAATAACAATAGTTTAACAAAGTTTGTTCCGCTCGATGCTGGTTGGGCGGAGGAGGCGAGTAAGCACACCGCTAAGCGTGATATAAGGAAACGAGGCGTTATTAGGCAGTTATGGGTCCCCGTAGAAACATCGGGGCGTCGAAGAGGCGTGTGTTGGAAAATGGAATAAGTATAGGAATAGTGAAATGGCGCGATTGGCGTTGGCGGTTTGTGTGTTGATAGTGGCGATGGTAGTCGTGAGAACGGTGGGTACAGAAAAGAGGCGAACGTGTGTAGGTGCTCGTGCCCAACGAGCTGGCTATGCTAATAACCGAGAGGATCCAAGTGGCTTCCCGTACACAGAATCGCACTCGCATTACCAACTTTAACCTCGGAATAATTTGACTATTAGAGCTCTGAAACGCCTCCCAACTCACTTATACTTAAAGAAGCGATCTCGGACATCTTTTATGCCGATATAACAACAGTTAAAAGTCTTTTGGTAAGGGGAGAAAAAAGTGAGGATGTCGCGTACTTTCGCTGGGGCAAATTGGTGGGAAGTAGGGGAGAGGGGAGCAAAGTGAATGAGGCTCCGGAAATATGTAAAGTTTAAATGTTGTTGTTGTTTTATTAAATAAATTCAAAAATTTTTCAATTGAAATTTTTAGCAAATTTTCGAGTTTTGTGAAAAGAGAAAATTGCAACTTTTTTGAGTTCCGCTTTGCTCGTCTCTGTGTACTTTTTAGCAAACACGAAGGAAGCTTCGTGCTTGAGCGAGACGAAGGAAACGATCAAGAAGGACCATCTTTTCAGGCGCTAGGAGCAACTTCCGTTGAACCGTGCACGTTGTCAGTTCGATTCGTAGATTACAGACTTCGGATCCAAGCCCCGCAGTATGATTTGAAGATCGGAATTCGTATCAATGAGAAGGTTTGCCATCGGAAATTGTCACTTCCGGCGGACTAATGCTCTTCCGGCGAAGATAACGCCAGAACCACGTCACTTCCGATACATTTGCCTTGGCGCGCACGGAACAGTCTCGAGTTGGTCGGGACTCGCGTAACTACACTGCCTGTGTGTTCGACCGGAGACTCACGTATGTCAAGGCATCCGGAAGCTTTATCCATATTTACGTATAGTCTGTATCGTTTGTATTCGCAGGAGCCATCATGTGTCAAACGATGTGCTTATATCTTGCCCTTTCCCTAGAAATCCTGTCACCGCCAGGCTCCATCGGTTCCTAATCGATACCGGAAGATGATCCAACGCCTGACCGACTTTATTGGCAAATGCACACAGTCACCCTTGGCCGGGCAAATGTCCGCTGTAATAAAACACACAGCGCTACACATTAATGTGCCATATTCGTGCGTTGACTCCGCCACGAGCGACCTGTCACCGTATCATCCCTTCACCTGCGTTTCGTTCTGCAGCATGGTTTCCATAAGCTCGAACCCTACGAATTACCGCCTTCCTCGATTCATTATGTGCAAATTGTTCCGATTTAAGTCGAGGCTCGAAGTGCTTGTCAAAGTGAAGTACAAACTACTTTTGCCAAAAAAATACAGGACGATTCAAACTAATGAGAAACGAGAAGGAAAAACAAGCATGTAAAAGTCTTATTCATAAAATTCAAGGATTCGTTGGCATTCACGAGATCGTTGAAACGTTCATTTTATAACGGCTACACCCCTGCCCCTCCCTCCTCTTCCCCAGTCGGAGGACCACCCTCTTAACCAACCAGAGACCCCACAGCAGCTCGTTTTCAAATGTCTGTATACGTATGGTTCTCACGACCGTCGCTCGCACGTCGGTGGTTATTTTAATTATAGCGACGAGTGCACTTGAGCTACGTGTACTCGCACTCTATGTAGAGCCCAGTTGGTGCAAATTTCAAGCACTATCCACTGCGTTCCTATATTTGCATTCAAAGACACGCAATACAAGCTTTCGAATCAATAGTCGCTTTTCGTCTGAGTGATCGTTAAGAAGAGGTCATCTATAGGGATATAAATATTGCTCATTGCACACAAAGTTAACTGAACCATGCTCCAGCAGTGACCATGGAGCCCATCCAACGTGCTTCTTCTTTCTAGTCGGCAATCTCTCCAATTTACGACGAGTGAGCACGCTTTTTTGTCATTCTGTTGTACACAATGTGATTCACGTTCCATATATTTACGACCTTTCCTTCCGTCGTCAAAGTAATTGAAATAAAAACTCGATCGACCTCCAATGGCAACGTTTTCGCTTGGGTCTCGATGCACGTCAGGAAATGATTCGTAGAATGATCCTGCACTGGGTTACATTCAATTTTACTCTCCCGGAGAAAAAACCAATTCTTCAGGATTGCTAAGCAGCTCCGATGCTTTATTCTCCATAATGAATCAATCCGATCAACTTTCAATCATTCGGTTTCTAAATTCATCCAAAATTTTACTGGGAAGTCAATGATTATCAGAGCGAAGACTTTTTAAAATCTCTTACACCACACACTGGGAATAAAAATTTGTCAAAAATCGTCGATATTTTGTTGAATACGGTAAACTAAATATTTTTTGATAATTTCAAAATTTTCGTTCTTTTGGCAGTATATTTGGTTTCTGACGGAATTATCAGGGAAATTTACGAGTGGAACGATTAAAAATTGCTTTCGAAGAGACTTTCTAAAATTTCTTTTGCTCCACTGACATGATTTTTGGGATTATTGAAAAAAACGTTCAGATGAACGTATCGAACAAAATGTCCATTTTTTTCAACAAAATTTTGATTTCGGTGCAGCTCTTACGGTCCCGTCTTCTGAACCCCATAAAAAAACAACATTGCTTGGCTGCAATATATTCACAAGTTTTGAGCATTCCCAAACGTTTTTTACGGAGTTAAGTGTTGAAAAATATTTCTGCCAAAGCTTTGCTCGTGAGACCTTAACGAGTCCGTGAGATTTTGTAACGAGTATGAAAACACGATGCTTTGCTAACATGGGGTGTACGTACGTTTGTTGTTGTATAATACACACGTATTATAGCGCAAGATATTCAGGAGTGTTCAGCTGTAGTATAATACAGGGCAAGACCGTACGTCACGTTAGATTCGTAGTTTTCATACAATTTGCATTCCAGCTGCGCACTACCGCATCCCCAGCAGTGCTCTTCTCTGCCTAGCTCTCCCACCCTTCCGGTTCTCTCCCGTTCGCGAACCACGAGCGTAACCCACGTTACTCTTCTTCTCGCTCTCGCTCGTTTTCCTTTTTGCTGGCTTGATACGGTCTTGGTCGGTAATTCGTTACAACACGTACGGGCCTTGGCCGCTAATGAGAGTAGGGAACGAATTGCTACTAACGAACGGTTAATGCCCGAGCTCGCGCACCTCTCGCGACTCACGCTTCACTACATTTACCGTAAATACAAAATGCATATAACATCGCGAGTATAAACGAGTAACACAGACGCGGAAAACCACGTATAGCAGTTTTTCTCTCGGCTTAGAGCCTCCAACCAAAACTCACTTTAACGTGAACCGAACCGCACTAACACGCGCGCTCCACCAACACCATAAACCTCACCTCGTCATAGTTTGTTATTTTAATTCAGAAGAAAAACATTTTTTTTCCTACCACTGAACTTTATGATTCCACTGAGGCGCAGCTTTCGCAAATTCTTCAAGCTTTTTCTGGTGAAACTCAAAAGTGTGAAACGAGTGAGCAAAATAACTTCGTGTATAATCTAAAATGTTCACATATTCTGGGAGCTTGCACAGTTTCTTCGCGTTACTTGCGTATTCAAGACGATCTAACCACGAACCGGCGGTGAATTATTATACCGTGTGTGGCTGAGACGTTAGTCCCACACCGTCTGAATTCTTCCTGGGCATGTGTTTCCTCCTGGCCAAGTCATAGGCCAGGAGTGATGTCTGAGGAGACAACCCTCATTGTATCCTGAGCATCGGGCTCAAATCACAACTGCTTCAGGAAGCAATTATAATTAAAATAATTTATTGATTAATTTGATAAATAAATTCAATTCAGGCGGTTGGCTACATAAGACGATATGATAAAAATTTAATAAAATTTAGTGATAACATTCTTTAGAATCAAATACGATGACATTATTTTTTCCATATTTTTCGTCTACATAGTTGTCGAATAATTGGAGTTTACAATATGCAGAATATATACCTATATATATCTGATTCCTATGCTATGCATGCAAACTCTAGTGTTCAATTAGTCGAAAACTATGTAGGAGAAAAATCTTTAAAAATTAGTAAATTCATATTTACACGGAGAGAAATTTATATAAAAAATTACTATGCCACATAGTTTTCTGGTGACAGTATCGTCCTTCTGAGTAATTTTAGCAAAAACTTTTAGCAACATTTTTACTCAAATCCTATCGGAAATTGCGGAAATTTGACATTTTTCGCCCAATTTCAGATGAAAAATTACTATGTTTTTGCTAAAATTTCTCAGAGTTTTGATACTGTCACTAAAAAACTATGTGGCATAGTAATTTTTTATATAAATTTCTCTCCGCGTAATACTAAAGAATATACTCACCAAATTTTATTAAATTTGAATCATTTCGGATTTTCCTATGATTTTCGCACGCGGTAACATTGTTGTGTGTATACCCACAATCCTTAAGGTATAACTATCGCAGAATGGGTTGATTTAGGATTTTCTGCCGTCTAGAATTTGAGATATTTCATTTCCAATTTTCTATTTTTCCCATCTAAACGCATGTAAATTGAAGTGACGTTTCGTTAAAAAAGTTGCAAGAAAAAACAAAAGAAACGCGACTTCAATTTACATGCGTTTAGATGGGAAAAATATAAAATTGGAAATGAAATATCTCAAATTCTAGACGGCAGAAAATGTTTCGTCTCATAGGAAAGTTGTTCGTTTTAATGTCAAGAATATTTACACTAAATTTCAAGAAAATCCTAAATCAACCCATTCTGCGATAGTTATACCTTAAATTTACCAACCAGAATTTAGCGACCAGAAAATTGTGACAGGGTTAACGCGATCTTGATTCGTTTAGGACCAGGGATGGAATTTATTTCCATACATGGCAAAGATTACTCCATCAGGACCGACTCATGGCTGAAAAGAATAAATAACTGGATATGAAATTTGTCAAGTAGGACAAGCAACATGCGATGCTGGCTTGATCAGAATTAATGGTCAATAAGCGAGGCTCAGCGAGCTTCATGCTCTCGGACCCATTATCTAAATACATCGCCATCACGTCAATCGCTTCGGTTCGCCGTAACAAGCAAGATACATTTTTGAATTTGATCAAACGTTCGGGACACTTAAACCGACTATTCTGAATGCTGAATCTATCCCTTGACACGTTCCAGCTCCAGTGAAAACAACATTTTGTTGAAAAAGATGGAAATCTTGTTCGACATGTTCGACTAAACGTTTTTTTGAATAATTCCAAAAATTGTCTCAATGCAGCAAGAAAGTTTTTAGAAAGCCTCTTCGGAAGCAAATTTTAGTCGCTCCACTCGTAAATTTCGCTGACAATTCCGTTACAAACCGAATAAATTGCCGAAACAGCGAATATTTTAAAATTATCAAAAAATATTTAGTTGGAATCGACGATTTTCAACAAAATTTCATTCACCATGAATAAATTTACGAAAACAACTACACGGACATGTGGATCTTGCTCACGAGGGAAACGGTACCCGGGGCAATGTTTTTGGTGACTATTTCGAGACAAAATGAAAATCTGCATGAATTACGAAGAAAGGGCTGCGCAAAGGAAAAGCCGTATTGAAAATATAATCAGGAGAAAGATGCAGCGACTTAACTCTCAAATATTTCGTCATTCGAGTCCGTAATGCATCTCGCGGTATCTCGTTATTCCCATTGCCACGTCTGACATTTCCATTTTCTGTCGCGATGGTAAATACCAAGCGCATAAAAAATGCTTAAAACTGAAACTCACTCGGCGATTGCAACGTGACCGCGTAATCACCACACGTACGGACAGTTACGGTAGTTTTTTTTTTTTACGTATCCCCAAGCTAACATTTGCATATTTCCGAATATATATGCGAGGTACGGTTTGCTGCAGAAAAACGTTGAAATTTCCGTGATTCTGGAATCCGATGTCTCGCAGCCTTGACCAAGGAAAACTTTTGCTTGCTTTTTTGCACGATTTTGGGCACATGTTGGTTTTAAGGGAATTCGTACGCTCTCAAAAAATATGACCGTCAACTTTTTATCATCGAGTTATCGTCCATCAGAGAAGGATGTTGAAAAGATTGAAAAGAAACTTGACACTCATTTCCTTCTTTATACGGAGGTAAATGAAAGGGACTATGAATAGCCAGAAAA
Organism: Hyposoter didymator; assembly: GCA_037952995.1. Taxonomy (NCBI): domain Eukaryota; kingdom Metazoa; phylum Arthropoda; class Insecta; order Hymenoptera; family Ichneumonidae; genus Hyposoter; species Hyposoter didymator. The sequence goes on along the minus strand of JBAJMU010000001.1, from coordinate 15,609,324 downwards.
TTTGCCAAAGTGCATGGACCTCATGCGGGGATCTGCAGGGAACGATGATGAAGCTGCGAGAGATTGGAAATCGTAGGAAATGATGAATAGAGTGGATGACGAATGGTTCGGGTCAACATGGACTTTGTGATGACATTTCACCTCAAAATCTCGATCTCCTCCTGCAAATAATAAACTAGAGGTATAATGGATCCCCAGATGGGAGCGTCATATTCGGGAGCTTGAAAAACGATTTTCCAGAACGACGAAAAAAAATCGACGTAAAGTGGAGGCAGAAATTTCTCGAAAATAAAAAAAGTTCGATTCCCCGGATAATTCATCACCTCCATAAATTTTTTGTTATTCGATGGAAATATAATCACAATGAAAAAAAGGGGCAAGAGGAGAGCTTTCGTATTTTATTCGTGAGCCACGCATTCTTTTCTACTTTTGCACACAACTCGTATCAAGCGTGCTGTTGCACTTGGCCAAGTCCTTGGATTTCCTACATCTCGTCCATTCGAGGCCCATCCAGCTGTGGAGTGCCTCTATTTTTTTTTGCAGAGCTACAAACGGGAAGCATACCGACCTATGAAGTCCCTGGGCGACAGGAGCGAGTGAAATCGTCTGGGTGAATGTGTGTTCGTGTGCATGTAGCCAGGGAACCGAACAAGTATGTCTATAGAAATGTTCAGCTGTGTATGCGTCGCTTGGTAAAAAAAATCTCGTTTAATGAGAAAAAAACACTCCGAGGAAAAAGGAAAACGAAGCGTTTGTGGAAACGTTACTAATTTGCCAGGCAAAATGGAACGACGGGCTGGACGAACCGATCGATTCTTTTGAACATTCGAATCTTTCGATTCGATCGATTCGAATTCCCTGGGTAGGCTTCCGTATTCAACAAATATGTGTTCCTAACACATGGCTAAAAGATTTTCATGGCTCAAGGGAAAAAATGAATACACTCGGATTTTGTTGGAAATTAAAGATCGATATTTTGTTCGATACGTTCCATTACACGTTTTTTAGAATTATCCCAAAAATGGAGTCATTGGAGCAAGAAATATTTTAGAAAGCCTCTTCGGAAGCAAATTTTTGTCGTTTTAATCGCAAATTTTGCGATTGAAACTCAAGGCTCGAGGGAACAAATGAATACACTCGGATTTTGTTGGAAAAGATCGATATTTTGTTCGATACGTTCGATTAAACGTTTTTTAGAATAATCCCAAAAATAGAGTCATTGGAGCAAGAAATATTTTAGAAAGCCTCTTCGGGAGCAAATTTTTGGCGTTTCAATCGCAAATTTTGCCATTGAAACTCAAGGCTCGAGGGAACAAATGAATACACTCGAATTTTGTTGGAAAAGATCGATATTTTGTTCGATACGTTCGATTAAACGTTTTTAGAATAATCCCAAAAATGGAGTCATTGGAGCAAGAAATATTTTAGAAAGCCTCTTCGGGAGCAAATTTTTGGCGTTTCAATCGCAAATTTTGCCATTGAAACTCAAGGCTCGAGGGAACAAATGAATACACTCGGATTTTGTTGGAAAAGATCGATATTTTGTTCGATACGTTCGATTAAACGTTTTTTAGAATAATCCCAAAAATGGAGTCATTGGAGCAAGAAATATTTTAGGAAGCCTCTTCGGAAGCGAATTTTCGACGTTCCAATCGTAAATTTCGCTGAAAATTCCATTAGAAACTAAATATACTGCCAAAATAAGGTGAATTTTGAAATTATAAAAAAATATTGAGTTTACCATGTTCAACAAAAAATCGACGATTTTCAACAAAATTTCATTCCTATGCGCAGCAATTTAGCGTCCTCTCTGTACACTAAGATTCATTCTGTTCCGGGAGATTTGTATTCACGTGGTACGAGCCAGCTGGTCCTCAGAATCCTTACAACCATCAGCACCGGACAACGGAATGGGCAGGAATACCGAACACAGACGCGGTACAGCTCGATAGAGAGTGCGTAATACTATTCGGGAACATCGGCTAGAGTAAACGGTGGATATAAATGGATATACATGCGGCAACTGGGAATCCGGCAGGTTGATGTTACCCATCCCACCCCCGTATTTCGAACCGGAGAGTGCATGCGTTTACTACCCCGAGACACGGATGAAGTGGTAAGGTCCAGCAGGCATGGATTCACGCGTTTGTTTATGTTTGTGAGCGCGTTGATGGCTGTGCAGGGAGCAAGCCAGTGGTTAAGCGATCGCTTGGGGCGTGAATAGAGCTTCGTAGGAAAATAAAACCGGGTGAATATCCTACTCGAAGATGCTTTACGGGATCCTTAGGCCCGGAGAAACGTACAACGTCCTGCAACAGGAGCTTCTGCAAAGAAAGATTCTGGTGGATTTTCATTTAAACGATTGAATGGACCGTTGTGAATTTTTTTCTACGGCGATTGTGCTGTGAGTATGCGATCGGAAATTTTTGGTAAATTCCCTTCTATACATGGCGAAGAACTGTGCGCATTTTTTTTCTCATTTTTATTCATGATTTTGATGAATTTTCAATTTTTTTATAGTTCATGAATTTTTTTATTTTATTTTTTTCAGTTTTCAATCGATGCTACGAAAAATTCTTCAATTATTCAGCGCTCTGGGTGTTCTCTCCACAGCCTCTTTCGCGGTGCAAACATTGTTTCTCTATGTAAAAAAATAAATAATTGTTTATCAGATATTCACAAAAAAATTTGGCATCGGATTCAAACTTTTTTTTTATTCCTGGAACGTCTACATGTTGTAAATTCTGCTTAATGTTCATCGAAAGATGCACTAAATAGAAAGAAAATGTCTCAGTCCAGCCCGGACGAAAGTGACGCAAACGAACCTTTGCATCGAGGGCGATATATCGGAAAATATTGCGTGGATTCTTTTGTTTTAAAAAAAAATTACACAGAATATATTTTACGTTTCCTCGAGATACTTGGCCCTTAATGAATTATATAATTGAACAAAGCAACGAATAAAATTAAAAGTTGTTCAAGTGGATCAATTGCTCCAGCTGAATCGATTAAATTCCCTCTATATTTTACGTAATATTTGCGAATTTCATTAGGTGAAATTCACGTATCACAGTCACGTGAGACTCATTTATTCTGTAGGAGAGACTTCCAAACGGACGAAAAAATAAAAATAAAAAAATAAAGAAAAGTGGAAGCGTTTGACGGTCACTCTTGCTCAGACATTCATTTCTGCCGCACCGCATGAAAATGTCACCGTAACGCACCTTTGCAACCCTTGGTTTTGTTTTTCCCTCAAGGTTTCTTGTTTCGTTTATTTAGTCGTTTCGGAAGGTTTCGTTAATTAATTAAAAGTCTTGACATATGGGGAGGCCTGCGTAGGTCGCAGGATCGTCTCGGACGAGGCAAAGCTTTTGGTACAAATCTTATAGTGGAAAAATAATGACGTCGGTTGTTTCTCATTGTGACGTTATATTCCAGAGGAAAAAAATGGTTGTCTACTGCAAAAATAGACCACGACGATATTCACGATTTTTAGGAAAAGAACAGGGAGCACAGCAATGACCCCACGAGACGAGAGAAAATCTCTGTACAAGAGTGACCTCTGTTTTATATTCCAAGGTAGTAGAGCTGATGCAAGACCAATTCCGGACTTTTGCCTCTTGCCTCATTCGTTTTTCATCTTTTCAAGCAACTCTCCACGCTTGTTCCATTTCATTCGATCCTCTTTTTATATTTCTCTCTCGCTCTTGATCTTTTCGCGTCCTTTTTTCTGGCCACTATAATTTCGCACATGCTCTACGAAGCCCACACACGCTCTATTTTCGTGTCTTTCCTGAAACTCTCTCGAGATCGTCTTCATTCTGTTCTTCTTCTCAATCTCGGTCCGATCTCCTTGCAGCCGATACTTCTGACGGTTCGTTCTCGACGATACGTTTATTTTTGTGCGGGGCTCTATGAAGCAACGCTTTTTCACACCAATGAACATCTCGAGGAGGGATTCGCATTGGAAATGGAAGGAGCGATGTGGTCCAGTGGGGCTTGTGCTCAATCAGGCAGAATAGCCAGATGGGAATTATTGCACAACACATAAAATTGAAGCTTTTGGTGACCTCGGTGATATTTTTTAACGAAATTCTGGCATAGAGAATCGCGTGTTGTATGAGAAAGACGAGCTTACTGTACAGCTCGTTTGCATGTACGTAAATATATCGATATATACATATGTGTGCATCTCCATAAATGGATATGTATGTGATATTATTTCCGGGAATGTAGAATGTCCACGAAAGGACGATGCTGGCATGAAATTTAACGTCGAAAAAGAGAAAAGGTCGGCAGTTCATCCGCTCCTCGAATAGCTCCAGGAAAACACACCGAGGGAGAGGAAGTTGTTTGCCAGAGTCACTTTCGGAACTGTAATGCCACACAGCCTGTTTATATATTATATCTGCCGACAGCGTCGAGGGAAGCTACCCTTTCACAGAGGGAGAGAGAGAGAGAGAGTCGAGTACGAAGGGCGAGAGGGGTATGAATATTATAAAAGTGTGCAAAGCTCTTTGAATTCTCGAACAATTAGCGAAGTTACCCGCGAGAGGCCAAACAGTTTAAATCTAATAACATAACCTGAATCCATTCTCTTTCCCATTTTCATTTGTGTGCTTCTTTCTTTCCTTCGCCACGTGTCTGTGCTGTTTATTTGTCTCTCTCTCTCTTGCTCTCGCTTTTCTTTCTTTTTGTTGTTTCATCAGTCGTCATCCCAGACATACTTGCCGAGCTCACTCGGGTCTATATCCCTTTATTCATTTCGATTTTTTCTCTCTTCATATCTCTCTGTCCGGTTCAACCAGAAATGGAGGAAGGAAAACGCTAGAGAAAACTTGCTCCCTCATCGCGAGATTGAGAGGGAAATTGGTGAGAGCCTCTCTCTCTCTCTCCTTTTCACTTTTCCTTCTTCTGCTATGACTCGGACAAACAATTATTTCATTTTCATGAGTAATTTCAGGTCGCCGCTTCGATCTACAGCCTCATCCAATGACGTATTTTGATTTCCAATAAATTCACCTACGAATCTGTGAGCAAACGTCAAAATAAGCATTTCCATGTCACTCGAAGTAAGTTTGCTGTTACGACATTTGCGCGTCGTGTTGCAAATGCCACCATCCAACTTTAGCTCGATTTACATATTCACGAAATCCAAACTTCAGCCGTGTCGAGCGCGACACTTTCAGCATGGACCAAATAAAAGATTGGTCGGTATGATTTTTTACTGCTAAAAAAATCCAATAATGGCAGACAAGCCTGAGATATTTGAGACATCCAGCGACAAAATGAGCGAGACATTCAAAATCGTAGTCCCCCGTTCATTCGTAACCTTCGAATACGTTATTTCTGTTTCTTAAAGCGAACAGAAACATTTTACAAATCGATATGTCATCCGGATTGAAAAATATTCATTCCATTTATATTTTCGCGAAAATTCACTCAAATTTCGCGTGAAGAAGCAAATGCCAGTTGACAAAATTCATTTTTTGTACACTGAAATGAAATTTCGTTAAAAATTAATTTTTTTTTTATTTTCGTTATTTTGGCAGTATGTTGGGTTTCTAACGGAATTTTCAGCGAAATTTACGACTGGAACGACACAAATTTGCTTCCGAGGAGACTTTCTAGAATATTTCTTGCTGCAATGACACAATTTTTGGGATTGTTAAAAAAAAAAACGTTTATTCGAACGTATCGAACAAAATATTCCATCTTTTTCAACAAAATTTTGTTTTCAGAAGATTTCCCAAAGAAAAATGAATTACTTCGAATTAATACAGAGCGTGAAAAATATTTCCGATATTTTAAAAGTAAACGAAATGGAAGAACGAAGAAAAAGCATTTTTACATGTGAACCTTCGAGTGACAAAGCTCTGTCGGCAAAGTACGATCTTGATTCCATTCGTATGGACAGTTCCCGCTGGCGATTTGTGGGTTTAAGGATTAGAGCGAGTGAGAGAGAGGCATGAAAAAAAAACACGCAATGTTTTCATATTCGCTGTTGTATTTACTGACTGCAGACACCGCGAAAGCTTACAAAAACTCTATACAACATTTCTTCTCTTCTTTTTCTTACGGCGCGCTTTGAAAAGCAGAGATGATGCTCATACCGCAACCGCGATTTTTCAAAGCCGTGCCCAACACAGCATTTGCGACTGAATATTGAAACAGAAGAGTCCGAAATTAAAGCAGGTAAAATATTTTAAAGCCCAGCTGCATGTAGAACACGAAGAAGCTCAGAGTGATCAGTCACGAATTTCGAGAGAATAATAAACCGAACCAACGATGGCACAGAGTATTGAATTGATAATTAGCAGCAGACACAATTTTTTTTTTTTGCTTTCTGGAGGCTGTGTAGGTGCATATGAATTTTGATGCAACGTTTTTCGTCGAAGATATTTCTGCTGGCTACTGTAACAACATAAATTTACCAGCATTACCATTTTCCATCCATATTCACAAGCAATGCGTTTGCAATTTCAAACATTCCAGTATTTTCGTACAGAGAGATTTTTTGTACAGAATTTATATGCCACGTTATTTATCGAACGTATTTCCAACAATTTTTCATAGCATTGGTAAAGGGAGAGTGATTTTACAAATGCGTTAATATTCAAGAGTCTCTCAGAAGGAAAATTACTAACTGCGAGCGCTTGAAAGAAACGTCGGGCACCCATTTTGTGATTGAAAAATGAAAAATTAAATATTTCAAAAGATTATTTTACAGAGCAAACATTTTTGCTGTAAATTCAAGGGAAATACAATCACGACTTTTGCGAAAAATGGTCCGAAATTTTCAGCGACGTAATCGCTGGTATAGTATTGCTAAAAAATGATATTGTTATTTTGATTATCATTTTATTAAATTCATTATTATTGCGATAGACGATGTTTAATTTGTTTTTACTCATTAATTACGTCGAAAAAACTTCAGAAATGTAAAATGAATTTTTCATCATTAATTATGCCAGGAAAATAATTTGACGTATTTTTTGGCAAAAGTGGCGATTGTAAATATTTACGTAATTAAGAAACGGTTTTTAATTCTTTTAAAGTTTGCGTCAGAATCACTGTTCGTTCTTATTGAAAATAATTTCTCGATTTCATTACTCTTTCGGTGGAATGGCCTCGTAACACTTAACTTGAAGAAGACGGATTTGACGGTAATTAACATCATCTAGTTTGAACTATGGCCTGTGACACGCGCCACTTCAAAAGATGTTTGCGCCATGAGGACGCTTTAATCGAGTTAAAGAGACGAGACTCGCGACTAACCCAATTAAGCGTGGGGCTCCTTTTCCAAGCCTCGAGTCACGCGGGCTGCGATGCTCGGTAGAAAAACAGAAAAGCTCCAGAGCAGGTGACTCGAGTTTCGATTAACTTCGGACGATTCATTGATCTGACATTTTCCCCGCAGATCATCAAACCAATGAAGAATCAGAGATAGTGATTTTTACGTCGCAGCTCGAATGGCATTGAGAAGGTCAAGGAATATTTAAAAAATGGCAAATTAATTAAAAAAAACTTTTTTTTCAAAATAATTAACGGCGTCAGACCTGATTCTTTTGTTGCTGAGAAAAAGTAGTTCCGGTAGAAACTTGAACCGGGCTAATCACGGTTCGGGTCCAAATGACCCAGTGTATCAACGAAAAATCAAATTTTCAGCATTTCATAAAGAATGAATATTTAAAAAATTTCTCAACACTTCGCAGATAAAAATTCCATTCCATTTCCTTAGTCACTCAATTTTTAACCAACCAACGTGTGTTGCTGTATTTTTTTTTCGAAAAAAAAATCTTACTCACGAACTTTTGGATCTTTCAAAATATTAAAGTTCGTATTTCGGAAAATCTATATCGTACCGATTTTCTAGGTCATTCAGGACCGAAGTAAGATCGTCGTTATCAGGCCCTGCAAGTATTTCGACTGCAGGAAAAAAGAGTGACTTTTTCTATCACGAAACAAAGCTGAGTGGTTAGGAGACCGCGCAGAAGAAACAGCGGGAAAGAGAGATAGGTAAGAAGGTTAATTCGCATCGAGGCGTCGGAATGGCTAAAACAGGGAGGGGACAGCGCCCTCTAGCATTCGGGATCAACCACTCGACGGCGTGTGCCTCTCGCGATAAGAGTCGACGGGATGTAGGGAACGGAGAAAAAAAGAAGAAAAACGGTGTTTGCCACACGCGAAACTACGAGGAAAGAAGCACGAATTCCCTTCTATCGCCGTTTTTTTTTCTTTCGTCTTCCATTTTCTCTCTCCCTCGCTGTACTGGCAGTCGCCGGTTTAGTTCAACGAGAACTCAACCCCCTAAGCGCTCTCAAGGAAACACTATCTTTTCCTGTGCCGCGTCCATTCGTGTTGTAATAGTGTTGCTGCTTCACTTCGGTCGGCTTCGGTATGTTCTCTTCATGCCACCCTCTGACTATACGTACGTATTTATCCTCCCAGTCCCACGTAATCTCCCAGCATCCATTGGGAAAGGGAAAGCAACGTCGAGCGAGTGTTCATTCAAGAGAACATTTTTTTACAATCATTATATGTCCAGAAGTTTGCCATGATTGCCTTAAGCTCTGAGCTGGGAATGTCGGAGTGAGACGTTACACTGGAAAATAAATTTTGTAGGTATATTTCGTTGAATACGGTAAACTAAATATTTTTGGATTATTTTAAAATTTTCGTTATTTTTGCAGTGGTTTCCAACGAAATTTTCACCGAAATTTACGAGTGGAACGACGAAATGTACCTCCGAAGAGACTTTATCAAATATTTCTTGCTGCAATGACACTATTTTTGGGATTATTCAAAAAAACGTTTAGCTGAACGTATCGAACAAAATATCCATGTTTTTCAACGTAATTTTGTTTTCAGTATACGGAATGAAAGACCGAGCATCATGCGAGCAAAATGGAACACATTTAATTGTGTGATTTTTAATGGGGTCTGTCCCATGAGATTGAAGATGATGGAGTGATCGATGAATGAGTGGGTGCTGCTCACCCATTGCTACGAATTGTCGCAAAACAGATCAGAGTCAGTGGTAGGAGTTTTAGAAACTAGAATCCACTTGGAAGGGACTTGAAAAAACGTTGTGGACATTTGAAGAATGCATGGGCATGATCAGGAAGATTCGAAGGGACGGAAAAATTCTGGTTAAACACGAGGATCGTCTTAAAGGAATAAAGTCAGTAGCGTTGATTACCACTGCGGAGAATCCACAGAAGTACGAACTCCAGAAAGACTTGGTGAATGGATTTTCGTGGCTGATTAAACATTTGGTTGGTTTGAAAGCGAAAACTTCTCTTTTATCCTGTTTCATCTTTGCAGCTTATTAAAGAGCTTATATCCAGCAGCAAAGAATACGCGGATATTTCATAGCCTTACGTACTTTTAATTTGTGGGAGAAAAAAGAAATCTGGTCCTTTGGAGGCGCGATGGAGTTGTGGAGAATGAATTGATAATGAATGGAACGAGAAGCATATACAGAGAGTGATGGAATTGTTAACATCGAGGAAAAGGTTTGGAGAGAAAGAAGTTTGGTTGTCGTGGTGTATAAATAATTGAATAAACTTGTGGATGTTGGATGTATGGCACGAAGGACACGATTGGAGGGCACCAAAGACGGAAGTAATCAGGAATTTTGGTTTTGAAGGAGCTGGACTTGGTCCTTCTTCGCATATTACTCTTGAGTCAAAAGACAGCGGTCATTGGGGGCTTCATTACGAAGCCGAGCTCAGACGTTAATTAAGCAGGGCAGGGGGCGAAAGCGGATGAAAGCTGGACCGTGAGACTGCGGGGCTCCTGGGCGTCTATTAGAGCCACACAGCCTCGGTAAAACCATCAGCGGCTACGAAGGAGCATACAGAGATGTGGCCCACGTTCGTGAAAGCCAAGCGAGCTCCCAGTCATAAAGTATAATGTATGAGCCGATCGTGACTCGAGTTACAAACCGAGATATCTCGCAGCAGGAAACAGCACGAATGATATTTATTCCTGCCTGATCCACCGAGACGATGCGACTCTTGAGTGCCGGTACATAATTGCCGTACCTGCAGCCACTACTTGGCCCGTACAATTGACCAATAAAACGCAATGCATCTTGGTTAACACGAGACCCAACTAAATACCACTTGGCCTTTTATCAGTTGGATATATAAACGAGGATGGAGCTTGAGCATCAAAGGCTTGAGATAACATTTGAGCCAGTCTCCCTATGATATAACACTGGAAATGAAATTTTTTTCAAAATCGTCGATATTTCGTTGAACACGATGAACTAAACATTTTTTGATAATTTCAAAATTTTTGTTGTTTTGGCAGTGTGTATGGTTTCTAATGGAATGGTCAGCAAAATTTACGATTGGAACGACAAGGTTTTGCTTACGAAAAGACTTTCTAGAATATTTCTTGCTGCGATGTCACAATTTTTGGGATTAATAAAAAAAAACGTTTAGTTGAACGTATCGAACAAAATATCGATCTTTTCCAGCAAAATTTTGTTTTTACTGTGAAGTTTGCATCGTTGGAATACAACGAAATAGTATTTTTAATTCATTATTTTCATACTTGATGCACTTATTCCAATTTTTAATAGTAAATTTTGTTTTCGAATGAGAAAGAAGACTCTCCCATAATCGTTGACAAATACTATACGAAAATTTTGTCCTGTGCTATAAAAAATAATGAGTTTTCGTTGCATTCCAACGATGCGAACCTCAACGTCGCGTCTTTCCCTGTTGGTTGTTCTATTTCCTTCTGCGACTTGATACGCGCCGCAACGAAGATTGCTTTTCAACTGTAATTCTCTTGTATATTCAACCGCTTTCATTTAAGGCGATCCTCGCGAGGTCCATACGCGTTTATGAGTTGATAATAAAAGCTCGGAATGTTGGAAAAGCTCGCAGGAAGCTCGTGAGGTTCAAAGAAGAATTTTATCGTCCTGAATGTTGGTGACGAGGTTCAAGAGTCTTCGTAAGGTGCCACTCTTGAGAGAGACTTTACTGCGTGCGCGGTTTGCAGCAGCTCGAGAAGCTCAAGCGCGATTGAAAGCTCGCCCTGAAACGACTTGGCAAGTCTTTATATTATATGCATTATGTATGCAGGCCTATGGCTCGTGCTTATGCCACACGCCATCTACATTCTCATCGGCAGCACACAGAGGTCATATACACTATGGCACGCGATCAGTGACGTCGCACTGGTCTCGTAAGGCCACCCATAGCCCTCTCCTTTTTACCATCACACGACCCTCACGATTCTTCCTGTAACCTCTCAACCGTACGTGATCCTCGTGTGACTCTCGATCCTTGTACCTGTGTGTTCAAATACACACACACACACACACACTCACGCACATACACTCGACGCTGTATTCGCTCGTTGAGTTCTCTAAGTTTCCGACTTGAATATTAATGCAGCTTGTTTTATTACATCGTAAAACATTTTTTGTTATCCAATATCCGTCTCTCCAGGAAACTGGATTTCTCTCCCGAGGATAATATGCTCTGAGTACGTAATATGTTGATCGTTCCTCGTTCACGAATGTGTTCATCGCGGTTAACGTGTCTATGTATGTCCTTCGCGTCTCGAATATAGACAGAAAGTTTCGTTGTTGAAAAAAGAATCTGACACAGATGAGTTCATCGACGCCGTACGCGGAACGTTCTCAAACCTGCTGCCAAATGCGCATATGATATCCAATATCTCGTTCGTCAGGACTCGCTGCTCTGCCTTGGTGCATCTCATAATTCGACGTGATTGATGGACGAATTTCGCGAATGACCCGTCAAGCGGTCTCGTCCGAAAGCTCCAGAACACTATTGGATTATTCGTACTTGGTACATACGTAACAGTCTATTTTCAGATCCCTCTGCAACCCTGCGACTTCCTGTCCTATCGATCCAACCAGAAGGCACAATTATAAGGTTTCTCGTAATTCTATTTTCCCATACGATCGATATTGCTTCGATCGCGTTGTCTCACTTTTCCGCTCTGTGCGTCGATGACGTCAGGAAGTATAGTGACTCGACAATTTACATTTTTATCTTCGAACAGCTGTTACAGAAAAATGCCAACTGAACGGGAAAAAAGGGAGGATCCTTATGGCAATGTTACTTTCTAATTGAGACTATTGCAGAAAAAAAACGATGAATTTTTATGAAGCAAAACAACGCCTCCGATATTACGAAATAATGTTCAGCTTTTTCTGATGCAAGTCATTTTTCTTACAAATTTGAATGTCATATAAATTTCGAAATACCAGGAAAAATTTGGTACTTTCAATTTTTTACAGTTTCCACTGGAATTCGTATCTGGCTGGCTGTACTTTGTAGCTTTGTGTCATCGATACTGTGGTCCACGTGGAAAATCTGTTCAATAGGCGTGTATTATGGTAAATGTTCTGTAATTAACCCTCCGCGGATCATGTCATTGTTTTATAGGAACCTGAACGGCATTTACGTCTTGCCACTTATATCTCAAGTATTTGGGGAGAAAACAATCTGAAAAAATTCTGGAATACTCTCCATTGGTTCTATTCCAATATTTCAGAGTTTACCAAGCCGTTGCATTCGTTTTATTGTTCAAGTTTGATTATATGAATTGTTGAATGTAAATCCCCCCAGGGGAGCTGCTGATGGAAAAAAAATCTTAATTCTACAGCAATTTTTTTTTTCAATACTTGCCACCTTGGGGTACAAAACTACCGCCTATTAAGGAAAATATTCATTTCTCCACTTTTGGTGGTTTTACTTTTTTTTTTTTGTACTTAAATTTAATTTTTGGCTATATAAAGTAAAAAATCTTTTAGAAACAGCTTTCAATATGTTCTACAACAATTTTCAAGTCGAAATATTCAGTGGTTCATTTTTTATAACAATTTTTGTCACTGGAGTACAAATCTACCCCATGGTGGCAAGCAATGATGTTACCAATAAAGTTCACTAACATTATTCCGTAAAGGACGTTGGATTAGAGTTTTCCTTGAAATTTATAGTTTGACTTGAAAATAAAAATGAAAAAGATAAATGGTGAATAAATATGATGGCTATTTGTTTTTGTCATGCCTCTATCCATTTGATCCGTCAAACATTCATAGAGATCGGCCACTTGCTTAGCCTGGCACGTATGCGTGTACGCTGTACTGGCACGTGATGCATGAATCCTACTCTTTTCCTCTCGCATCCTCATTTTGTCTCGGTCTCTCTTTCAGCCCAGCTTGCTTTATTCTCTCTTAGCAAACTGAACGAGTTTCTATTGATAAGATTGAACGAGAAGCTTTATTGTCGATTCGTGCTTTGCCGCATCGCCTCATCGATATGTGGATACTCGCTCACCTTCATTCTTGGCGCTGTACATGTATATACCGATCCCTCGGAATGGAGGATGGAGAGTACTGGGCCATGGAAAATATAAGCGGTCGGAGCTTTCCAATAGCAGTCTGCAAAGCCTCATTCATACGTAAAATATTTGTTATACGTATACAGCAGAGTTTATATCAGACGTTTGTATACACTCGTGAAAAGTTTGGTGGGATTATATTGCAGTAAATAATGCACGTCTTAGAAAGCCGGAATCATTGATACTCTTGACTTTTGCTTCATTAACATTGAGATTGAGTGAAGAGACGAATTGTAATTAAGACGATGAATCCACAGGCTTTTGTGCGCTGCTTCTCTTGAATTCTCTTCTGGACAAAGAGCATCAAGGAGTATATTCTCCTCGAGCATATACCAGGAGGAGCCTTGGAAACGACGCACCAGCACTTATTTGCATGTAATTGATCCAAGAGGCATTGATCTCTCACCTGAGTCACTGTAACTACTGGCCTCACCCAACTGCTCTTTCGAATGCCGCTCCTTTGACAAGCAACTTGTCACCTTTACCACACACGGTCAGAATGGACAAAAATGAGCTTAACTCGTTCTTGTCTTTGTTCAGCCTCACTCTGCATACACGATTGTTCCGGCTAATTTGGTCAAACCGCGCCTGTAAAGCTCCGGATATTAATCAAAGCGATCAACCCCTCGCAACATTGCCGGGCAGGAAGCGCGTGCCTTTTTTTTTTTAAAAAGCATCAATCCTACGATCTGTGTTCTACGCGCTATTCATAGCTATGCCTTCGGGCTTCCCGGACTTGTTTGCCTCCGACTTTTCTCCTTTTTCGATTGTTCCCTCCTTCCGGCTCCGTTTACATTCACCTCTTTTCCAATTGATGCTTTACTCTCAAGCATACATTCCGCTTTTTTACTTCCGCCAAGCAAACGAGACTCCACTGAGCTTTTCTCCATTTTTCACTTTACTTCATCACGTGGCTTGTTGATAGCTCATCCTCATGAATAAATAATCCCGTGGTGTGCCTCCGGGCTGCACCTTTGTATCTACCGATGTTGCAACACTTGTTAAATATTCTGCTAGCTCCATTTCAAAGAATCAAAACTCACCATGCAAAAAATGTGAGAGAAAACCGCTCAATTCTTTGAATTTGCAAAAAAAATCTGTTTTCACAGAATATTGTTTGAAAACAAACCGAGTCCGATAACGTTTATGAAAATTTGCTTCGGTTTAAGGATTTCAGCTGAAATTCAAATTTTCAATGAAAAACAAAATTTTCTTTTTTTTTTAATCTGCTTGTGAGGAAGTTTTTCCTATGAGATCTTCGGTCATTCCGATACAGTCCTTGATGGAACCTCATCAGGATAATGTTGTCAGAGCTCGACAAACTCGAATCTATTTTACTTCCGGTACTACGAGCTGGTCTTCAATGAATCCTGATCAAGTAAACATTCGCGTACTTAAAAAATGTTGGTCTCCAGTAACCTCGACTCCGTACCAACAAGAAATTGGCTCAAGCTCACGCAAAATTCTAGTTGGTATTACGAGGTGTCCGATAACATTGAGTTTCTTATCGCTGTGCAATCTCCAGTGCGATTGCGATCTGCTGTTGTCATGTAACAGACAAGAGCATCGACCTTTTTGGTCATGTGCATTCTCCTGGATCGTGTCGTCATGAAATATAAATGAATCAAGGCAAAACCCACTAGCTTGATTAGAAGGTGTACAGAAACAGAATATTGTATGTTCGCATCAAAACCGACGTGTGACGAAAACAAGATGCACGTTGAATCCCCAGCACAACGTGCCACCTGCTGATGGCACAAAGGGCAGGTTTATGAAACCTTTTGGCTTTTTATTTATTCGAACTCTAGTCGCTCCGTTCGTATTTGAAATCTACCAAAAGTGACGATATTTTTTTTACTTAATGGATAAACACGAGAATTTGATTTTGAATGCAAAAAAATTACAAATTCAATTGGCACCTTGACGTTTGAAAATTTTTCATTTTGGCTTACGAATCAGCTGAAGCATTGGTACCACTGGCAGGATTATGATTGACGGATTGAGCCTGGACGGCTGGATACGTGCGAGAATTCCTTTGAATATGCAGGGGTCCCCGTAATGAAAATTTGTTTCATTTATGAGCGCCCGCTCTGCTTCAATGACAGAAATGGTTAAGTTTGTTCCCTCTGCGTGGACAGTTGTTACGACATTTTTGGCTGCAGCTTGTTCAGAGAATGTTTCCGAAGATCCAATACGCAGGACTGTAAGAATCTGTTTGCTGCGTGCCCTTAATGTGAGCGTTACGACTGAATAAGCTGGACATAAAAATGCAAGAAGCTGGAAATGATTAATTGAGTGGATTTTATTTGAATTTACTTCAAAATTGAGAGAGTGGACGAAGAATAATCGCATTGAAATCATCCCAAGTGGCAGACAATTTCGTGCATCTCTTATTCGCGAATGACTATATTTCGAGAGGCAGTGGATAGCAGCAGGGAAGAGGATAGCGAGGGAGTAAAAATAGATTCTGAACCTGGGAACCAGAGCAGTGGGCCATGCAGCAGAAAGTTGGTCCATGGGAATATCGATCAAAGCGTAATCCCCATAATCAGGGAGCTGCGCTTTGCTGTGTTGAAAAACAAAGAGAAAATCTGGAGGTTCGCTGCTGGTGGAAAGCTGGTGATGTTTTTATGATGCATCGGTCGTTAATTTCCATATTTTTCCGCTCCCACGAGCATGTCCTTAGAGTCCTGACATTCTGACCATGAGACGAACGTTCCGGATGATTTTTTTCAACCCGTTTTTCTCGGAGATCGATTTTGGGAAAGAATCAATGTTGCCATTTGGGTCGAGGACAGATTTTTGAGATAAAACAATTTAATTCGATTTGCTCAGGCATAACGATGATATCCAACGAGGAACGGTGCAAGCTCAAGTGCTGTGAAATTGATGAAGGGAGAACCGAGCCAATGGAAGGACCAATTTTGGTGCTTCGGTTTATCGGTGTCGCGGATAGTGAAACAGTATATCGTCATCGATGCTGTGTAGCATGAGGTCGGAAAGCCGAGCAGCATAGATGAATCGGCGAGAAAATCTCGCTGGTTTCGGTTTAAAGGAAAGCGGAGAGCGGGAAGAGAGAGAGAGAGAGAGAGAGAGAGAAAAAGGAGGAGAGAGAAGTTTTGCCTGAAGGCTGAAGCAACATCGGATATGTATGACATCGAGCTATCGATAGATTTCGGATTCGAGCAGGAAATTTATCGAATCGGCCGATCGTGCCTGATCGCTGGAATCCCTGGAGCCTTCGGAAAATGCCGTATCCCCACTTGCCACTCGTGTCTGAACTCCACACACATGTATTAGCTCCGCGCTATACAAGGATAAAGAATCAACCGACATGTAAAACTACAACGGCACAAAAAAAATGATCGTTCAGTGTCGTATATGAAGCGCTAAAACCCATTTTGATGCAGTCGAGTTGCCGTTAAAGCCCACAATTTAAATTCCATCCAGATAAGCTCGCATCTTTCCTTTTCCATTTGTTTTCCTTATATCCAGGAAATTCTCACCGTTTGTTGAATGATTTGAATGTCCCAAAGAATGAAATAAAGTACAAATGAGTCGTATCTCTACGTTTAGCGATTTTTTTCGTGACCTCACTAAATTTTTGTGATGAAATCTTAACATTTATTGAGGTATTGCTTCCTATTAAGTTCTCGTAATCATTTCAACCCTAACTTGCCACATCTCTGTAAAATTACATACTTGCCACCATGGGGTAGCCCAGTGACAAAAATGATGTTATAAAGAGTGAACTACTGAATATTGCGACTTGAAAATTGTCGTAGAACATATTGAAAACTTTTTTCAAAAGTTTGTTTACTTTATGTAACCAAAAATTAAATATAATTACACTAAAAAAAAAAAAAGCTAAAACCAGCAAAAGTGGAAAAATGACCATTTTCCTTAATAGGCTTGGGGTAGTTTTGTACCCCAAGATGGCAAGTAAGGGTTAAGAGACTCAAGAGCTTTAGGGACAAAACCATGGACACTAAGTAACGAAAGGATCACTGAAGCTCAGCGAATACAGGACACGTCAGTATTAAAAGGGACGTTGGTTGCTTTTCGTCAGTTTTGAAAAATTCGTCACCGTTAGTGTCATTGTGGAATTCTTGCAATTAGTCCTCGTGAGTTTTTTTCCATGGAGGTTGATTTTCCTTGTAGAGAAAGTGTGAAATACTTGAATGTACGTCTGGATTTTTCTCGGGGTTTCTTTCCTAGTAAGATGACACGCCGTAAAGCTTTTGGTGGTCAATTCGGACAGGTGAAGGGCGAGACAGAGAGTAGAACACTGTCCAACGAGTCTGCTTTCGTCCACGTGAGGGGATGTATACTGTGAATATATGTAGTTAGTTGGCTTTGGGGGGCTGTATATCTGGAAGAGCCACAAGAATTACGGTCACCGGTGAGGTCGTCTTGGCAGTATCGTGGTTATATATATCCGATAAACAGCGAAACCACATCCTATCTGAATAGGAGCGGACGTGGATTGGGGGATGGTATGAGCTCGACGCGGGAGTATACTTCGCAGCAGTGGAGAATGGACGGCCGGAGCGTTGGTCTGCGAAAAGCTTCACACGATCTTTTCTGGCGTACATAGATCTTGGTAGGGTAGAGAGCAGTGTTGGTCGTTGTGGGAGTAGATATAGTAGGCTGAGTGTGCGTGCCAGGGGGACATGAACTCTCACTGGGTGAGTTATGGCTCGGTACTTTGACACCGTCGAAGTACCGGCTTGGCAAAGGGCAAAAGAGCGAAGCAAGAGAGAGAGAGAGAGAGAGAGAGAGAGAGAGAGAGAGAGAGAGAGTGTTGTCGATCCTGTAGGGGGGCTTCGGGATTTTGTAGGAAGCGCCTTCTCACCTCAGCAGCTTTGACCTTTCCCACTTGACATGTAAAAGTATATGTGTCGAGCCTTGAGCTATACAGAGCATGTTTTTTTTTGTTTCGTAAGAAAATCACAATATCGCTGATCTGCCAAGGGGAGTTAATAAATCTCATGTTTCTGTAAGTACATTTCGACGGGAGCTATACAGGAAAAAGTTTGCGGCTGGAATTCTTTCTCTGCTCTATAAGATACAAGCCAAAGCTGTCCCTGGTAAGGTGGATCCTCTCTAAGTTAAGGAAGCCAAGGCTGCTTTCACGTATATGTGTAGAAAAAAAAACACCACCGGCTGAAATGTGTGTTGGTGGTAATGGCATTGGCGTTGTATGTCTGTATGTGGCTAGGTGTAGGGGTGGAGAATAGGAAGAAGCGTGGAAGATCGCGGAGTCGAAAAGGAGGGGAAGAGAGATAGAGGGAGAGAGGAAACGAGACCGTGCTGTGCTGGTGTGATTTATATTCATAACTTTAATGCGAAGCAACGTGCAGCCACGTCACAGAGGCCGTCGTTCCTCTTACTCTCTCACCTTTGAGAATATACACACCTTGCCGAGTTTCCTCCTCCATGAAGCTTGGAAAAAGCCGGTTACCCTGTCCCCCTTCCTTTCCTTCAGTTTCGACCGAATTTTCGCGACCCTTCGTTCTCCCTCCCTTCTGTTTCCTTCAAGCTTACCCGCTGGGTATCCATTCTTGTAATTTATGTATTTCACACCTCGTTGCCCGTCATCTTACGGTGCGACTGTGCGCTGAGGCTGTTGACGATACAACTGAACCCCAACTTGGATGGGAATGGAAATATTGCGTTGGGGGATCCGATGTCTGCAACATGCAGAAGAGAGAATGTCAAAGTTGATGGGCCCTTATTTTTCAATCTGAATTAAGTGACCAGAATTTATTCGCGAAACTTCGAGCAACTGTTGCTTGAGTCTCTTTTGCAATAATTTGTTTACAGCTCCACTAGTGTGCCACCATTTTCTAGGACATTTTAACGCTCCTGAATCTTCATGCCCACTCGGTATTGGCTCGTTTGACTTTTCACGCTTTTGGCTCGTTTTGCCCAAGTTCGGCCGCACAACTGCGCCACCACATACTATACTTTTCTCTTTCTCTTTCTTTCTCGAGTTTTTGTGATTCCTCTCTCGAAGCTACTTCACTCCCTTCTTTCCTGTTTGCCCGTCTTTGCGGCAGAGGTCTCAACGCTGTGGCATACCGCTGCACTACATACCACGCTCCAATGCAAATAGACCGGATGAACTTGAGTAAACTTCAATATACTGCTGTGAAAGAACTGCGCAGCCTGCTGAAGGCAAGAAAAAGATGGGGACTCGCCTTTAAGCTTACAAACTCGGTCTAACTCTTCGCCAAACTATCGAATTGATTTTAATATCAACTTTGTTCCTGCTAGCTTGGAATATACTCCTGCCACATGGTTGGTGTGCTCCGCGAGCTGGCTTGTGCTTCGCTGGCATCGCGCTCGAAAAATAAAGAAGATTCTTTTCTGGATTTACTTTAAGTCTCGTGATTCTTCCTTTCGTAGATTCCCGAAAAATGTTAAGAGAACCAGCGACTGGATGTGTGAGGACTAGTGAATTAAGGAGTTTCTATAGTGATTATAAGGGGAGGGGGGGCGTGAGGTGGAAGGAAAACCTGTGGTATTTCTATAGGGTTCCAACTGCTGAACATGAAAAAATTTAACGTGAAAATTTTAAAAACATCATTAGAATAAAATTTTGCGAATATATTCTTCAGTATCATTCATGATGATAGAATTTTTTTTAGATTTTTCTTCTAACCAGTTCCGAGTAATTCAAAATTGAAGTTTACGTGTATTAGCATTGTGATTTCATATATATGTATAAGTATATATTCCGGGCATAAGAATTCAGCTTCAATGCTGAATTACTCGATAACTAGACAGATGAAAAATTTGAAGAAATTTGTGTTTTTGCACTTCAGATGTTGAAGTACGGTGTCACCAAATTTGGTCTATTTGTCAATGTTTAGACTTTCCTACCGAAACTCCTTAATGGACGCTGGAACCTCTATTTTCGTAACGGTAGCCAGAGCGGCTTATATAGTAGTTGTAGATGCGGAATGATGGGCACCCTTTTGACTTTTTACCTTCGAGTACCTTCCGTGAGACCGAACTTGACCAAGAGCCACCCCTGTCCATCTCAAATGGATGAATCATCTGGCCAAACGAGAAAAATAACGATAACAGGAGTTACGATAATAGAGGTCTCAGTTAGCGGATCATTCTTTCGTGAGAGAGTTGGAGAAATTCTTCTTGCAAAGCGGAAATGAACAACAGAGACATAAAGCCATCAGCCGAAATTTGGCGATGTCGTTTGTCCATGAGAAAGCTTGAAGCCTCGAAACGGGACAGATTACTAGTGTCTCACGAATCGTAGGAACCCCCAACTGGATTCAACTGGCTCGGCGGACGGGTGGCGATGGTGGAAACACAAGTTTTGATTAGTTGCCCGAGAAATTGACGAGAAAGCGGTTTCGAGGTGGGCCGTTGGTTGCCGCTCGGGGAATAGTTAATTCCCGAGTGAGTCACGGTCGTCACGCGAAATTCGCTTACTTTCCGCTTTTGCAAAGTGTAGCCAAAACCACCGTAGAACCATCCTCTCCATTTGCGAATCTCACACCCCCGAGGCTCCAAACATTCTCAGTAGCAATATATGGTACGGAAGAGGGAGCCAGAGAAAGAGACCGAGAAAGAGGAACAGAAAGACGAGGGAGAGAAGGAGCCAAGAGCTCAGTCGACGGCAATTAGGAAGATTGCGCGGGCTCTCTCGAATGAATGAGTAAAATAACAATTATTGTTACAAAGCGAGGGAGCTATGAAAATCTTCAGCCCGGTAAGCGAGACCGTGGCATCGTTTTGTTTCCCATTAGTTCCTCGTACGAGGTAAAAACAAAATGAAATATGATAAAATGATTTTAATCTTTTAATCCATATCCAACTTTGGTAAAAGGTGATGTGTCCGATGACCGGAATCACCATCATGGTTGGGTTCGATTCGTCCAGACCTTAACATCGGAACCCGATTGAGACCAAATCAGAACCTGACCAGACTCGTAATGATATGTGAACCTTCCGCTGGAAACAAAATTTTGTTGGAAAAGATCGATACACTGAAAAGAAAATTTTGTTGGAAAAGATCGATATTTTGTTCGATACGTTCGACTAAACGTTTTTTTTTTAATAATCCCAAAAATTGTGTCATCGCAGCAAGAAATATTCTACAAAGTCTCTTCGGAGGCAAATTTTTGTCGTTCCATTCGTTAATTTTGCTGACAATTCCATTAGAAACCAAATATTCTGCCAAAATAAGGAAAATTTCGAAATTATGGAAAAATATTTAGTTGGCCGTGGTCAACAAAATATCGACGATTTTTAACAAAATTTCATTTCCAGTGTACTATCCTCGAACGAATTAAATTGCTGGTCATCCTCACCTCGTCCTGAACGAGTCCTGATCAACCAAACGTTGCTGAACATTGATATATTCGTGTTCCGCTAATCCAGTACCAATCCGAAATGAATGATTCGTTCAAATAGTTAACTTATCGGAATTGTGTGACGCCAGAGACCAAAAATAATTTCAGTAGAATCGAAAAACAGATGGAACGTCCAAAGTTTCTTATAAATGGAAACAATTTATCTCTCCAACTGTAAGCAAAGCTGATGGAAGTTGATATTCGTCTGTACAGTTTTGGAAGAGCTCAGGGATGCATAGCTTTTGAAACTGGTATCATAGAATAACTGGGAAAAGAGTGAGGAAAGCTCGAGTATGAAATGGGTTTGAGTGAAAAGACTAGGGCGGAAATAATGTATGGGATGAAGTCAAGAGCCTAATACGATGGCTGTCAAAGAGATGTCACCGGATATGTTGCGGCAGGTGGTCGCGAGATGTGAGAGTTTTGATGCTGGGGTTACACAAACGGTGGGAAAAGACGGGCCGGGCGCTGATGTCGAGATCCTCTCGCGAGAACGTTGACAGGCGGCGGGGTGGTGTGACACGAAGATGGGGCAAGAAGAAGGAAGAAGGAGGAGGAAGGAAAAGGAAGAGCCGGCGCGTTATCCAGCGTTGGCGCTTACGCTCTCACCCCTTTTCTCTCTGCCATTTCATCCCTCAAGCGTTTTCCACTCAAATACATAGGCTGCAGGCTGAGTGTACGAGTAGTCAGAAAGATAGAGGTCGACGCGTTGGGTGTTGGTACACAAGGAGGGAGTGAGACGGGATTAGAGAGAAGGAGGAGGAGGAGGAGGGAGAGGAGAGGAGAGGAGTACGTGTCTCACGGCGACTCGCTCTCCACGGTCCCGACTATGCTCTGTCCTATACATACCTCTCACGTAACTTTCCCAAGACAAATTGCTGTTCCAAACTATTTAAACTTCATTTAAATATCAAATTATGTGAGGAGTCGGAGTGGTGTCGCCGTCGAAGCAGCCACTCACGACCCAGCTCTCCTATCAGGGAATCTAACCCTTCCATCCTCTTTGCCCATCTCTTAAATTCGCCTCATGTATGTATTGACGCCTATAAATGTATGCGTGTGTATTAGTCGTCTAAGTTGATTTTCGAGTGGCTAAATTCGTGTAATCAAATTTTAACTTCCTTCTAAAGCCTCGGTCCTGCATTGGGGAATATGAGTTTTTTTTTACCCATTAGACAGACAATGGAGAGCGACGTGGTAGCAGCTCGGTGATCACTATTTGAGGAAAAGCCAATACGAGCTCTGCCACGATCTTAAACTCACAGGTATGGGTTTCTATGACGTTGCAGAAAATTGTCATTCGGGATTAATACAGCAGAGACATAAATTTATAATTTTTGGCTTATCTCATTCAGAATCGCCATCTCGGGGCTAGTCAATGTGACAATGTTCTTTTTCGGAGCGTTGCTGGTAAGAGTAATTTCTTTCAATCTTGATTCTCGTGTGAATCTCTCTGTCTTCGTCTTTCTGGCTTTTTTAGCTCTAACTCTTTCATTTCGTCCGGTGAAATCGTTGAAAAGCCAAGTAATGAGTGTCTAGGTAAAGCGCGTCCGAGAAAGGTAGCGGGGATTTTAGCAGGGGCGGTAGAAATCGAGGGTATTGCATTTGAGAGTCGTAGCACGCGCCACTAACTCGATGTATTCAAATCACAGCGTAGCCGCATCAGCGCTGGCGACGAAGAGAAATAGTTTTAGCACAGAGCCCCCTGCTGCTCCATTCTTCCTCTCTCTCTCTCTCTCTCTTCTGCTTGCACATTTTGCTTGCGTTCCTATTCTTGTAGTGGGCCAACGTCACACCCTCTTCAATCATGCATACCAATAAATAGTACACATTGCTTTTTTGTTCATATAGCTTTGTATCGAATCCATTTTTCGCGGCAATTGATCTCTGAATTTATTTGCGACAACGAACCAGCAATAATACGGAGCCAGATTTACGAGTCTGTACACATATATAGATTGCGCAAAGGATATGTACCAGCCCACCATCGTTTTTCATTAATTAACAACCCAAGAAGTGATTAATAGTTTTACAACGTGACAAATTGTATTATCGATTTCATGCAAATCCCGATATTCATTTATTAAAACGTTGTCGAGTAAATTCCAGAGTAAATGGAGGACAAGAACATTATGAAAAACCATGTTACGTACTGAAAAAGCTCAACAAATTTATTCAGCCATCAGTTTTAACACGTTTTACAATTTTATTCATAATCTACTACGAATATCGAGATGACAATTTTTTCATCAACTCAACGAACTTGAACGGATGTTATAGAATTTTTTCAAATTTTTTGCTGCTACAGTTTTTGAATGAAAAAATGAACAAGTTAAATTTTAAGTTCAAGGTCATTGTCGCGATCGAATCCGTTCATCGCTGACCTCAAGGCCCTGTGACCTACTCCCCCAGAATTTTAAATCCCAGTCCCTTTTTGGATTCATTCTAAATCAGCTAAGAGTTTTCATTCAACGATGCAGACGAACAGCATCGAAAGAATTAAACTTTAAAGAGTTGCAGCAAATTCTCCCGTTTAATCGTGGCAACTCAGTCGAAACAACAATCAACCTTAACGAGGTTGGCTCCACACATCAATGTTGCCATGCTAAAAGTATAGGAAAATTCGAAATGATTAGAATTTCGTGAGGATATTCATTATCATTAAATATGAATATACAATTTTTCAAAGATTTTTCTTCTTCATAGTTTTCGAGTAATTGAAAACTAGACTTTACATGTATAAGCATACGATTCAGATATATATATATAGGTATATCTTTTGCATATTGTAAACTCTAATTATTCCAGCAATTTGTAGACGAAAAATTAAAAAAAAATGGTGTCATCGTATTTGATGGTAAATAATATCATCACCAAATTTTATTAATTTCTTTTCATACTGTCGTGTGTATGGCCAACCTCCTTAATCGTATCTGAACTCATGGAATCGTTGAAAAAATAGAAAAGTCGTGACAAATCGATAGCCAGGAGACATTACGAAAATAAATTCGTCACAAATCGAATGTATCTTTCATCCATGGTGGTGCAAACTTTAGTATCAGCGTGCATGATAAAATTCAATAGGATAACTTGGAAAAATGTTGTAGAAAGTTTCGTGCTCGCGGACTTTGGTCACACTGAAGTTGTAAACTGGCGTACACGTTGACTATACAGGCTGCTTATCATATAGAGTAGAGCAGGTAGATAGTGTAATATTATCGGGTTCTCGGGAGCGAGAGACCGCGGACGATCTGAGATTCCGCAGTGTTAATTTAAAGATAAGAGAGCTATCACGAGAGAAAGAAATAAAAAGAGTGAGAAGCAGAGAGTGGAATGCGAAGACGAGAGAAAGAGGATTTCAAAGTTTGTAACAGAAAAAAGTGAGAAAACGTATAACTTGCCTGTACTTTCACTGCCGCATGTGAGAGTTTCACGCAAGAGTCGAAAACTTTCCGAAGCTCTGCTTCAAATTAGACTGTGTGCTTGTGGAGGAGCGGAGGGTGCAGGCTTATACAAACATATCCACACGTTCGTTCAGTCTCTCCGGTTGCTCTCTTTCGTTGTTCGGGGAGCAGCTTCCCATGCCCGCGGTATTTCGGTCTCTGTTTCTCTTTCCGAAACCCTGGACGTTCTCTGGCACTTTTTTCACTCTACTCGTCGCGATATACTTGGATAACTTGGACAAAATCCTGTGGAATGTTCGTCGCTGCTGCTTCGCGAAGGATTTGGCAGCAAAATCGAAAAAACAACAACCGTAGGATCTTTT
This sequence comes from Hyposoter didymator, assembly GCA_037952995.1. Lineage (NCBI taxonomy): Eukaryota > Metazoa > Arthropoda > Insecta > Hymenoptera > Ichneumonidae > Hyposoter > Hyposoter didymator. Next base: position 15,583,776 of record JBAJMU010000001.1, on the reverse strand, counting down.
TTTTCTTCCTTGTTGTCGGTTCCTCGGCGCAGAGTCTGCTGTCGCGGAAAATGAACGAAAGAGTAAGGGAAAAGAAAAAAAAAGGAAAATGACAAAAAAAATGGTGTGAAACGGGCGATGCAAACAGCGAACCGAAACCGCGCGGCAAGGGTAGGGGAAGGAAAGAGAGAAAGCATTTGCATGTAGGCGCAGGTCGATATCGCGAAGAAACAAATTTTTCTGAAGTACCCTCGGGCTTCCCCTCCATTGAGAAAGAACAGAGACTTGGGAAGGTGAAGAGAGAAAGAGAGAAAGAGAGAGGGGAACAAGAGGGGGGAGGGGAGAGAGAAGGTCGACATCGTAGCATCGTGACCTAGGAATCCGTTAAGGGGGATGGTTGGTGCCTCACGGACTTTCACCCTGACATCATCGCTCCCCAACAACCGCCCCACCAGCCTAGCTCGTACCTACATTCGCGTGGGCCTGCTGCACCGACGCGGAGCAGATTTGCATGCGAGATTGTACGAGAGACTCGCGCTCTTCCGCACTGCAGCTTGATCGCCTCAACTTCTTTCCTATCTTTCGAATCAGCTCCAACACTCCCCTGCTCCATCCCTCCCACTTATCTTCTTCTTCCGCTTCTCCTTTTTCTCTTCTCCTCGTTATTCTTCCTTTTTCTTCTTTCCACCTTCACGAAGCCCCACTTTTTATACGAGGCGCTTTTATGTATGTACTCGCCCATATTACACCTCTTCGCAGTCTTGACATTCGTTTCCTGGCCGGAAAATTGGTATTGTTGGAGAATTCCCGAGGATGACGCTCGGGCGTGTTTCCACTACGAGTTTGCGTATGCAGCGGTGGGAAAATGTACTGGAAGATTGGCTGATTATGGACTCCATTATGTCTGCATCGTTTACTCGTTAAGTTATTGTCAAAGATTCTAACCTCCACGACGACGAAACCAAATAATGTTTCCTAATAAACAATTCGTTGCTTTTCCGTGAAATTTATTGAACAGCATTCAGCGAGCTCTCGTCTCGTTGCAGTTTCCTGATCGAGGCAATTACGTATTTGCAATAAGTCTCCCTTCGATCAACTCTCCCTCTCTCTCTCTTGCTCTCTCGAGCAATCTTGAATCCTCTAGCACGTGGTCCTCATATAACACACGTTAATCCGACGTTACATCACGCCTGCGCCAGCAGCTCACCCTTTAGAAGCTCGGAACCGGATTAGATTTGATTACCACGTTGAGAACTGTGTTCCGATCAGTCACCACTGTCTGTATCTCTCGTATATCCCTCCGGAATTACATTGTGCCGATGCAATGCGTTTCGTGTCGAGAACAATATTAAGCAACGTGTCGTATTCACTCTACTGTGGTTCCCCCCGATCCACTATTTATTCCTCCGATTCACTGAACATTTAGTCTCGATATAATAATTACGGATAAATATTTACAATCGCGGCTTTCGCACAAAATGGCTCCAATTTTTCAAATAAATAAATTATTTTTTTATTATTTTGAAATATAAATTTTCGAGCCATTTTTCCCGAAAGCCGTGATCGTAAATATTTACCTAAATGCGTCGAATACATTTATTAACCAAGGAAATCTCCAGGTGACGAATTCCTTCATTAATGAATGCAATTACGAGAAAATCGCTTTCACGTGTTGCAAAACTTTGAGGGACGATTCTACCGGCTCGCGATTTTAACTTCTGGGCCAGATCGAAAAAATTCGAGCGTAAACAAGTGTATTCCTGACTGTCACTCCATGATGGGCAAATACAGAGAAAACGTGATGATCTCGAAAGCGACTTTGTCCCATTCCAAGAATTATCAAATAATTATATTCCGAAGACCGCGAAGGAAAATTTTTGTCAAACTGACAAAATGACTAACTTTTTCCCATTTCAGCAAGAAATATTCTAAAAATCCTCTTCGAAAAGCAAATTTTTGTCTCGTAAATTTTGCCGACATAGTTCCGTTAGAAATAAAAAATATTATCAAAATAATGAAAATTTTAAAATTATTCAAAAATATTCAGTTCACCGTGTTGAAGAAAATATCAACGTTTTTTGACAAATTTTCATTTTCAGTGCAGTTTGAATTAAGCTGAAAAGAGATGGTCCACGATTTCCAAACTGGACGCAATGATTCTTCTTCATAACCAATAAGCGTTCCGAGAGCTTTTAATTATAAACGCGATGAATAAAAATATATAACACAACGAAAGGTTGTTTTTTATTGGATAAACATATAGCAGGTTCCTCCGAAGCTTACTATGCAATACTTGGTCGCTCGATATCAAGATATGGCCCAAGGTACGGCCAGATATTCAGATTTATTCGCTTTAGTCCCGAACAAGAGAGATATAAACTGGCTTTCGCAATGGCTCAGGCTGCGGAGGTATCTCGGAATCGGTATCTTTGAAGCGCAAGTGGTGCCGCGCTTCGCTCCTGAGAGTTCCACAGTCTCTCTCCTTTCTCCCTGTCTGGCCAACGGCAAAAACAAAGTATCGGAATTTGAGATGGCAAGAGGGCCACGGCTGCAGATGCCACGCGAGCATAACAACCCCTCGAAACTCCATCCCCACCCTCCCTTCTCCTCCTTAAACCCTCGTTTCTCTTCGCCATCCTTCTCTCCGTCTTATTTCTTCGAACGAATGTGTCCCTTTTATGAAAAGCTCAGTCACAAGAAAAGTGTCTCGGTGCTGACACTTATATTTGTTTACCACGCTAGGCGCAAATCTGCAACGTGTAAATATTTATTCCATAGCCTGCAACGTCTGTTTTCCGTGATTCCAGAAAAATTTTCAATCACAATCTAAAGCTTTTGCATGTCTGAGAAAAAAAAATTATTTCATTATTCTCGATGAATTAATTGTTTTATAAAAAAAAAAAAAAAAAAAAAAAAAAAAAAAAAAAACAACGTTTTTAAAAATCTGGGGACGAAGGAGGTCCGTTCGGTCAGAAAAAAAACATTCTGATGGTTTTTTCCAACAACAAAAATCAAGTAACTAAATTCATTAAATTTGAACGATTAAATGAAATTTTTCGCTCGTCAGGAAATGAATTTTCGTAAATTTCCGGTCGGTTAAAAATGAGAAATGTTGTTTGCATCGCGTTAAATGTTCTTATTGATCCGTGTGCGTGCAAAACATCGCGATAACTCGGTTCCAGGCGTTCGTACTCATCGTCAGTATTATCTCAATATAACCGACACCCTATAATAATGAAGAAAATTGCGCGTGAGCGTTTTGAAAATCGCGTCGGTAGTTTGAACACAGAAAGGTTTGAAATTGATGAGCGAAACGAACACGAATACCGAATATTGCTACGTCTCGTATCGATTATTTAATCGGTTCGATGAAATTGGATATCTAATCGTCTGAGGTTATGGATCAAGATCACGCTCTCTGCAGCCACTAAAATCGGTCGATGGAATGTTGATGAATACTCACATCAATTAAAACAAGGTCTGCCTCGCCTGCAGGACTTGAATTTTCAAATTGGAGTCACAACCGATTGAGCTCTGCTCAAAAAATCATTACGTGGATCAATATTAAACCAAAAAGGCATGTGCTCTTGGCGAGGCTCCTGGATCTAGAACCTGCAACGTGTGTCGTCAAACTTTTTTGCAATTATAAAACTTTTCACGAGACTTTTTACGAATCAATTCATTAACGTAATTGCCGATTATGAAAATTACTCATTGAAGAGAAAACAATGAATTTTCTTGCCATTTGGAGCCAAAAAATCGCTTCAAGTGAGACTGTGAAACATTTTTGGGTTTTAGAATCGTGAATTTTTCACAAAAGACGACGATTTCAATGAACTTTGTCAACATTTCCATAAAAATTCAAGCTGCTAAGTTTTTCTACCATTTTTGGTGCTCAAGAGAGTTTTTTTTTCATCGCCACGAACGTTTTGCTTGGAATTACGGTGACGTATTCATGCAGATGATTACGTTCCAGCTGATAAAGCGAAAGGGGTAAATTTTCAATGGAGACTGTCATTGTTTCAAGCAAAATTCTTACATCGTTCCAATTAAATGATTTTTATAATTAACAAGATTTCGAGTTTTTTCATTCCTCGAACAAATGAAATGAAATTAACATCGCTTATTGAATAAACGTTTTGTTTAAGGAGCAAAGTTTTATTCGGTTCACAGCAATGTAATTTAGGGAGAGGTTTGCGAAAAGAATAACAATGGGCAACTTTTGCCATAACGTTGATGATAAAATTTTTTAATTTCGTTAATTTTTAATTAGACAGAATCCGACGTAGAGACTTGATTATTAATGCGTTTCATTAATTCGCTGACGTGCACACATATATAACGTTCGCAGGGGAAGTTTGACCGTTTGGAAAGAAAGGGAACGAAGGGTATGACGAAAAAATTAGTTGGAAGGATATCAAGTTGTAAAATTCGTGAAAAAGCTGAAGAAAAGAGAGAGAGAGAGAGAGAGAGAGAGAGAGAGAGAGAGAGAGAGAGAGAGAGAATATAAAAAGGCAGTTTAAAAAATATTATCTTCCTGTTCCTCCTGCTGGTGTATAAAAAGTCTTCGTCCCACAGGAGTAATTCGTTGCCCCTACTGAGGCATTTTTGAGTCTCTTCGCGCGTCCTTCTTGTTGCCGGAAAAGGACAAAAAGTTTGGAGCTTCCTTTTCGTACTTTTGAAACACGGCCAACATCGAAAGGCTCTCACTATGCCCGTCTCCACGAGATTCAAGTCAACGTTTCTCTTCTTTTTTTCCCTTTCTTTCTCTCGGTTCATCTCCCTTGTTAACGCGTATACATGTCTCTTGATATATATATACATATGCAAAAGGATTCTTTTATTCATCGCACTCTCTGCACTTTTCACACGTAGCCCACACACTGCTTTGGCTCTTGCTACGGTGCTTGTAAAAAAACTTGTTTTTAGGGACAAACACCGAGGAGGGAACATCTCAGTAACGCTCGTTTACGTTTATAGATCGCGCGATGGAAATGAAATTTTGTTAAAAATCGCCGATATTTTGTTGAACACGGCGAACGATACTGAACGTCGCTGCATGCAATAGAATTAGTGATTCTGTAATCTATATTTATTTTTCGTTCGTTGCAATTTTTTCTCATTAAATTAGAACGAGTGTCGCCATAATTAGGTAAATAAAAATCCATCTTGCATAAAATCGCATGTACTGACTGCGAAAACGACGCTGATACGAATGTGGACAGAGAATTAAAAAAAAAAAATAATAATAAAAAAATAACAATCAAGATTTAACAAAATTTCCAAACAAACAGACACACTGGAAATGAGATTTCGTTAAAAATCGTCGATATTTTGTTGTAATGAAATTTTCATCAAAATTTGCGAGTGCACGACAAAAATTTGCTTCCGAAGAGACTTTCTAGAGTATTTTGTGCTGCGATGACACAATTTTTTAGATGATTCCAAAAAAAAACGTTTTGTTGAACGTCTCGAACAAAATTTCGATCTTTTCCAACAAAATTTCGTTTTCAGTGCGTTGCTCCGGCGGTGCTCGATATTCCTCGACGTTTTAAAAGAATTTACCTTGCCGCAGACATCTCAATCGGTTTCTTGTAAAGAAAAGGACGTATTTGAAGTTATTTGACGTTGCGAATCTCGCGGTTCATGCCGTTTCGGTTCTGTGACCTCTACAGCAAGGACAGAGAGTCTCTCTACTAAGTATACTCGAAGAGGCTTCAGTCCTCTTACGGAATGTCCTGCTTTAGTTCGAAAATGTCGGTCTCGACCTCGTATTCGAGTGTGAAATTCCATTCACACGATCACCTTGCCAGCCATGGCACGTCGGCTCTAGTCTTAGAAAGCCTCTCCGTTCACCCTTCCAGTCTGAATTCCGCCAGACGCTAGAATTCTCCCGTTTAACCTCCCACTCTGCGTCCCCCACGTTCCGTCGTTTCTTGCTCTATACGATAGAGGGATTTCAGTTCCCTAAGTAAGACACGTTGAGAACGGGACTATCGGGGACGTCTCGGGACCCAAACTTTACAGAAATACCATGATAACTCTCTCGGCTCCCCGGTCTACTGTGCCAGAGAGGACGCTGTAATCATTACGTAACCCCTTTTCTATTCCAGTTCATTCCTCGTTCTTGCAAATTGCAGTTTGCAGTATCGAATCTTTGTTTTTTTACAGAAATAATCTTTTTCCTCTGAGTTTTGGGCTGATACGAAAAATTCGAGCAAGTCCATCACGACGTTCGTACACCGAGAACAGAATTTCGTTGGAAAAGATCGATATTTTGTTTAGTACTTCAACTAAACGTTTTTTTTGTTTTAACTCCCGAAAATTGTGTCATCGGAGTAAGAAATATTCTAGAAAAGTCTCTTTGGAAGCAAATTTTTGTCGTTCGAATCGTGAATTTTGCTGACAGTTCCATTAGAAAACAAAATTACTGCCAAAATAACGAAAATTTTGAAATTATCAAAAAATATTCAGTTCACCATGTTCAACAAAATATCGACCATTTTTAACAAAATTTCATTCTCGCTATTATTATTTCAACCCTCCACGGATTATAAGATTTTTTATAGCATTCCGGATCATGCATGAGGGTCCTTTTCGTCCTGCCACTTATATCTCGCGTATTTGGAGGGAAATTTTTTTAAAAAATTCTGGACTACTCTCCATGGATTCTGCTTTAGGGCGTTCCATAGTTGACACAGTCGTTGCATTTTTTTGTTACAAATAGCAGGTTTGAATAAACGAGATCTTCCGAAGAAAAAAAAATTGGCGCTTGGGTCGGAAAAGACCCAAATGATCCCCAGGGAGTAAACATTTACGCAATATCACACCGAGAGAGATTTAGATCAATAAAACTCACCAAATCATTACAATGGGCTCATTTTTTTGGATTCATTCTTTCCTGGCTAAACTAAAGGCATATTCAGTTGCTGGTTGCACGACAGCTCGTATGGCACGTGGGTAAAGAAAATACCTGCGAAAAATCGTCGTTGATTTTTTCTACTTTGATGGAATTGAAATAAAAAATTTCGCTATTCTGTGACTCTGCTGACTTGATATTAGTTGGAAAAAAGATTTTCCAGGTTAGACGTAAAAAAAAAATGTTTAGCGTTCAAAACGTCTGGACAGTGCGAAGAGGAAAAATAACTGCAATAACCAAGTGTTCGCTTGCATTATAAAATGTTGTACGAACTTGATTCGTTAATAAAATAAAAATGGCTGGAGTTTGGAATAGTATAGGAGAATCGATAATTCGTGTAACATTTATGAGTCGTGTACGAAGGCGAAGAGAGCGAAGTGGGTGTGAGAGCAGGTGCAAGAAAAAAAAGATGGTGAAAAGACAGTGTGTTAAATCGATAAGAGCGCGGCGCGATTGCATCGCTTGGTTCTGTGGGATGTTCGTTAATGTCAAACTGATCGAGAGAAACGATATTCTCAGGTCAGCCGCGTCCTACAACAAAGAGACTTAGCCGAGAGCTCAGGGAAGCTTGTGGTATTTTCCGGTGGGTTCACCCCATTAAACATTTTTGCTATCTCGCTGGGATCTATGAAGGGATGGAGGGAGGGAGAGAGGGAGAAAGAAAAAGAGATAGAGAAAGGCTTGGCGAGAGAGCTGCGCCAAGAGTTGGCGGCGGAAACACAGAGAGTAAAGGAACGAGGGGTTGGTATTTAGGAGGGAAAGGGGCTGGTGGATAAAGCAGAGAGATCGAGAGAGACGAGAGCCTGGCTAGAGCTTCGTGTCGAGACACCTGTTGCTTTTCCACTCGAGTTTCTGCCTCTCTTTCCCCTTCGTCTCCAGCCACGCGCACACTCCGCGTCAACCCATTCCGCAGACGTACACATCCACACGAGAAACTTGCTTTCTTTTCACCGCTTTATTCTGTTACAGTCTTTCTTCTCTTATCCTTCTTATCATCTCTGCTCTCATGACCTTCTCTGCTCCTCTCACTGCATCCTCATTCAAACCCTCTTGCAACACATACCAATTTTTTCACTCTGAGAGCTCGCCAGAGATATGAAATTTCGTCAAGAGACTCTGGCAGAGTGCTTCATAAAACACTCTCCAGGCTAAACCCATTGAACAAAGCCGCGACGACAATCTTGAAACACTTATCGACACCATTCATTTACGCTCGTATAACAAAAACCACTATTCGATTTGCCTCCTAGCATACGAAATACACTTACGAAATTTCTACTTTTCAAACTAAAATTTTTTTTAATTACCTTTCACCAATTTTCATTAATCCTTACTTATCACCTTGGGGTACAAAACTACCCTGCAGGTCCATCAAGGAAAATACTCATTTTTCTACTTTTGTTGGTTTTAGGATTTTTTAAAGTATTTTTTTGAATTTTTTTATTCAAATTATTTTGGCAATATATTTGGTTACTAATGGAATTGTCAGTAAAATTTACGATTCGAACGACAAAAATTTGCTTCTGAAGAGACTTTCTGGAATATTTTTTGCTGCAATGACACAATTTTTGCGAATATTATATTCAAAAAAACGTTTAGCTGAAGTGATCGAAAAAAATATCGATCCTTTCCAACAAGATTTTGTTTGCACTGTATATAAAGTCAACTATCTTTAAAAAAAAGCTTTCAATATGTTCGACAACAATTTTCAAGTCGAAATATTCAGCAGTTCCTTTTTTATAACAATCTTTGTCACTCGGACGCAAATCTACCCCATGGTGGCGAGTGCGTAATCCTACAGAGGTGTGGCAAGTAAGGGTTCAAACTTTCTGCATGCGTGGAAAGCGGATTCATTAATTTTTTAAATTTTGTCAATTACGCGATTTTAAATAGTCGCGTAAATGTGCATTGGCAGCTCATAAGTGAAATCCAATGCGATGTTTTGAGCAATGAATCAAGGCTGATCCATTTCCAAAGACCCACGTGCCCGAACAATGAACATGGGAATTTTTCACACGAACGAACCGCTATTGTGACGGCCAAGAGCCGATTTAATTTCGATTACGTATCGCCAAGCTGCGTAATCGGAGCGATACATAGCACAACACACATCGAACATAAAGGGGGAGGACATGAGGAAGATACATCTCCTTCCCCAGCAGAGATATCCGTTCGGGGCAAGCTGCTCGCCGAGAACGATGTCGAGCAACTCCGGGCTATCTCCGCTTTGCATTAGTCGAGCTTTCGAGCTACCTATCGTATGTACTTGTGTGTAATTCTATAGGATCGACTATTATCACCAACCACCCACGAATCATCGATCATTGAGCCCTTTCTAGAACACGCTGTCAAAATGATCGCTCGATCGCTCAGCCGTACCTGGCTGTCGCCTATACAATTGCTCCATCATCTAACATACTATCTACGTAGTTGTAAAGCACGGACACTCTACAGACCCAACAAACTAGAAAATAGACAGAGCAAATTAGTCAATGCTCTGGGCACCATCACCAATCTCTCACAACGCACCCTTCGATCGAACCCTCACTTGCCACACCCCTGTACAATGACGTACTTGCCACCATATGGGGGAGATTTCTACCCCAGTGACAAAAATTGTCATAAAAAATTAACTACTGAATACTTCGGCTTAAAACTTGTTGTAGAACATATTGAAAGCTTCTTTCAGAACATCGTTCACCTTATATAGCCAATAATTAAGTTTGAGTACACTAAAAAAAAGCTTAACCAACAAAAAAATGGAAAAAAGACTATTTTCTTTAAATTCAAACAAATTTTGTTTTCGCGGCGATTAATAGTTTCTTGTGTGTATAATTTTGTATTTTGTATTTATTTCAGTCGTTTCTGTCTGGGAATTCTGCACTGAAAATATAATTTTGTTGGAAAATATCGATGTTTTGTTCGATACGTTCAACCAAACGTTTTGTTTGAATAATCCCAAAAATTATGTCATCGTAGCAAGAAATATTCTAGAAAGTCTCTTTGGACGAAAATTTTTGTCGTTCCAATTGTAAATTTAGCTGGCAATTCCATGAGAAACGAAATAAACTGCCGAAACAACGGAAATTTTGAAATTGTCAACAAACATTTAGTTCACCGTGTTTAACAAAATATCAACGATTTTTAACAAAATTTCATTTCCAGTGTGTCTGTTTGTCTAGAAATTTTGTCGAATCTTGATTGTTATTTTTTTATTATTGTTTTTTGTTAATTGTGTTTCCACATTCTTATCAGCGTCGTTTTTGCAGTCAGTACATGCGATTTTACGCAAGAGCACGATCGATTTTTTTTTAACTCAATTATGGTGACACTCGTTCTAATTTAATGAGAAAAAATTGCGGGGAATGAAAAAGTAGTATTATGTAGAAGCTCGACTTTGACTTGGAAGATCGAAACAAGTGTTTTGCCTGGAACATCACTAATTCTATTGCATGCAGCAATGTTCAGTACCGTGTCGAGAGAGGTAAACACACACTCACTAATAGTCTCTCGAGTCTCTTGAAGAGATTTTATCTGTTAAGGAATGAGATTACTAGCGGATAACGTCCCCAGAACTTGGTGGTGCGAATCTGGTCGGAAGACTTCGAGCAAAGAGTCAGACAATAAAAAATAAAAAACTCTACATTTTACTGGCTTCGTAATGTTCAGCGGAGGAAACTACTTAAGATTTTTAGCCTAAAATGCTCAAAAATAGAAATTTCAATAAAATGTTGTTTGTAATTGTCACAAAAATAAATTGGACTATTTCTCAAAATTGCAACGAGTTTTGTTGTTCATGGAATTTTTGAAATGCCCAAAAAAAAAAACAAAAAGGAAATTGTGCCATTTCGATTGAATTTCTTGAGACGAACAGTTGGAAAAATTGATCGCGTTCGACGTCACGCATTCCAGACTCTGTATCGACTTTTCTGGGTTGAAATTTACAGACATTTATAAAGAGTATTGTATCCACCGGTTTGCCAGGGGCCAAGTCGGTTAAGCTCGAGCCCTCAAGTTTTTTCTATCCAACAATAGAGATATGGAGCTCGTTGTCATATGGATGAGAGGAGGAAAAAGTAAAGTTTGGGAGAGAGTCCCGAAAGAGTGTATAAAGTAGAGAAAGTCGCGAGGTTCTTTTGAGACTCTTTTAAGTTGGTGTAGTGCTCGAATGTTTTCTGGGTTCGTAGACTTGCCAATGCCGGAAGAGACCAAGCGACTTGACTAGAGCAGGACGCAGAGAGGGGATGAGAGGTGCTAAGGGAAGGGGTTGAAGCAGCAGCGAAGGCGTCGCGAGGTTATAGGAGGATCTTTGGAGAGAAAAGGCTCGGCAGGAGGTCTAACTCTCTCAACCCCTTTCGTAACACTTCGTAGTGCTGAAGAAACGTGCTGGAAGCTCCCCGCGTGCAGCCAAGAGCTGCAAACGGAAGAGGAAGAGGAAACGGAAGAGGAAGAGGAGTCACGGCTCGGCTATAAATACGGCGCGCCACCTGCAGCTAACGTCCACCTAGGATAGCGAACCGAGGCTCAAAAGAGAGAGAGAGAGACGGAGAGAGAACGAGATAGAGAGTGAGGAAGGTTTCTTGCGACCTAACAAGAGGTACCGAGCCCTTTCGTACACTGTATAGTGCAAGAGACGACGACATGCGAGGCTTGCCGGCGAGTCAACGCGAATGGACGAGAGTCCTGAAGCATGCAGGCTAGGCATGTACAATCTTCGCCTAATGCCAAAGTCCGCAGTACAGAGCATCGAGCGGAAAGAATCCTCAGAACATGTCAGTCGCATTGGCTCCAAACTCGCATCTGCATGCGTGTCCTTTGATTATTATCTGTTGAGTATATATTTCTCATGGAAAACGTTCGGGCCCGAAATTCCGACTCAGGATCGTTATACTTGATCCTCATCGCATTGACTACATCGTGACTGCAGCTGTTGAGGTCATTTTAACGACGATGAAGCTCGAATCGTTGAAATGCAACGAAAACTCATTTTTTTTCAAACGGAGTGCTAAATTTTCATCCAGTTTTTGACAAAAATATTGTGTCAGCATTTTTTACCATTTGAAAACTGAATTTACTAAAAAAACATTGGAAAAGTCGCATTAATTAACAAAATTACGAATAAAATATATTTTTCGGTGGATTTCAACGATTCAGTATCGTTCGTTTCATGGGAATTCTGGGCACAAAGTTCGCGACGCCCCATAAACGCCCTTGATACGCAAAAAAAAAACTATTCAAAAATCTTGGATTACATGGAATTATTTGAGGTTATCAAGTGATCAAGTGATATGCGGATGATGGCGGTGCGTTAGATTCAAACATCGAAAATCAATTATCGAAGCTTCCATAAGCGACACCGCTCCAGATCAACGGAACCGTCTTTCGCTCTCTCCATGACTAGTTCCTTCTTGGTTACCGACGGTGCTTTGGGTTAAGAGTAATCAAGCTGCCATTAAGGGCATTAAGGGACTGAAATATCGCCCATTCTGATTGGTAATTCTGCTGTGTTAATTACTTGCCTGCATCTCCATCAATTCTGATATTTTATAATCCGAAAAGACGAGCAAGCGATCATGAATTTTGTGAAAAATTTATTTAGGTCGTTTTTTCGACAAGGAACAGTGGATTGTCAACACTGGCGACAAAATTTTGTTGAAAAAGATGGATATCTCGTTCGATACGTTTGACCAAACGTTTTTTTAAATAATCCCAAAAATTGTGTCATTGCAGCGAGAAATATTTTAGAGAGTCTCTTCGCAAGCACATTTTTATCGTTCTACTCGCAAATCTCGCTGACAATTCCTTGAGAAACAAAATAAACTGCCAAAATAACGAAAATTTTAAAATTATCGAAAAACATTTAGTTTACCGTATTCAACACAATATCGACTATTTTTAACAAAATTTCATTTTCAGCGAAGAGTTAAAATCCTGGTCAGGTCAGGCAGAAATCATTTTCGACATGATTCCAGCAGCGGCTCGCTCCACTTTTAACAAAACCGAAGGCTTCACTCATCTGCTTCCTTTTTCTCGTTCCTACGTTTGGCATATGACACTAAATATTTGGGAAAACATTTTTGTGGACAGACAGTCCTGCCCGAGAGCTTTCATAATTCTGGGGCATGTAGGCAAAGGGTTTACTAGTGACCTTCCCAGGACTCTCAGTTTGTCTACGTGGATGTTCCACGTCGATTACATCCACGAATTCTCTCTCTCTCTCTCTCTCTCTCTCTCTTTGGATATGTCTATACGTGCATCAGACTCTGGGTTGGATGCACATGAATAAATAAAGCAGGAGCCTGTACATGGTCAGATAAGCCAGTGTCACATAGAGCCGTTGATCAGATGGTTCTCCCACTTGTCCTATTTCCAGGCAACGTAGTTGTCGTTGACCAGACATACTTGAGAATGTGTGTGTGTGAGATTCGAGTTGGGAATGTCGATCGCTCGGCCATGAATCGTGGAAGGTCATCCGTAGTCTAAACTCGAGGAAAGTTTCTCGCACTGGACCAGCATCTTCCCTGGTCTCTTCCAAACAAATTCTATGTAAATCGTAAGAAAATCAAACTAGAAAGTAAAGAGGAAGTAGAGACTTAGTCACAATACTTTACAAAATTTGCAGAAATTGGAGCGATTGGACGATTTTCCAAAAACTCAGATTTTCATAAAATTCGAAAAATCATAAAATCTAAACCGTTCCACCGATTTTCCCAAAATTCAGTACCAACCTTTCTATTGGGATCCTCTATTGATAAAAAAAAAAATTGTAATAAATCTTCAAATTTTCGGACGTTACAGCGTCGACACCCTTTTTTCGAAAATTTCAAAACGCCGTAGAATTCGTATTTTTCTAGCAATTCCAACAAAATTCACAGAGAGTGAAGAACTTGTATTCATTAACATCTGTGCAAATCGGGAGGCCTGTAGCTCAAACCGTTCTCGAGTTATGAAAGTTTCAACTTTACAGTGCCATAACATACACACACACATCCGGACATTTTTCCTAGATGTATGATTTTTCGATGTTTTGATTACATAGCTTCCTCTGAGAAAGCAATAAAATTAATCCCTTCCAATGCCCCAATGTTCTGGGAAAATGTAGAGAAAAAACACGGGGAGTTTTTCATTTTTTCTTCTGATGGATTTTTCCCACGAAAGTTACGTTAATACGATGCGAAATCCCGAAAAATGTTCCATTAATAAGCTTCTTTGTTTGAGCAGATTTATATTTGCCTCCATATTTGTCCTGCGACGTTACAACGACATGAGCTAAACATCGCGTGGAATATATTAATATATAATAAAAACAAAAACTGTCCACATTTCGTATTACACCGAACAGACAGGGAACGCACAAGCACTCGAGGAAATAAATAATGAATAAAAATATATTTTCATTTTAACGGTAGCGTTGAAAGCAAAACGCAAAATGGGAGATTATGGAAAAGAGAGAAAGAAAAAAAGGGAAATATAAATGTGGTGTAGTAGTGGTCCGCGGGCGGTGGTCTCTTGCATCGACTCTCCGGGGTCGTACCCCCGGAACGGGTGGTTTACGGTGGTCGTGTTAATTAAATAAAAAAGCTTGCATACATACGAAGTTAATTAAAGGAGTGAATTCTCTCTATTTTTTTTGTTGTTCTCGGGGGTCGCTTGAAAAAAAAAAAAAAAAACAAAAACAAAAACAAAATCAGGTCGGAGGTTCGGCTTGAAAATAAATATTTTTTGTCGGAGCGACGAGACTCGGAAATTTTTTTCAACATTTGACTGTCGCCTTCGTGTTCGGCGCTTATCCCCAAAGTCGACGTGATCGGTGGGATTTTTTCTCGGAATCGAGAATCCGATTCCTGGACATTCTGAAGAACATTTTTTGGTCTTTGCGAACTGCAAATTCTCGGGAAGAGAATATCCAGGCATGATTATCTACGATCGGATGATTGCCAAACGAGTCGATCGATACTTTCGTTCGGTGATTAACCGGATGGAGAGGAAACCGTCGTTGGTTAACCACTGCGGCTGATCCAAACTTTCCTGCATCTCTCTCTCTCTCTCTCTCTCTCTCTCTCTCTCTTTCTGTCTCTGCTGCACTCGCCATATTCATGAAATAACAGAGACTCTCGACAGAGACCTCGTTTGCGAAAGTTAAAAACGTTGTTTACTCGTGGCTCTGAATTTTTCAAACTTTTTGATTCGAGCAACAAACGATAAAAAATCAAGCAACAGCGTACAGTCAGTCTGGAAGTCTTCACTCGAGATGATAACGTTTATCATGCCAATACGACGAAGGAGAATGTGCATGCATTAATGCAACAACAAAAAAAAAACTTTTTTTCTCTTCCTGCTGGGCTGTTTCATTTTTCAAGGAAAAGAATGAATATTTTCTTAATGTCCATGAACTTTTGATGGCTCAGTCAGAATGCACATGATGTTCCCTCAAATCCTCGATTCTACGAACAAGAAGAATAATCCTGAAAAAAAAAAATGTTGTTTACACGACACCGAAGTTTGTTTTCCGAGATACTTCGAGTTGAGAGCATATTACTTCACACGTGCGGGGGACATCATACTCGAAATAGAAAAAAATCAAACTGCTGGATTTCATCTTGAAGAGGATAGGAGAGAAAAAAAAAGAAACGTAAGGAACGACTGAATCCAACTAGAAAATCGGACGAAAATAGCAGATAGGTCAACTTCCGCGGTGGCATGTGGCGAGCCAGAGGCGGAGGGACAGCGTGAGAGGAGCGCGTGGGTGCAACCATCCGAGTTGTAGCATCGCCAGACAGAAATCGACTGAGCTCTCTCTCTCTTTCTCTCTCTCTCTCTCTCTCTCTCTCTCTCTCTTTCTCTCCCTCGTTCTTTTGCTCCACACATGTGATGCTGCGACTGCTGTTACCCGCAACAAGCTCTTTTACTCGACGCGTTTGCTCCGCCGGACCTGCACGGATTCGAACTACTTTGGAATGCCTTCTGCTTCGTTTCTCTCCCGCTTTTCTTCATCCCGTTGATTCTCCGTTTCCCGCAAGTGTGTTTGGTCAACTAGTACAATGCTGTACTCCCTGCCTTGTGCTATTTATATACTTATACATATTTAACCTGACGTTTATTTTTGTCCCAAGCTACTGAAAGGTTAAAAATCCAAAACCATCGAAAAAAGAAGCGAAATCCATGTTGAGACTGGTCGAAAAATTTCCCACACCAAAAATACCGAACTGAACAACTCGGAATAGAGATTTTCAAGCTTCAGTTAATTGGCATCACTAAATGCTCATTCAAACGTTCAGGCTATTCTGATATTTTTAGTTTTAATGATTGTTAATAAAGTTGGACCTTTTTTTAGAAAAGTTCGAGTGTGAGGGTCTGAAAATACGTGCATTTTCAACCGTATTTTTTACTCGAAAATAGTTATCATGCGAAAACGTCCGGTTTAGCCATATTGAGTAAAAAAAAATCGATTTTTTTTTCACCAAAATAGAATTTTCAGCGTACGATTAAGACAAATGCTATTTTAACTTTGAAATGGAGGGAAATCTTATTTTCACTCCTCCGCAGGGAGGTTACCGAACGATGCAATTGGATTTTCGTTAATTCTATAATCTCGAGTCGGATGTTTTCCGTTTTAACTGAAAGTTCGATGGGAAGACGTGAAAAAGTGTCTCGACGACTGACAAGAAAAGAATTCCTCTAGATTGACGTCTAAAATAGAATCTTCAGTGTACGATAAAGACAAATTTTATTCTGAATTAGAAGGCATTTTCTTTTTTTACTCAGCCAGGCACGTGACCGAACGATCCACTTGTTTTTTCGTTCTTTTTGCTCAAATCGTGTGTTTACCCTTTTAAGGTATTGCAATTTTAAGGTTGCTATTGCGACATGAGTTCATTTAGGATTTTCTTAAATTTTTGTGTAAATGTCCTTGACTCTAAAACGAAAAACTTTTCTGTAAGACGACACATTTTTCAACGTCTGAAATTTGAGATATTTGATTTTAAATTTTTTATTTTTCCCATTTTACACGCGTGTCGACGGGGAAAATAGAAAATGGGAAATTAAATATTTCAAATTCTCGACGTCAGAAAATATTTCGTCTTTTGTTTTTTTATTGCAACTTTTTAAACGAAGCGTGACTTCACTTAACATGCGTTTAGATGGGAAAAATAAAATATTGAAAATCAAATATCTCGAGTTCTAATAAACGTCAGAAAATCTTCCTTCACATGAGGAGAAAACTGTCAGTTTCGGTGCCAAGAACGATTTATGTAAAATTTTGAAAGTACCCTTAATAAAGTTGTTTCGTGATGGTAATACCTCAAGCAAAATTTCAAAACATGAAAAAGTGTCTCGATAACTGACACAAAAAGAATTCCTCTTCATATTGACGTCCTATGATTTGGCTATGCTTCATAGAATCCGGATTGTCAGGTAAAGAGCGTGACAAGATGTTGCACATCCTCTATAAATATCTCGGTATGTATGTATTTATCAGTTTGGATATATACGTGTATATACAAATGAAAAGTGACTAGTGATTGACAGTCGTAGCCAAGAAGAATTGCAGCAGCAGACTGAATCGGAAAAAGGGATTTACTGTATATGGGTGACGATCTTATAGGGTTAGGATAAGGGTGTTGGTGTGCACACGCACACAATGGAAATGAAGCACATGCAAAAGGTTCTCCTATCTGTCGCCTGAGTGAGTTATGACCTGGAGCGTACGAATGTATACTATTTCGGTCGATTCAGGCGAGTCGAGCTTTTTTCCTCCTCCTCCCCTCACAGTGTGTTCTCCGTCGTTCTCTCTTGCTCTTCTGCGTTCTCTCGGCTGGCTCCAATGTCTTGGAGCTTTGCTTACCTCCTGCTTCGCCCTCTACTCATCGCTTTTCGACTAGGAACAGTTCTGCACTAGTGTCTTCGGGATACTCTTCGCGAGAAACCAAGACAGCTGCTTTCTCACGTGCCATAAACTTCTGTGTGTGGATAACGAGCGACAAAGTATCCGTTTGAGTTTCCGTGGTCAACGAGATCCATTGATTCCATAAAAATCACTAAATGGCTTACGAATAATCGCCAAGTTTGATGACACGTTCGATGGATTATGAGCCACGATAAAAAAAATAAAAAATTATCGTAATAATGAAAATACGCACGAATTATTAGTGCGATGAGTTGGCGATAAATCGATGCCGAAATGAATAATCGATATTTTTATCTATGGCTGTGAAAATTGTGTGGAATGGTGAAAATATTCAAATGTGCTTTTAATGTGACAAGGACATCGAACGTATAACGAACGTTGATGCACGAGTGTAACGCCTCGACAAAAAACGTCCGATTTATCGGTTCGTCAAAAATTTGTAGTGAGTACCTTTTTAATGATCGGTTAGCAAACACACACACACACACTTCTCACTTGAATAACGTTCTGTGAGGGAACTATTTATATTCTTTGTTTTCTGGGTCAATCAGGAGTCTGAATACGAATTTATCAGAAATTTAAGAAAAATCGACGAGCCAACGGTTTGCTCGACGCGCGTCCATCACAATCATCGATGCTCAACAATTACAACGAAATTGCTGACATCGTTGCGTCATTGGAAATCTTATTTATGCATTTTCCATTAACATTCGGCCGACGTGAATGACAAAAATGAATAAATTAATTAATTAACCAAACACGGGCATTGCATGAATTCTTCTTCGACGCAGAGGTGGTCGCTGTGCTGTCATTTTCATTCACGTATCCTTATAAATTACCCAAAGTGCGGTGCGTTGAAATTTCATCGTTCACTCGTAAAAATAATCAGCAAGGTATCGAGGAGCTTTTAAATTTGCTGGTTTTACTGTTTACGAGGATAATGTACAGCAACGTGGTCCATCGTAATTGTACGATGGGATTTGTTACTCGGAATAATAATTATTAATGCTCCATGACGTTCGAGACGAATGGTGGAGAAGGAGAGAGAGAGAGAGAGAGAGAGAGAGAGATTGATTGACTGATTGATTGATTCGCACATGTTCGTTTAACTTCCGTTTCTATCGTTTGTTTATTTTTACATTTCTCATTGCATATGTATACCGCGAGAGTGAGAGAGAGTAGGAGAGGGAGAACAACAAAGACACGTAGAGTTTATGTTTGCATTGATAAAAAAAAAACGTGGAGAATCGAATTTTTGTGTCTCGTTTTATTTTTCCAGGTGGACGGTATGCACGGATAAAATTCTAGCCGACAAGTGCACATTCGCGAATATAGGTGTCAATTTGATTCCCGAGGTAGAATCCGCGGTTACGTATGTGTAGATATATCATTCCCATTTTTGGGTCAAAAGCGATTTTTTCGCGATTAAATCTACGTGATACGGCGTTGAAAGAAAAAAACGAATTCCATTGAAATATAAATTCCTTTGAGGTTTATTTTGGACCCGTGGTATTTTTTTCGCAGACATAATTTATCTCTAATTTTAAACCAACTGGTGTGTAAAGTTGCTCGGACTATTGAAGCAAGAGTTGGTAAAATTGAGGAGACGTGCTGCTTTGAATGCGATCGATGATCTACGAGAAAGAGAGAGAGAGATAGAGAGAAAAAGTACGTGGCTGCGACGTATATATAATGAAGAAAAAGTTTCTTGAAGCATACGCTCGATTAATTATTAATATCCCGGTGCGTTTGACTCGATGAAAGATTTAAAGGCAGCGCGATTTATCACGAGGCCTATAACAGATGTTTTCCAACTATTTAACTTTTCCTCCGATAGATTACAGCCTCGTTGACAATTTTATGACTTCATGGAATTATTCACACTGTTTTTACGACGATAATTGAGTTCAATTATCACCCACACTGTCCAACCAAAATTGCAGAATGAACGATGATGTGTGGCAGGCGAAATAATTTTATTAACTAGACAAAATTTCGCGCTATCGGATTTTTTAATAAAATCACTGAGCTTTCGACAGTCAAGACACGAAATTTAGGTAGAAAAATTCGTTAACCAAAGCAGCTGATAATAATGACTCTCTGTTGAAAAAATTCTCAGCAACGGTTTTAATTTGGAATTCTTTGCTGTTGCAGGCAGGAAACAACTACAAATCTCCCGAGGATTCCCCACACTCCGAGTACAAATTGAGGTAAGAGAAGATTTTGTAAAAGGCTCGTCATGGATACGCCGGAGTCTAAATATCGTAGGGAATTTATTTCGTTCAATCACGATTAATAATTCGCTCAATTATGCATCTGCTGTTAGTAATAATCTGTTAAGCACACAACAGCTTTTGAATGCTTTCAAGTGAATATATATATGAGAAGCTTTTGTGAAGAGTCGAATGAAAAATTTAAGGGCGAAGCCATTGCCACGTATCTCTTGGAAGCAGCTGCCATTCCCAGGCAAGCGTGAGCCTTTTCGACGATCGATTCTACGTCGTATATCTAACTCTTTATCCAGATTTGAGAACATTTCTTGTTACTTGTAATACATATCTAGAGTTTACGATAAAAACCTTGATTTATGGTGAAAAATACAAAAGTAACGGAATCTCGTATTACAAGAAGAATTTTTAGACTCGATTCGAGCCTCGGAACCGTTTAACAGGTTCGTACGAGTGCATATTGGGTCAACCTGACCCAAGGGGTTTCTTAATTTTTGTATTCCGGTAAATATGTATTTTGTTCATGTTATTTTTTATGGGGACGTTTCTTGTGGTAAATTATCCATATTTTATGGCCCCAAATTTTTTTTTCAACGAAAACGAGAATTTAATTTGCAAAAATTCGCAAAAATTGTTGGCGTCGAAACGACCCAGTATGCACTCACAAGGTTGAGCTCGATGTCGATGGGTGTGAGGATGACGTTTGGGTCGCCCAGGATGAAATTAGGCTCGGGCGAGGTCAGTACTTGGTTGGGTGACCGCTTTGCGATTTTCCGGCGAAAAAACGCGACTGTTTGTGTTTTCCAGGCCAACAGAGAATGATTGATAGTTTTTTTTTATTGATTTCGTGGCTGCTTGTTCAAACGAATTAATTAAGAACGTTTTTTTCCCTGCATTTTGACCTTCAAATTGTCGTTATCTCGTTATTTTCGCACTTTCGCTCTCCCTTGACGCTCCCTGTCAGCTCGCAGGACGTGGCAACGGCTTGGTGCGGAGGATTAAGAAGGAAAAGTCATCGTGAGCCCTGTCACACTCCGATATACTCAGCCACGGAGCTTCCTTTTAACCATCCCTGCACACTGAAAATAAAATTTTAATGGAAAAGACCGATATTCTGTTCGATACGTTCGACTAAACATTTTTTTGAATAATCCCAAAAATCATGTCATTGCAGCAAGAAATATTCTAGCAAGGCTCTTCAGAAACAAATTTCAGTCGGTCCAATCGTAAATTTTGCCAACAATTCAGTACAAATCCTGCCAAAATATTTAGTTTACCGTGTCCAACAAAACGTGGACGATTTTTAACAAAATTTTATTTCCAATTTGTACAAAAATACTCAGGAAATTCGGATTTTTAGTTCTGACTCTATTAGACGTTGTCCGAACATGTTATATTCACAAACTCGTCATTTTGCATGCCACGGCTCCAAGCGAAGTAGTAACGGCCCGTTATACACCGCCGTAGGGCGTTGGGAATCCTACATCCTTGAGTGTGTCGTCGAAACTCCAAAACATATGAGAATCTTCGCTGAAACGTTTTGCCCAATTAAATTTAATTATTTTTCGAAAAAATGAAATTTCGAAAAAGACATTTTCATGTTTTTTACTGACTTCGACATCGATAAACGATGAACCTCAGGAATTGTTGTAGATTCGATAAAACTCGAACGTTATTCTCGTCCTGATGGTTAAAAAAATCCGGAAAATTTTTGTGTTATTTAAAAAAATATTTTTTTTCTCGTCTTTTTGGCTTTTTTACTCCATGGCTTGAGCCTCAATTTATATACAGAGTTTTTATCCCCCCTCCATCGCAGCGCTGGCGTACTTTTAAGGCAGGAGAGAGGGTGAGCTGCTCTTTTCACGTTCGACCTCCGTAAAAATCCACGAGTGTACCGAAATCCGTTTCACGGACGTGCCGGATTGAAAGAAAATACGAGCGCGTTATTTCAGGCATCCCGCATCAGTGTTAGCCCGCGAATTTTCCAGACGAGAGTTACGAAAGCAAAGCACCTCGCCCCTTGACGATTTTCACCTCTCACTGTGTCAAAGCACCGTCGCGCTTTTCAGTTTCTTTAATCGACCCACCAGCACCCTCGTGCTCACTGTTTTTTCAGTTTCTTTCGCTGTTTACGCTTGTGAAATGCGGATCCGTGCATCGCTTGTTGCCAATAAGAAATGTCGACAAGATCAACGTCCTAACGGGGGAGCAGACACTTGGCGTCATTGATTTTCCTCGCTATTTTTATTTTTATACTCAAATAGAGTCGCTGATGGAGCCAAACGAGTTTTCAATTTCGAATGAGATTCCGTTAAAAACCTGATTGCATATTTATTCGGCGACCGCGTTCGCTGGAACATTCGAATGACCAGAATTGAATCTTCTGCAACGAACATTCGCGGTGCTTCAATATGAATTATTCTGGTCCTGATGAAACTCATTTTTCATCACGTCCGAATCATTCTCCCGAAACTTCGTTCAATATTCACAGGTTTATTTCTAAAAATGGAAGTGCCAGGATCCGAGATTTATATGTTCATATTCAAATTCGGCGTGAAAAACCAAAGCCCAGTAGCGCGAGAATAGTTCAAATGGCTCAGGGAAAATCATCCTGCGAGGGAAGAATGAAACAGGAGAGAAACGAATAGGTAAAGGTAAATGTAAACTGGGAATGAAATTTTGTTAAAAATCGTCGATATTTTGTTGAACACGGTGAACTAAATATTTTTTGATAATTTCAAAATTTCCGTTATTTTGGCAGTAATTTTGGTTTCTAATGAAATTATCATCAAAATTCACGATTCAAACGACAAAAATTTGCTTCCGAAGAGACTTTTTAGAATATTTCTTGCTGCGATGACACGATTTCTGGGATTATTCAAAAAAAACGTTTAGTTAAAACGTATCGAACAAAACATCGATCGTTTCCAACAAAATTTTGTTTACAGTGTATACAAATGCACTATGAATGATATGAAGAGGCTTTCACACGGCTCGTCCACTAATGCTTACTTCTCGTTCTGTTCGTAATACCAAGCGTGTTGGTATATATTTTGTTCCAACAAGTATCCGCGAGACATTTACCAAACCGAATTTAATTCGCGTGTCGTCTCGTGGCACGAGGCCAAGATAAGCTTGAGCGAGCTTTTCGAGGCTGCACGCGAGGCGTTTTCCTCGTGAATTAAAGTCGACTCTTTGCAAAAACGAAAAGGAGTAAGCGCGAGAAGCAAAAAGATGTGCGTTATACGGCAAGGATCATATAGAGAGGAGCTTCGACCTGCAGCGATTCACCAAAAGCCAACACTCGTGAAGGCTTTCGCGTTCATGTGCAACGAACCGACTGGAATTGATTTTTCAGCTTTTAGATAAATGACAGCAACAAAAATTTCAACCAATATTGGGATCGTTGTCGAATTTCCAATGCAAATTATCGCGAATCAGTCCGTGGAATTTTCACAGACAATCCGATAATGATCTTAATTAATCAGACAACCAGAATCATTCGACAGATGAGAAAAAGTTAACTTGGGGCTAATTATTGCTCTTGGACTTTGTGGCTGACCTGAAAATCTTCAAGTTTTCCTGCGTAATTGCCAACACCAAACTTTGCTAAAGTTTCAAATTGTACTTGATTCTGACAAATGAAAAAATGTCGCGTCTCTACACTCTCGTGCGCAGATGCCACGATTCCCATTATTCCCACGATGTCGTCAGTGCGACAGTTTTCTGATTAGTCGAAATTACAACGATGTCATATTTTGTTTTTTTTTACAGTGCTAAATTTTCAGGTTTTATATGATCAATGCTCACGGAGCCTGGAACATCGATTAACATTTTTTTTTTTTGCAAAGTTCATTTTGTAGTTCGGGGGGCAATTGCGTGTACGAAATGAATGTTGTCGGCAATAATAAGTCCAATTTTTTTTTTCGAGCCGATACGCGACGAGAATCCGTGGATTTCGTGCGAACTTCACGAAAATAAACGTTTTTTTTTTTTGGGAAATGGCAAGTTAAATAATTCTGGGATGAAAAAATATGTAAAAATTCTCGTTCCTCCCAAATGTATCCGATAAAATTTTTTGAATTTCTTTTGAGTATTTCTTTCATCTCGTTTTACAGTGACACATAGAAATGTGAATATTTGTCAGATATTTCAGGAACGGTCCAACAAACGTTTTGTCAATGACGCATTTTATTCGTTCCGAAACGACGAGCTCATCACATTGGAATTTTGTCAGTAATTCAGAAATATTATGAACAATACGGGAACAAAAAAAAATGAAAAGAAAAACAATAAACTATTGAAAAGTGTGTGTTCGCGTACACGTTCTCGATCAAGCAAAAGGTGACGATTTTGCAAGCTAGTGCAGTGCATGACCTGCTTTTTCGTTGGATTGCACGGAATGACACAAAAAGCACTATTTATTATTGAAGGAATCAACAGAATGGATGGGAGTAAAAAATGCAAAAGTTTCCAAATAATTGAAGCGAGTAGGAAACGATTGTTTATCGCAAAATTGTAAGTCCTGGGTGACCAAAGAATATAGAATGACATTTTATGGACGCTATTCCATTTTCAACAGTCACCAGTCAAGTTATTGTTATTAAAAAAAATGGTGTTTCTATTGTAAATCATTTCTGAATAAAAACAAAAAAAATATGAAGGATTGTCGTTCTTGTAGTTTTTTTCAACTTCGCCATCCAGCAGCATTTTAACGCGTAACTTTTGAAAGGCTGTCGACTGATATATTCATTTTTTTTCCTCCTCTTGTCGTCGCACTTTCGAACGCGAGCACCACCAGCAGGTCTTGCCCTGGTGCTCGAAAAGTTTTCGAATAAACTTTGCCCTCTCTTTCTCTTTCTCTCTCTTCCTCCAGCTCTCGCCATCGTTGTCTATCTATACAGAAATATAAAACAAAGAAGGAAGTCTACACGTGGAATATGACGTGAAGATACGACGAGAGATGTGCAACGATTCTCTTCGTGGTGCTACATAAAATATGGATTATTCCGGCAGCAGTCATTTGCATTCGGAAAATAAGCCGACAAGTTTGAAGCGTGCGAGGAGGGCAGAGAAACGGCTCGATTTCCGCGTGTTACCTTGTTAGCTTAGCGACGTTAATGGAAGAATGCAAAAGGCATGAAACGAAAGGAAGATTTTGTCACAGCAGCAAAATTCTCTCGTAAAAAAGAAAAAAAAAAAAAAAAAAAAAAAAAAANAAAAAAAACATTGCGAGAGTCAAATTTTATACTGCGTCAATTGATAAAGCAACGAGGTTTTTAATTAATTACCAAAATTCGAATAGAATTTCAAATTGTATTCACTGCCTCGCCACACCGAGTGGAAATGGAAAAGCCATGCAGGGACATGGGGACCGAGTTCCGAATTTCATTTTAAAATGGCACATCCGCAGACACAATGCTAATTCTATGATAAATGCACGTTGTAGGATTACAAAGTGCATGAATAATCGACATGGACAGCAAAGGAGAGAGTTTGCTTTGTTATACTGTTCACATGTCATTTCGTTACGTTCTCTCATTTGTGAGGAAACCTTGCCCCGTTGTATGTGTTTTTCTGTGTCACTATTATGACGAGGCATTCGAAAAGTTGGGCAATTGCTATGACAACGCTTCGGACGTGAAAAATTTGGCTATTCACGTTCATCCAACAGCAGGATGATGGCAAAACGATTCCATTACGCTTGAAAAGACTTTTCCAAAACGCAAAATAAAAGTTACGTCTTCGTTAGAGTTCAACTCATCTGAACCTGATCAAAACTGTTGGAACATCCTCGCCAAGTCTTGAGCAGGATCAGGACCAAGTCCTTCGGAACCGATGAAAATTTTGGCAACAGGAAAACCTGCTCATCCTCGCCTGATGGAATTTTGATTACGAAAACCTTCTAGAATTTAGAAAAGCATTTGCGCAATTAAAACCGTCTTAAAAGCATGCAAATTTAAAAAATATAATAAGAATTTAATAAAATGTCGTGAATATATTCTTTAGTGTTATACATGACGATACAATTTTTTTCAGATTTTTCTTTTAACCAATTCTCGAGTAATTCAACATTGAAGTTCACGTGTGTAAGCATAGCGTTTTCATATATATATAAGTATATATTCCGTGCATAAGAATTCTGCGTTAATGCTGAATTACTCGATCACTGGAAAGATGAAAAATGTGAAAAAATTTGTGTTTTTGCACTTGATGTTAAGAACGTTATCGACGAATTTCATCAATTTCTCAATATTTAGACCTTCCTAACCGAAACTCCTTAACTTGACCAAGACCTGATGATGAGGATCGTTTTCTCAGGTGGAATTCTCGTGGTTATGTTTTTTTTTTTAATTCCATTTTATATTATCAAAGAGTGATACGGTAATGAAAAGTTGATATCTTATCGTGAATTATCTTGCCGATGATCCTATCAGAAGAATATCGAACTTTTGAGAGCTTTATTTTCGTTTGTATACAAACACACGCTCGGCTATTGAGTTTGCGTGGCGAAGAGGCGACGTCGAACACCATAGATGCTCTCTAACGTCGATTTCTCTGTGTAGACCCACTCAATAACGCACTGAATGTCGTTGAATTTCATTTTCTGGAGGGAAAAATAGAGTACACGGTAGACAAGTGGCCGTTACAGAGAAAAAGAGAGAGAGAGAGGAAGGCGATGGGAAAGAGCTCCTCACGAAAGGGGCTTCATGGAGGAAAACTGCCAGCAGCATGTGTCTCGCGTCATTACAATTCCCATGCAAATCGAATGAACCAATCACAAGTCCCGACGAGGGACTCGTTCGACCTTCCCGACATCTTTTACCTTCTCGCGATGCTTTTCATCCTCGAACTTCATTTTTCTTCTATTCTCTTTTCCTCTGTTCACTCTTTCATCCTTTTCTCTTATATATATTTCATTCCACTCTTTACCAACGATATTCTTCTTTTCACTCTTTTCCCTCCCGTTACCTTGACCTCGCATTTATTATTTCACTTTTTTGCCCTTCCTCCTCCTTCTATGGCTTTCTCATCCATCCGGACCGTTGAAATTCATGGGGTTGCGCGATCACAAATTTGCACCCTATCCTTGTCCTTCCGATCCGCACTGATTAAATTTTAATCTTCCATTTTTTTAACCCTTCGAAATCAGCTCAACAATCTTATTCACAGACACAGAGAAACTTATTCAGAAGTGGCCAACAAATTATTTCATTCATGTTTATTTCAGTTGACAAACTTAAAGTTTTCTTGCAAAAGATCGATATTTTGTTCGATACGTTTGACTGAACGTTTTTTTGAATAATCCCGATAATTGTGTAATTGCAGCAAAAAATATTCTAGAAAGTCTCTTCGGAACCAAACTTTTTCCGTTTCAATCGCGAATTTCGCTGACAATTCCGTTAGAAACCAAAAATACTGTCAAAATAACGAAAATTTTGAAATTATCATAAAATATTTAGTTTACCGTGTTCGAAAAAATATCGACGATTTTTAACAAAATTTTATTTCCAGTGTGAATATTGCATATAGTAAAACGTCTCGGAAATGTCTCGGGTTCGTAGACTTCGAGTAAATGCGTTGAACCTCAACTGAGCTGAGTGAGTTAGGTTCCAGTCTTAATTAGAAGTACCACGAATTATTGCTAATTATGAGTGACGAACGAAAAACTTTGTCGGGCTCGGAAATTTCTGACAAGCACTGATCACTGGCTCACCAATAAATGTGTGTTCGAGCTCAATAGTATTTTTCCATGAAAACGGTCACAGAAATATGTGGATTGGAATATAGGAAACGGTGAATTTGCAGCAACACGATGAAATCGTAATAAACCGTCGAAAGAGTTGGCTCAAACATATTAAAAATCAAATTGAAAAAAAAAAAATCGAAAAAATGAAAATAGCCTCGAATATTGGTTCGTTTTTAATAGGACACGAACAAGATTAATATTGCTTGTGTAAAAAGTAATTTAAAAACCATTTTCCAATAGCGAAGGGAAATTTTTATCCTCGAATCAGAATTTCCCATTTGGTGGAATGTTTCATGCATAAATTATTACAAGCTCGTTTCTGGAAAGCATGGGAAACGTTATTTGGTTGGTTGAGGTCAGGATATCCGCTAGAGACGTGTCGAGGGAATCAAAAATATCCTATTTGTCGATTCTTTGGTACGTCCACTAACGAGATATCGTCTCGTCCAATTTACAGCAATAATGGAACCTGATGACCATTCCTCTTGGGGTCTGACACCTCGTGCTATTTTTCTCGACGCTATAGATTTCCGAACGAGCTTCTCACTCGCGTGGCCATCAGACACACGACGAATCGAGGTCTCGATACCCCTTGAAGAACGTGTGAGCTGTTCGTTCCGTTGGGATATACGAAAAAACGTATTTCCATTCCCTGGATATAAACGATCGAGTCCCCATAGAAATCGGAAAATAAATCGTGCAGCTATGGCTGCTTTACGTGTTTTTCAATGATCGTTCCTATGCTGGAATGTTGAGAATAAACATCACAGTCTTCCTATGCTTGAAATTTTGTCCAAAGAATTCACGAGCCTCTTATAAAATTTTTAAAATTATTTTTTGTTTGAAAATTTGAAGCCATGTTTTCGGGACAATTTTAGTCAAAAAATGTCTGAAGTTTCCAATCAGACTCGTTTTAAAATCAAAGGCAATCTGTGGAGCTCCCAAAGTCCGAGAAAGATTCGCTATAAATCTTACGAACAGCAGAGAATCGTATTTAATCCTCTTGCCAAACAAACCGAAGTAATTGTCGCACTAAGTGGTAACAGGAGTGGCATTTAGGCAGCAAGTCTTTGGCGATTAATTAAAACATTGCGTAGAAACTGCCATAAAAATAATGCCGTTGTCAGAGGAAAACAAATGAGCGATAATTCATGGTGAAAGAGGAAAAAAATGAATGGTCATTCGGGTAATTTCCTCGAATGCTACGTCAACAAGAGTTATTGCTAATTACTTTTTAGCGTGCAGCTTCGGAGAAGGAGATAGGAGAATAAATAGAGAAAAAGAAAAAATGACTCGAATTCATAGAAATCACTTGATTTTCTTAATGAAACGTGTGTGTCAAAATAAAAAGGAAAAGACATGAGTTTCGTATAAAAATGTCCTGAAGCCTTGGATTGTGACTTTTGGAGTAAAATTCCACGCCGAGACCGAACCGGAATCCGATCAGTTTCGAAAAAAGTTCTCATCAGGTTCGCAACTCATCGCAATTTTTTCTCCAGCAGCCTGGACTTGGCATCGAAATCGAGCGAACGCTGCCAAACTCTGGAATAATTTCGCTGAATTATTCTGAAAAATACGTGATCGAGTAAATTTTTCTATAGTCGAAAATTTTTTATCAGTGCCCATCCTGATAAGGTCATAGGGCCAGGAACTCATGGGATCGTCTGCTCACACATGCTCAGAAGGAGGAATTCTACTTGGAGCGTTGCATCAGTTATGAGGGGATTTTTCAAATTTTCTAAACGTTTCGAAATAGTTGTGGCGTCTCATTTATCGTTTTGAACGCTGGAAATGAAATTTTGTTAAAAATTGTCGATATTTTGTTGAACACGGTCGAACTAAATATTTTTTCATAATTTCAAAATTTTCATCATTTTGTCAGTACATTTGGTTTCTGATGGAATTGTCAGCAAAATTTACGGTTGGAACGACTAAAATTTGCTTCCGAAGAGACTTTCTAGAATATTTCTTTTTGCAATGACACAATTTTTGGAATTATTGAAAAACAAAACGTTTAGTCGAACGTATCGAACGAAATATCGATCTTTTTCAACAAAATGTTGTTTTCAATGTACAGGACTGTACAATCCTTTGACTCAAGAAAGCGTGGAAGAGTTTGTAGCTCTTGATCGCTCGCGAGACACATAACCATGAACAGGTTGCGGTGAATCTGCTCATCTCGTTTCTCGTTTAGCTCACTCACATATGCGAACCGCAAGTGTCTTGCACGGGCCAGTAGTCATCCAGCCTTTTGCTTTCCCGAGGGCATACGCATTATCATCTCCGGGGCAGTAGCTGGCTTGTTCATTCCTCCACGACTCCCCGTTATCTGCGAATCCCACCCCATCCTTATCCACTCTGTTTCGTAGTGTTAACCTCGAGATCTCTAACGGACTAACAAAACGAGAACAGCTGAATTATGGATATGATTTCTGTAGAAAGTGCAACCGACGTTTGTTGTTAGCCAAGCGAAAGATAACCTTCTGCCTCAGGTTCGTCCCTCCTCACAAGGCTTTCTTTCAGCGGAATAGAATCCCGTAACATCGTACAAATGAATAGCGAGTAGAAATTTCATGAGGAGCTGCATATGAATTTATAAACATCGAACGATGACCCTGGGGTTCGGCTGTTTCCGTCCAACGAGCGTCAGCGATTCACTGACGCAGATTCTCTTGGACGAAGGTCGGTTAAAACCCTCACTTGCCACCTTGGGGTAAAAACTACCCCAGGCCTATTAAGGAAAATAGTTATATTTCCACTTTTGTTGCACTGAAAACAAAATTTTGTTGAAAAAAATGGAAATTTTGTTCGATACGTTCGACTAAACTCTTTTTAGAATAATCCCAAAAATTGTGTCCTTGCAGCAAAAAATATTCTGGAAAGTCTCTTCGGAAGCAAATTTTTGTCATTTCACTCGTAAATTTCGCTGACAATTCCGTTAGAAACCAAATATACTGCCAAAATAACGAAACATTTTTAATTATAAAAAAATATTTAGTTTACCGTATTCAACAAAATTTCGACGTTTTTTAACAAAATTTCATTTCCAGTGTGGTTTTAGCTTTTTTTTTATTCCACTTAAATTTAATTTTTTGCTATATTGAGTAGACAAGCTTCGAAAAAAAGCTTTCAATATGTTATTCAACAATTTTCAAGTCAAAATATTCAGTAGTTCATTTTTTATAACAATTTTTGTCACTGGGATACAAATCTAGCCCATGGTGGCAAGTACGTAATTCCACAGAGGTGTGGCAAGCGTTAAACTTGAATTTGGCCATTTCCAAGGCTGCTGAAGTAACCAAAAAATTTTAAATCCGTTGATATGTCATCGAAAATCGATGACGATTATCGGATTCGCTTAGAATCAGATCAAGAAGCTTAGAGATTCAATATTTTAAGGTGCAAACATTTGAGTCAAGGTAAATTTGTAAAATCCTTGTCCTAAAGTCCTGGTGGTAAGATGTCGATGAAAAAGGCTGACAAAGCGGCTTTTACCAGGACCATAAGTGTGTAAAGCAAACCTGCGATGATGTATCGATCGTTCTGGGAATCTAGCAAGGCCCTGATCGGTCCTGGTCCGTTCTCGACACTAAATTCTAGTTGCAACGAGGTTCGAACGAGTAAAAACAAGTGGCATCCATTATAATGCAGTTCCCAGGTCCAGAACCGACCCAGAAATGACGATTTTCCATGGGAAAAAAAAAACAAAAGCAAAGATAACTAAATGATGCAGGAATTCGTGAGAACTTTGTTCGAGGTTTAGTCAATCGTAAATGCGAGTACTCGGGGGAGGTGGTCGTAAAGTCTAAGAATGGAAAAGCCAAGAAAAAAAGGGTGCACATCGGTCGAGTAAAGAGAGAAAAAGTAGAGACCGAAAGAAATAAAAATACTGTTAGGTTCTCGGTAGTGGGATGTGCTCTCGTATGTACCAATGTTTTTATATACGCCTCCATATGTAAGTGTGGGTGAAAATAGAGAAAAATAAAAATGCACGTAACGCGAACTCGTTTGTAATGGAAGGAGTACACGTGGTTCCACGTAACCGTGAACTTGTTTTCTTTCTTTTCATCCCAAATAGATACAATCTCGAGAGGGAGAGAGAAGGAGCCAGGGGCGGGTGAAAAACGGAGGGAAAAGAGGCTCCGCGCAACGAAGCCGGTATACGAGAGACTCATTAACATTTTTACGAGATCACGTAGTGCGACGGAACGACCTGGATGCTCCAGCTTCTGGGAACCCAAGACTATACACGGAGTGTGAACCATTGCGATTTGTTGACTCTTCGTCAAAGGATTAAATGAGAGTATTGGTCTGCTTTTCGTCCTTTTTACACATGGAATCAACAAATATACAAACTCCCACTGAATCTCCATTTTTAAATCCGTTTTCCCGTGACATTTTCAACACGTCGACTATACCTTTTGCCTCCAGGAAACGCCTCTGTATAGTCTCGTGTTTCCACTCTTCCGAGACAGTCTGGAAGGTCTTACAGGACAAGAAACTATGATGTGGTGGGCTCAAAAGTGACGAGGAAGGCCTCGAAAAAATCTGCAAGAGTTTAAACAATAAAAACTCTAAAAAATAAATTAGATAACTTGGACAACTTTTCTAGAAAGTAAAAAGGAAGTACATACTTTTACACCATTTTTGACAAAATTTGCGGAAATTAGAGCATATGGACGATTTTTCAAAATGAACAGATTTACTTAAAATTCGAAAAATCATAAAATTTAAACCGTTTGACCGATATTCCCCAAATTTGATACCAACCTTCCTATTATGATACCCGATTTATGAAAAAAAAAATTAGTAATAAATCTTCAAATTTGCGGAAGCTAAAGCGTCAACACCGTTTTTTTGAAAATTTCAAAATGTCGTAGAATTCGTGTTTTCAAGCAATTCCAATAAAATTCCTAGAGAATGAAGAGTTTGTATGGATTAACGTCTGTGCAAAATGTAATGAAACAAAAAAATGAAAACACATCTCGCGTTCGAGTAAATATAAGAATAGAGTCTCAATCCTTGATGGCATGCGACATATCTTTCGGATATATTTGCAGAAGCGTTTAATTTCATGTCTCAGATTCCATAGCTCCATATATCGACTACCGTAAACAAAAGAAGCTTTCACGAGTCTATCCATGAGGCATCATTGAAGTACAATTGAAAACAGTTGCTGGATGCCAGGAAAAGCAGCGAATATCATAAAAGATTCCGAGCACTCGCACTGGAAGTGAAATTTTGTTAAAAATCGTCGATATTTTGTTGAACACGGTGAACTAAATATTTTTTGATAATTTAAAATTTTTCGTTATTTTGGCAGTATATTCGGTTTCTAATGGAATTGTCAGCAAAATTTACGATTCAAACGACAAAAATTTGCTTCCAAAGAGACCTTCAAGAATATTTCTTGCTGCGATGACACAATTTTTGGGATTATTCAAAAAAACGTTTATTTGAACGTATCGAACAGAATATCGATCTTTTCCAACAAAATTTTGTTTTACGATGCTGCAAAATGCCGCAAGCCCATAACGCGGAGGAAGTGAAAATCTATGGTCAGGCTGAGCTCGAATTTGAACCGAGACAACGTGTGACTGATGGATTTCCACTGGATTTTCTTGCTGCGTTTCTGAGCTGTGGATTCGCATCCAAGTTCCGATCCTCACAGAGGTCAAATTCCGTTTACGTATGCGTATTGGTTGCCGCGCGACATAAAGAGAAGAAAGAAGAGGGAAAAGTTGCAGGAAGAAAATGTGATGGGGCTAAAGTTCTTTGGTCATACGATCACCCCTGCACATGGAAACTGGTAGGCGTGGTTCAATGTGCGAAAAAGAGAGAATGGAGAATGGGCAAGACCGAGGAGGTCCGAACGAGCTGGGCTGGTAAAACTTTCAGAATTTCTTTTAAGCTTTCGTGTAGACCGTTGCTCGTATACATCGTCGTACTCAATACATGCACTTGTTACTGCATTTCTTATTCCCGTAGGGTTGTGGACATGAGACGATGGAAAAAAATAGGGCAAAGCGAAGGAATATACAGGGGGTCGGCAAAGTGAGTCCGAAGATGTGAACTGCGAGCCCAATTATCGAATTGGTGAAAAAAATTTATTAACCGTCCGCGAATCATGATTTTTTATGGCGCCCCGGATCATATGGATCCTTTTCGTCCTGCCACTCATATCTCACGTATTTGGAGAAAAAAGGAATCTGTTTATTAATTTTTGAATGAAACGTTATACAAAACACGATTTTGGAAAAAAGACGGGGAGAAAATAAACCGAACGAATGGACGAAGATAGTTTTTTCTTTAATAAACATTTTAAATAAAAAAAAATTAAATCGCCAAAAAATGGAATCACAGTAAAAAAACACAAAAATTGTTCAATTATCGTCAATTTTTTATCCATGCCCTGACTCGCTTTTGACATTTGATTATTTCAAAAAATTTCAATTAATTGTTTTATTTTTGGGCTCTCGACAATTCAATTATTTTCTAAATTTAAATTCATTTGTTCAATTTTGGGCAATGTTTTGTCCCTGCCCAGACTTGCGTCAAAAATAATAACGAGAAGTTCCCGATCGGAGAAGGAGAAATATTCGTGGATGATTGACTGGGAGCAAAATTAAAAAGAACGTGTGGAAAGTTAAAAGTGTCAAGCAGAAAACTGTCCTCGATATATTTGCCTGAATGATAAACCCGACTGCTTTAAATAGTCCAATTCGTTCTCCGTCCGCGCGTCGTCGGTGGCGATTATTTTCTGTGATAATCGACAGATCGCAACAACAAAAAATTCCCGAGTAAAACTACAGAGAGCGGTGACGTAGAGGGTTAAAATAAAAATAAAAAAATGTGGAGAAAAAGCTCGTGGTTCTCGTCGCAGGGAGGTTTATAAGCGGGATAACTCGGGCGTTACCTGCCACGAGAATATTTTACGGACGCCATCATCTCCTCGTCGACCTTTCAATTACCTGCCCCCGGCGGGGGTCGTGTTTTTTTCAAACTCTCTCTTTCTCTCCCTCTCCCTCTTTGCCACTCTTTCTCTTTGGCTGTTTTTACTACCGGCAACAGCAGGGGCTTCAATTTTTTTTTCCGTCCTCCCTGCTCACCCCACTGGAGTTTGTTCTCGTAGACACGACGCGAGCTAGTAATTAGGTGGCGCAGTGTGTATAAATTCGTTAACTCTTTAGAGCGTTAATGGGCTCGCGGCGGCGTTAGCTGCGTGGGACTCTTCTCGGTCGACTCCAACGACCCTCTCGTTCCTGTTGCTATAATACTATCTATATAAACCTAAATATATATATTTATATATAATATATATTTACTATGTATATAACAAACGCAGCTCTCAGTTACTAACAATTACTGCACTCTTTTATCCACTGCTTGCCCGTGCTCTCGTCTCTCTCGCTTTTTATTGTTTCACCGGGTAATCCTGGCGAGCTCTTCGAAAGATGTCGCTTTTCTACGTGCTTTGGCTAAGTGCCACATCGCGTGTTCCTTTATTTTATATCCGCTCTTCTCTACTTAATGCGTTTATACTCCAAATCGGCCCACAGCGGCTTGAATCTCAACGACTGTATTTATACGCCACGTTAACAATAACAAACCACACCCCCAATTTTTCAAACCGAACGATTCGTCGCCGAGTCTTCGAGCCTCGAGTGTAAGAGCGCGAGGAAATGTCTAAAACGTTTCCTTCGGGTCGTGTAATCATCCGTTCTCTGGCCAAGCTCATCTCCGTCATTTTGTTAATACATAACTAATGTAAGCTCGTGGCAAATCGTATGAGCTTTGGAAACCCGAGGGATAGCAATGGTGAAGGAAAAATTCAAATTTTAGGTTTCGATTCTATCGAGTAGAAAAATCAACCGGAAACATGTATATTTTTTTCTCTTAAAATAATTTTCGCTCAGGGGCGTCATTCGCTTTGCTTGCTCGTAACTTTCAAACTTCTCCTGGCGATTATGCAAGTTTTCTCGGAGGTGGGATAATTCTTGAACGAGATTACATTAACCCACACGCCTGTTCTTCTTACACAGCAAGAATCTGAAAAGAATCATCGCTGCCAGGAAGTTGAGTGTAAAATATTGTAATTGATTGGAAAAATCATTTCTAAACGGATTAATCAGAAAGTTGAAAAGTTGTTACGAGCCATCGAGCTATCTTTTTTGAAGATGAATGAAAAAAATTCACAATCATGTCAAAGACAGAGATTCCTGTGAATACGTTCGACACGAAGGCAAAGTATTTTCTCAATTCGTTGCTAAACTATATACTTTATGAATGGGAATAATAAAAAGTCTGTGAGACGAAAATGCGATCCTTCACGTTTTAATTCAGCAACCTGTTTTCCTTCATTTTTTTTTTTTTTCATTTTAATCTGCGCTCCCTGCGCTCTTTGACAATTCAAACGTTATTCGCATAACCTTCGTGGCAGGGAAGTAAAATTTCACGCGTGGTATATGATAATCAACAAGCACGGGAGGGAAAAAAATGAAAACGAGAAGCGAAGAAACGGACTAAAGCTGTTTGACCGAGACCAGAGGATTTTTTGCTAGTCCAAACGATTAGCTGCGTTCTCTTTGCCGTTAGGGTTCTTATGCGGCTGCCAAAGGGGCTGTGGGACTCGCTGTCTATGATATCTCAAAGGCAAAAATGAATTCTCTTCCTGAATCCTTTTGCATCCCTTGCTGGACGTCCAATGAAGGCAGCACAGAGGGAAGTGGGATTGACGTTTTGCAAAAAAGGCCAATCGACTCAATTACACGATAAATTAATCCCGGAACCTCAGCGTGCATCGATATCTCTTTATGGGAAAGTACCATTAAAAGTGAAAAAGGATGCACTCAAATATTCGTACGTGAATAAGCCAGTCGCCATAGAAAATGAAATTCGAGAGGGAAAAAGATAAAAAACGTTGGCTCGAGTCGACGAGTCTGTGGAAAGTGGAAAGTGGAAAGGAAAGTGAGTGAGAATTCAAATGATCGACCTGCATTTTAATTTCGTTCGGACTGGCCTGAGTCTTTTTTATTGGAAAAATATCTTGCATTTCTCGTGGAGGTTAAATATATATACAGCTTTCGTGATAGAAACGGACCATTTGTCGAGTCGAGAGCTCGTGCAGTCTGAAAAAACTTGAAGGCAAAAGTTGAAGGGTTGTTCGGACTCGCTCCTTCTACAAAAGCCACACACAGAGTACGAGCGTGTAGAAGGTCAAAATTAAAAACAGGTGAATGACTGACGATGATGATGAAAACCTCGTCGCTTCATGACGCACAGTGCGAAATTCTTTGCCACAGGATTATAGACGAGCCATGATCGAGCCAGCAGAGCTCTTCACCTGCCGTGAGCAGAATCAACGAACAAAAAGCGAAGAAACGGTGTTCCCGTGCTGAAAGGAAATTGGTCGAACATCGTCGATGCGCCCCACGTAAAAAAGAGTGCCGGACTTCTCAACGAGCTCGCCAAAACTTTGGCGAGAAATTTTTAAACTTGTTCATCATTTTATAAAGGAACGTGAAACAAAGATTCAGGAGGTTCTTTTTTCACTTTACTCATCAAACCCAGAATCAATGTGTTTTGCTCGTAAATATTAATTCTTCGGAATTGAATAATTTTTAACTGTCATTTTCGTAGCGAAACTATTTTTTTTTTTTTTTTNTCGATGCGCCCCACGTAAAAAAGAGTGCCGGACTTCTCAACGAGCTCGCCAAAACTTTGGCGAGAAATTTTAAAACTTGTTCATCATTTTATAAAGGAACGTGAAACAAAGATTCAGGAGGTTCTTTTTTCACTTTACTCAACAAACCCAGAATCAATGTGTTTTTCTCGTAAATATTAATTCTTCGGAATTGAATAATTTTTAACTGTCATTTTCGTACCGAAACTATATTTTTTTTTTTCTTCGTTCTGGATTCATTTTGTAAAGCTTTCCGAACTGCGTCTTAAAAGATTTACGATAAAGGATGAAGGAATGGCCTCGAGCGGTAAAACAATACACTGCTTCGAAAGAATCCTTTTACAGAATCCCTTCATTCTTCGCTGGTCAAAGATTCCCTTCGCTGGGCTAGAGGCTTCCACATGAAGATCGTCTAATCTCATACCACTCGCATGTGCACAGCGACTCGGAGACAATATATCTATATATCTGCTCATTTTGCTAGAAAACCCATTATTTCGTAACAAGAATTTTCCACACGAGGTTCACGTTCAATAGTTGGTACACACGTTGCCATAAGTTCGTAAAAGGAATACCGTGCCCCTCTCGCGTACATTCCACTACGGAATAAATCACATTCTTGCTCGCCTTGATCGAGTATGCTTTTTTGTATCCACAATAAGGAATATTGCTTTTAAAAACAAGCAACGAACAAGTCGGAGGGGTCGAGAGATAAGACATGCAAACAAGTATTACGGAATGCAGGAAATGATGTTGACACGTGAATGTTGACAGCAGCGGATATCCCACAAATACATTTACGCGAGCACGTGGATTTCCAATGATAACCCTCTACGGATCATATGATTTTTTACCACGCCCCGGATCATAAGAGTCCTTTTCGTCCTGCTACTTATATTTCACGCATTCCGAGAGTGAAAATTTTCAAAAAATTCTGCAATAATCACCATTTTGTTCCTCTTATAAAAATTTCATGAGTATCGTTTTTTTTCGACATCACGTTTTTTTTTTAATGAAACGTTTTGGAACAGAAGATTTTGGAAAAAAGTTGTCGTTGTGGGTCTAAAAGACCCTCATGATTCGCGGAGAGTTAATATCTAGAACTCAGCTTCGATGTCGGAGGAAGTAGGTCAAAGAATTTTGTGGGATATTATTAAAAAGAAAGTGAGTGAACGAATATTGTGATTTATATCTGAATGGAATTTCGAATGAGCATGTGTAAGGTGCGGAGCAGATTGAAGCAAAGGATGCCTGAGTCCTTGTGAGGTCCCCGTCGGATCAGAATCATCAGGATTACTGGGGATAACATTTGTTCAAGTATATGCCAAGATTTAAACGATCCGGATGATTCATTAAGGACCATGTCAGAATAATGGGAAATGAAATATTTTCAAGAATGGAAAATATCACCGGATCAATATTTATTCAGAAACAGACTAGGATGATGGGCAAGATTGACCTCGTGCGTGTAAATTCCGATGGGTCCAGATGAAAAAATTCTCACGAGGATTTCGTGGGCGAATCCTAATCACAACACTGAAAACAAAATTTTGTTGGAAAAGATCGATATTTTGTTGAAAACGTAAACGTTTTTTTGAATAAATCCAAAAATTGTGTCGTCGCAGCAAGAAATATTCTAGAAAGTCTTTCCGGACGCAAATTTTTGTCGTTGCAAGCGTAAGTTTTGCTGATAATTCCATTAGAAACCAAATATACTGCCAAAATAACGAAAATCTTGAAATTATGAAAAAATATTTAGTTCAACGTATTCAACAAAATATCGACGATTGTTAACAAAATTCCATTTCCATGAACCTGATGAGAAATCGTGAAAAAGAAAGAGAATTCGCAATAAGTAAGTCTCGGTCCAGGGTCCTGATCAGGGACTGACTCGGTTCTGATCCGATCCCAGGGAAAAGCGCCAGTCGAACGATTGAATATTAATTTCATTTCAATTTCGGTGACTGGGATGATTCTCGTCTATTCGTAGTTGATTCCATAATAATAAACGGCATGCAGGAAGCAGCGTCGTATTCATTGCGGAGAGGCAAGTTGCTGTAGATTGAGGGTCGAAATATTTTGCACGCCTACGTCCATCTATATATCTTTACCAACGCGCACGTGTACATCATATACGTATATAATATATATTTATATGTTTGTATATATGAAAACTGAATGGGAGATAGAAACTTCTGAACCCCGAACCCAGTGTGGGACGAGCTGCGGCTATTGTCGTGAGACTCTCATTGTATACGGAGAGTTTCTAACGAATTGGTTTGCCGGAAACCAGCCTCGCTCCGTTTTATACTTCTTTTCATTCCCTGGCTTTGGCTTCGTTTCTCTCGCTCGCTGTATCCATCGCCCGATCCCTCTGCCTCTTTCGGATCATCAAATCGCAGGGTCCACCCTTCAGTATCCGTCTGACGAGACCGAGAGAGTGAGTCGTTTTCATGGGAAAAAAAAATGGAGAAAAATAAATTAAAAAAAAACTTCGTCCCATGGCAACTCGGGTTTCGAAAAACGAAGTGATTCGATATGTCATGATAAATATTTCGACTGTCCAGTACATCAAATGCGAGGATAAACAGAAGAAAATTGGACTTGGGTTAGTTCGTTATACACAAAATCTTCGAGGTCTCTTTTTTTGTTGTTGTCGTTGACATTTTCGTGTTGCCGATAAGTGTATAAAATTTTTTCAGGATAATCCATTACCGGAGGTAGAAAAGTTTGATTTAATTTTCGGCTCGTGATGGAAAGCGTAATCTGATAGACGTACTTTTTCTCGTGGGCAAAAGTTTATCCTGTGCTGTTGACCCCTTTTTCACCTCTATTATCTCGGGGAAGCACACTTTTTACGATACTCCGTGCTTTGATAGGAACATGCCTAAAAAAGAGGAAGATGAGTAATCCATACATGCGGCAAGCAGGGAAATCTAATATGCAACGTACACACGCTCTGGGTAGTTGAATTTTCCAGGGAAGTCGTTACAACGTAGAGATAAAAGGGTTCAATTGTGTGTGGGGACCAAGGGGTGCCTATGCACGAGATAAAGTATACGTGAACCCATACTTGCTTACTGAATGAGACAGAGAGTGAGAGAGGGAGAGAGAGAGAGAGAGAGGAGGGAGAGACATGGATGGGCATAGGAGGAAATGGTGCAGGATAGTTGCATGGTGACAAACAAAGTTTGACTTCGCATCTAGTGGATGGGCCAGCGGATGTGGCGTTCTGTGTGCGTTTTCCTCGCCTTACCCCTGAACCTCGAGTTTAACCCGTTATGTTGGTTTTAGTCTCTCGTGTATACGCACATGTACATATATGTATGCATAGGAAGATCCTAAGCATCAAGCTTGCCTCAGCTCATAGTAGAAGAGGAACGGACAGCAATGGAGAAGAGAGAGAGAGAGAAAAGGAGCCAGGATTTCGAAACAGGTAGGTTGAGAGATTCCCGCTCTTGTATTCTACCGCTATCCATGCATCCGCGTGCTGTACTAGCCTAGTGGGTAGTACGTGCCCCACGTCTCGTTAACCTAACTTATTACTTGCCCTAACTCACGACATAAAGCCGAAAGCGCTCTTCACCCTCTCTCTCTCTCTCTCTCTCTCTTTCTCTCTTTCTCTCTCGACTGTCTTCGTATTCCTCTGAGCATCCGATGGGACTACCCTCTGCTACGCCAGAGGATTCTCTCTTCCAAAACCTCTCTAACTCTTGGACCTAACCAGACCTACTTCGCTAAACCTTTTACGGTAATTCATCTACAGATCGCTAACCTCGTCCGTAGAATAAAGAGCCAAATTTCGTTTTCCCCCAATTTTAATTGCTTCTTTCAATTGTTACGTAGGGAGATTCCTCCACCAAACTATTTGATCTTTTGCTGCAGACTTTCTCAATGACAGGGATCACACACCACATCGTTTTTCCAATTAATTATTTAAAAAAACGTGTCGGTTTCTTTTCGAAGCCATTTCCAGTAGGCTTTTTTATATTCTGATCAGAGCGACGGGTTGGCGCGACACTTTTTTGGTCCTAAGGAGTTCCTATAGTCTGCGGTA
Organism: Hyposoter didymator; assembly: GCA_037952995.1. Lineage (NCBI taxonomy): Eukaryota > Metazoa > Arthropoda > Insecta > Hymenoptera > Ichneumonidae > Hyposoter > Hyposoter didymator. The sequence continues at coordinate 15,542,252 of JBAJMU010000001.1, read as the reverse complement.
TTTCTGCAGGGTTCCAACTGCTGAACATGAAAAAGTTGCATGCTTCGTTGCCAGCGATACAATGTTGCTATCCAAAAACATGCAAGTTTTAAAAATGTCACAATGTGTTAAGTATGTTTAGAAATGATAAAATTTTGTGAATATATTTTTTAGCGTTATCCATGACGATACAAATTTTTTCAGATTTTTCTTTGAACCAGTTCTCGAGTAATTGGACATTGAAGTTCACGTGTATAAGCATAGCGTTTTCATATAAATAAGTATATATTCCGGGCATGAGAATTCTGCTTTAATGCTGAATTACTCGATAACTGGACGGATGAAAAATTTGAAAAAATTTGTGTTTCTGCACTTGATGTTGAAGAACGTTATCACAAAATTTGATCAATTTCTCAATATTTAAACTTTTCTACCGAAACTTCTTGAGATACTCCGTCTAACGATCGTTCTGCACGTCTGCGACGAGCCTTGAACTCAGGATCGTTATAACTAACGCAGCTGTATCAATCATGAGCAGAGTCGTGATTGATGAATAAATTGTTGGATTCGTTGCTGTATTGCTTCCTAAGCAATTTTCGACCCCACTCAGTAAATTAAAAATTTTAGCAGAGTTCATGACACAGTTTAATTCCATATTGCAAGGGATGCCGTTAGGGGAAATAGAGAAATGCAAGTAGACGATTACAGGGTCTCGTGTATGCATATGGGTGACGGGAAGAGGAGCCTGTAGAACGGGCCGATCATATCCACTTGGGATCTCCAGTCACTGCTCCTTTAGCGGGCAGCATTGAGCAACGCTGGATATCCGAGCACGGATTCCTCCGTCCATCCGTCCCCTCTAACCGGTGTTTCCTCTTCTATCCTGTATTCGTAAGGCACTTGCTGTAGCGTCGCTCGCGTTACAATCCCGCGCGACCTTATCTCGAAGTAGCGGAAACGTGCTCACGAAGCGCGGCCATGTCGCGAGGCTCTTGCTACGGATTAACGCATTACGGAAGTTCCGCGGCTTCTAACGGCACACCTTAAAGCTCGTATAGAACGACAATGTGCCAAGGGAGAATACGCTCGGGCCTGAATCTAGAGATTCCTGATGCTTCCGAGCTTCCAACCCTTTAACAGCAACCTGAGACAAAATCTCCTTTCTCTTTCGCTCTCTTCCTGTTCGCCTTCTCTTTCCTGCCTAATACACATTCGATCGAATCTTTTGCAATCCGAACCAAGGTCTATCAAATCTCGCAAATACTTCCAAGGATACCAGACAGGAGACATCATGAATGAGGAATTTGCAACTCTCTATTGATTTCTTGATTGATTCTTGAATGATGTCCACTTCGCTTCATTCCCATTGGTCGTGTAATGCCATTCCCTAGGACTTGCAGCAGATAACGTTCAACTGATCAGGACCACAAGAGCTGGAATTTGGCAAGGTCAGCACGATAATATGTTGAAGTTTGCATCCTTGGAATTCAACGGAATCTTCATTTTACGACAGCAGAGTCGAATATAAACAAGCACTGTCCATCTATGAAAATGAATTGCAAATGAAAAGCTGAGTGTCAAAGAAAAATCGAGGCGATTCGGAAAATCTAAAGATGGTGAATGGATTTAAAATTTTTATCGTTGGATTTCAACGGCGCGAACTTCAATATCGTATCTCGATGAGGTTTCATCCAGAACCAGGACGGAATGGGCTGAGATAAACTACATTCAATCATACCAAAATCATGGCAGATGAAGAAATCCTCGTCAACTTCAATGGAAAATTCTGGTCAGTACCTGATAAGGGAATTCTAACCAGAACCCAAGAAGTGGAAGATTTCCAGACCCTGATTAGGTCTGGATGAGTTTAATTTTATCAGGACCCGCTTCAAAGCTGGTTGAGTCCTGATCTAGTCCAGATGTAAAATCCTGGTCGGTTGTCCGAATTCTGATGGAAGGGCTGGATGCACAATCCAGAAAATTCAGGTTGACTTGGATGAGAAAAACTACGAATATTAAATAATATTTTCGTTCTCGATTGAATCATTCATTCCCTCCTTCATCCACTTGTTACAATGCATAGAACGTTAATAGTTGAGCCTACGATGGATTCGGAGAGATTGACCTGGACACCCTGCCGAAATGTCGTTGTCATGAAAACATTTGATCATAGGAACTGCATAAAAAGTATCGTTTGCACAATTCTAATTGATGATCCTGAGTGGAGTTATGCACTAACACGAAATAAGCCTCAGTGAAGGTAACCGTTCAGTCTCTATCCATAATATTGATGGATGATTCGTGTCGCATGAATCGAAAGTGGAAGCAAAATTTAATGCAGCATCAAATGGAATAATCGTGAAACTTTGTCTACGGAGACTCTGAATTGAAAAAAAAAACCAGAGTCATAAACATGCGTGAGATAATTTATGACGCCCCCACACAGACGAGTTGGGAATCACGTGAGATGGAGAATTTAAATTCCATAGAATCTTAATTTCGTATGACGAAAGGAACGTCGACCAACGACTATTATTACGAGACAAAGAGGAACAAGGTTAATCGGTCAAAACATGTGGAGCTTTAGGAAGATCGCGATCTCATTGACGGAACACGCATCCACTATTCATTCGTTTGTTGGGTCGCGAACCTTGACGCAGCGCAGCTGATAAGCTGTGTGGGCTTTAGGAGCACAAAGAGCAGGCCACGGTTCCACTTTGTTCTTTTCCAACAATAAGCTACACAGCCGGACAAACGGATGTTGCTGGCCTCTTCACACTCTTCTCACTTCTTCTACTCGCAAATGTAATCAGTAATTTTTTTTTCTTTTTTAATCTTAGATTTTTCCTTTTCTGCTGAAAGCTGGAAAACTTTAAAAGTCAATGTCATTTTTTGGATAATATGTTTGTCAACAGGGTGGAGAGAATTGGTCGGAATTATTGCATGTGGTGTCAGCACATGGAGTTATTTCAGTTAGCATCATAATTAAATCATGGCAATCGCAATGAGTACTCAATCGATCAAGAGCGTGACATTTACAGCCAGGACCCGGATACGATGTTAAAATCATAGCGTAAATGATAAATTAACTCGTTAGCGTTACACATTCTGAAAAAATCAATAGCGATGTTCTATTCATGTGGTAAGCGTGTAGCCAGCAAATGATGGCAAATCATTAGCGAAAAATGCTGCAGATTCAGCAACAGAACTATGAGCATGATAATCATGAACCATTGTAAAGTTATAATCAAGCGAAAATGGGCGAACAAAACGAAGAAAAGAAAGCACCATAAATGCTCTTCCAGGTTTTTTCCTCGCTGAAATTTCGATCTCTGCAGGATTTTCCTCCCCTTCAAGGGTGTTCATTAGTTTTCTTAGAGTCACAAAGCCTCAGGAAATTGCGAAGCATCCTAGTGCTGGATGTTCCACGCTCGGACGGACACAGACTTCAGATGGAAGCTGGTGAGGAAACTGGATGAGCTAGTCCACGAGCACCCACAACTCAGTGTTTGGAATGACATTACCGACTGCCAGCCTCGCATAAGCCCTTCTAGGAATATTAGGAGGCCCAGTTGTGTCCAGGAGACATGGACAGGAGAATGGTTTTACTTGAACGAATTTGCGCTCTGCTGTAGACCCCAAAGTGAGTCACTCCTGTGCTATTCATGTGCCTTACCGCTTTGCCTCTCTCTTCGCTCACAGTACCAAACGAATAATCCTTTTAGGCCAACTTTGGAATAGCCTTGCACTCCGAGGGATGATTATCCGTTGGGTCAACTGTCGTCCTCGTAGTTTCACGCAACATTGTCCACCAACATCCAGACCTAAAATGTGCCAAACCAACATATTCTGCTTCCGACTTTCTCCATGGGGTCAGGATGTTTAACGTCGCTTGAACGACGGTTTACACTTTTTTTGAACACCTTAATTAGTCCAGAGGAGCTAACCAATAGTTTGTGCATTTAAATAGAAAAAGTTTCAAGGACTCGCAACACATACGAGTAGGAAAATTAGGGTTGAACGTCACTGATACGAACGTAGAAATGGTGAACCGCCACACCGTTGGCTTTCCGCGTCACAATTTGCAGGAAGACGGTTGGGGAAACCCAACTCCATGGACATATGGGGAATTCCACGTGGCTCCAGCTGACTTATTCCCTGGGCTCTGGCCAATCCTGTTAAAAATTGTTGTTCAAATTTCTTCTTCTGGTCATACTCTTCCATTCAATCTTGTAAAACGTTTCCCTTACTCCACTGCATATAAATCGAAAAACTGTCAAGAAATAAAGGAACCTTGCCCTTGAGCTTCTGTTATTTTTCTATCGAGCATATCTGATGGTCTGAAAAAACCAATTGAGAATGCATCGATCGACAAACATGACAACATCTGAAAAAGGTTGGAGGCTTCCAGGGATGGATGTCGTCTTTGGTTGAAGGGTGTATCAACGAAATTTCGCAAACGTTACAGTCCATCGGAGTTGCCAGGCCTGATGATGCAAACTGTAACATTTGGGAATCTCCGGCAATACGCTACGTCCAAACACGACATCCATGCGGAAGCCTCAAACCTTTGGAATAAGAATAGCCTCGAAAGCCTCAAAATAAGAATGAAAACATTTCATCATACTTCATAATACTTTTCTCGTTCGATCGGAGTTTCCATCTCGGTATATATGAAGATAAATATTTATTTTCCCGCATATCGAACAGTGGCGAATGAGAAAATTGTTTTACAGAAAAGAAAATTCCTTGGAGACGGAAATACCAAAGGGTAATACCGAAGGGTACACATATCCCGAAACGTTAAACAAGTTGCAAGCAGAAAACAGAATCCGGCCGAGCTTTCACAATATTTTAATAGTGTTTAATATTTCTTGTGCGAGCGCCAGCAGACCAGGCGATTCCGTTGGAAAATAATGCCCAGTGGCCACAGTAAATTCTCGAGTTTGTGTACGCCCAGAATATTTGTGTGTGTGTGTGTGTGTTTTTTCATGGCTACATGAGGCAAGAGTTGGGCCATTGGACGATGACCTCAACCCACGACGTCGACTGTTTTATTCATTCGATTACTTCCCAATCCTCAGGTTCGTAGTCCCCGCGAATCTTTCAACGGTTCGCGAGAGAAAGAGAGACAATAAGAGACAAATCGATACCTTAAAAGATCCAACGGCACACACATACACACACGCACGCACTGTGGAGAGAATGAAAATTGGATAACTGTCTGTTTTCGTCGAGACTTTCGCTCATTTTATTAAGGAGTCATGTCTATTCCGAATTGTAAAAAAAATCGAAGTTTTTATGGAAAAAAAAACACCTGGAAATTATGACATTCTGTTGGAAATCTACTCCGACGTAATTTATCCCTTACTTGGGGTACAAACTACCCCAGGCATATTAAGGAAAATAGTCATTTTTCCCTCGATGTTCCCACTTTGGTTGGTTTTGGCATTTCTTTTTAGTGTATTTAAATTTTATTTTTTGCTATATGAAGTGAACAATCTTTTTAAAAAAACTTTAAATATGTTCTACAACAATTTTCATGTCGAATTATTCAGTAGTTTATTTTTTATAACTATTTTCGTCACTGGGACACGAATCTACCCCATGGTGTCAAGTACGTAATTGTACAGAGGTGTGGCAAGTAAGGGTTATCATTGTGAATGAATGCATGGATTTTATGGAAAAAATCGAGAAAACAAGTTTTTTATTCGGCATGAAAAAAAAAAAACACTACCCCTTAAGGGCTCTAACTATGTAAATCGCTAACTTTTAGTTTCGAACGTCCGGATTCACAATTAACATTGAATAAATATAGAAAGGGCTCTGAAAATTAAAATTCCGTCGAACTGACGACAGTTCATGGGACGACGTACAGGAGTTTTTCAAGTGAATTTATTGCTTGATAACTTTGCAAGCTTTTGCTTGCATGGGTTTCGTAAAGCGATTGAGTGTTTGAATGGAGAGTGGTGTACGTTTGTGAGATATTGGAAAGGACAACACATGTAGATGGAGGCCAAAAGAAGCTTTTTGGTAAAAGTTCGATGTCGAGGAGACGAGTAATATGAACATTTCCAATGAAATGTTCATTACGAACCCAAAGAACTCGATCCTACTTTGCGGGAGGCCAATTTGAATTAACGTTAATGCTAAATATTTTGCCATATCATAAGTGTATGGCCGACTCGTTGGACCTTTCCCGCCGGAATTTTCATTTACATTTCGCTTGCACATTTGCATTTGCCAAGCTGGAGCAGTATCGATTTTCACATTAAACGAATATTCCGTATGAAATGTTTACATTATAAGGCAAAGGAGAATTCTGTGTCACGTTGAAAAATGCAAATTTGTTTTTTTTTTTCGCTGTACAAAACTCAGTGGTCCGTTTCGTTCCAATCGTTACGAAGGAATTATTTGTCAATCATAGTTTTTGAGGATAAAAGAGAACTGCATCTGCGATGGTGTTAAAATGTTTTTTTTATTTTATTTTTTTTATCCACGGACATAACTTTTTCTATGGGGAATCAATAACATGGGAAAAAAGAGATGAGCCGCATTAAATCGCCGCTGGGCATATCGAAAGTTCTGAATCCTGGCGAGGACACGAAAAAATTCGTCGCCCTGGGCCACGAGACAGAAAGAGATAAAAGGAAAAAAGGAAAACGGACGATGACAAGTTGAAAAAGGGAGAAAGTGAGAGAGTCGGACATTCACGAGCGATACGGATTTGCCTGACGATAGAAAAAGAGCATGAGATGACACGAGAGACCAACAAAAATCCGAACCTGTGGGTATAGAATCGTGTGGGCCATGGGAAAGAGGGAGGGCGTTGGTCGCGGGCAACCCCAGATAAATCTTCCTGTCGATAGCTCGCGCATCGTCGAGTTCGGATTAGAGTCTGCGTTCACACCTCCAACACACTCCAGCCTCCCTCATTCTCTCCTCTGTGGGGCGAGGACTCCCTCATAAATTTCTACTGCGCCCGCACCCCTTCAATCTTCTCCTGTTACACATTCAACTGCTGCTATTGCTTCTTTTAAACAATTTGCGGCCAAGTCCGAAAGGAGATTTAAAGTCTCAACGCGTCCACTCGGTCATAAAAAATTACCACGCGAATCTCCACAATTTTCCGAAGCTCCGAAAGAAACATTATTATCGACACGTTGGCGACCTGCTTCCAGCATAAAAAACTCCTCGGATGTTTGTTCGAATGAAACACACAAAAAAAAATGACTAAAATCAGATTTGGCAGTAAAATTAACAAAAATTATAATCTACGCTCCCAAAATAATAAATTCCTCGTACGTTTTTCCGAATAAAAACAAAAATGTACTAAAATTGGAGTTGGCAGTAAAATGAACAAAAATTATCATTCACGCTCCCAACATAAGATTCCCCGGACGTTTTTCCGAATAAAAACAAGAAAAATGATTTCAAAAAATCCAATTTATTAATTGGGCACTAAAATAAACAACACAAACGATAAAATACAAATAGACAACGTGTCTCATCGGCTTCAAACAGAAATAATAAAAAATCAAAAAATTGTAACCAGGTGTGACTAATTTTCGTTCGCGTGCTATATAACAAGCCAATTCTGTAAAATGGAGAAGAAAAATAATTTGATGACACGGTAAAATTGATAAAAATGGGCACAAAGTTCATGAAAAACGAGAGAATATCCAGCAAGACACGAAATCGTGAAACAGATATGATAATTAGCTAATAGAAAATGCAGCATGGTGCATAATCTCAAAACGTGAGTTAGCGAGAATGAAAAAGTAAAGGATTTCCCTTCAGTCAAAACCACGAGGGAATATCGTCTATGCGGGAAACTATAATTCTATATATATGTATATATGGTGGTGGACATGGACGGGCACTCATATGTGTGTATGCATGAAAGATGTAGGATTCGTGTGTGTATATAATACACTCTGTGAGGCTATATGCTGTACCGATTCGGGAGAATGCCAGCGAGCACTTTTGCTGTTGCTACTTGTATATATAGCTCGAGTCCGATGGGAAATGTCAGTGCGACGTCTAAATATATAACGTCTTCGCTCTCGACAACAGCAGCAGGCATTGCACAATCCTGGTGTATTCCCACCGATCTCCGGCCTTCGGTACTCCCGTATATGTATGCATCCGGTCTAGAACCTGTCACACTTTTATTCCATAATACCCAAAAGTTCAGAAAAATATAAATACATAGAAAAAAGTGTTGAATTTTTGAGTCTCCAACCGATAGATTGAAATTCCTTTTTTTTCCTCAACTTTTTGAATCAATTTTTAATAATTTCTCGTTTTTCGAACTGAAAATACTGAAAGTCTGGCGAATTTTTTAAGAGCTTCAATTTTTCATCAGCTGATTTTGCAAATTTCGTATTTTATGCATTCGATTTCGATTTATCCTCACAGAGTCCACGTTGATCGATTTTACCCCTGACCTACATTAATGGGCTCCATTGCAGAAGGTCAGTTTTCTTTGGCAGAAACAAAACGTTGTGAGGAATGAATTATCGTTGATATTATTTTCCACTCGATTCTCTCTCTCTCTCCCTCTCTCTCTCTCTCTCTCTCTCTCCAGCGTAATCGCTATTTCTATTTTCTCCTCAACATTTACGAAAGCTGTTTTGTGGGTCTACGGAGCACAAAGAAGTATCGAAGCTCCTTTCAGTGGAGCTTCCGAAACACGTAACTCCGTCGGATTAGATGAAGCGGGGACTAGATAACGTGATAAGGGGATGGAAGTTGGAGAAATATCGAGTTTTCACGTTCGTCGATCGGCAAAACCGAAAGAACGCAGGACGCGGTACTTTAAGGCGGCAAGTTATACCAGAGAAAGAGTCACAGATGCGCCCGAACTACTTTATTTTCAACGCTAAAAAGGACCAAGTGATATTGAGCATGAGAGCGAAAGAGAGAGAGAGAGAGCAGAGCGAGAGCGAGAGAACGATCTCTTGACCTTTGACCTTTCTCTTGACCTCCTAACAGGATCATAGAGGGAGTCCCGGTGCTCATAGTTCCTCGACTTTTAGCGTTTCTGTAACAATGTTATGTAATGAGATCTCCGCGGAGCGTCGAGCCGCCCGGACCCAAAATATTCATAGCGAAAATCCATTTTGACTCGAAAATCTTTTTTTTTTCGCTCAAAACGTTTTCACAAAGCCACGAAATCGACCTTTTCCAAACAGCGGATTTCGAGCAGAATCTTCAAATCATATGATCGTTAGTACGTACCTCACGAAATATGCAGGAAAAATATATAAACAATTTAAAAAATTAATCTCCATTAAATTTAAATGGAGGAAAAAAAACTTGCAATTAACAAGTTGAGTCGAGGCCACGCTGTTTTGTTCAAATAATGAACAAATTCGTAGGCCACGCAGTCAGAGAACTACGTTAGCATCCCGACGAGCAGTTTATACATGAACGCACTATCGCTCCCCATGCTATATGCGGTATATAATCGCGCATTGTTCGTCCGGCTGCCTGCTGCGGAGGATGGGATTACTCGTCGGGTGAGATTCATTATAACACCGGCAGGTTATTTGAGACTGCAAAACGGATGCTCAAATTTATACTTCGTCACACTATTGCTTGGTAAAAGAAACATTTATCCGCGTATCACATCCTAGGTCCCCGTTGTCCAGATTGAATAATTATCACGAAGAGAAAATAATATCAAAAATTACTGTGGCATCATATAGTTCCCTGGCACCATTCTGCCTGTCTCCGGGATTTTAGGAAGGACGTAGTGATTTTTCATCCATATTTTGCTATTAAGAATAAAGAGAACTTTGAAATTTGTTATAAAATTTCGACATTTTTCTTCCTCATGAAATTTTCTTTTTCCTGTTTTCGATGTTAATGTGCTTAATCGGTTGACTGGTGAGCTTTTCAGTTTGCGTGCCGAAACTCTGCGTATATGTTACAATACTAGTCAACCGGTTAGAATGTCCCAAAACAACGAAAAATCGAAATCGAAAGTTTTTGTTTTTATTACAATTAATATATTCCATGCGATGTTTAGCTCATGTCGTTGTAACGTCGCAGGACAAATATGGAGGCAATTATAAATCTGCTCAAACAAAGAAGCTTATTAATGGAACATTTTTCTGGATTTCGCATCGTATCAACGTAACTTTCGTGGGGAAAATCCATCAGAAGAAAAAATGAAAAACTCCCCGTGTTTTTCCTCTACATTTTCCCAGAACATTGGGGTTTTGGAAGGGATTAATTTCTCAGAGGAAGCTATACGTGATCAAAACATCGAAAAATCATACATCTAGGAAAAATGTCCGGATGTGTGTGTGTGTGTATGTGTGTATGTTATGGGACTGTAAAATTGAAACTTTCATATCTCGAGAACGGTTGGAGCTACAGTGCTCCCGTTTTGTACAGATGTTAATCTATAACAGCTCTTCCGTCTCTGGGAATTTTGTTGAAATTGCTAGAAAAATACGAATTCTACGACTTTTTGAAGTTAAAAAAAAAAAAAATGTCGACGATTTAACTTCCGCAAATTTTAAGATCTATTACTCATTTTTGGTTTTATGAATAGGAATAGGAAGAGAACTAGGAAGAAATAGGAATGAAAGGAATAGGAATAGGAAGGACCATAATAGGAAGGTTGGTATTGAGTTATGGGAATATCGGTTGAACCGTTTAAATTTAATGATTTTTCGAATTTTACGAAAATCTTAGTTTTCCGTTGAATTTCTGATGGAAAATGACTATGTGTTTGCCTAATCTCTCAGAGGGACGATATGGTGCCAGGGAACTAAGGCGTAAGAGTATTTTTTTCATATTTGGCTAATATTTCTTCATTTTCTATGGATTTTTATTTCATGGGATATAAGTCTCAAATATCGATATCTCCTAAGTTCTCCCCAAGACTTTCTGAAGATGCTGTGCGACACACAGAGTAATAGTTCCAATTGCAACCAAGTTTCCGCGGTTTTCGGACACAGGGCCCTGAGTGCTGTGTGCATATCTATATGTTGAGCGTGCGTGGAGGCTGCGGTGGAGTTGGAGAATGCGGAGACGTGTTCGGAACGCAACTNTGTGTGTATGTTATGGGACTGTGAAATTGAAACTTTCATAACTCGAGAACGGTCGGAGCGACAGGGCTCCCGTTTTGTACAGATGTTAATCTATAAAAGCTCTTCATTCTCTGGGAACATCATTGGAATTGCTAGAAAAATACGAATTCTATGGCATTTTGAAGTTTGAAAAAAAAAAAATGTCGACGATTTAACTTTCGCAAATTTTAAGATTTATTACTCATTTTTGGTTTTATGAATAGAGTACCATAATAGGAAGGTTGGTATTGCGTTTTGGGAATATCGGTTGAACGGTTTAAATTTAATGATTTTTCGAATTTTACGAAAATCTTAGTTTTTCGTTGAATTTCTGATGGAAAATGACTATGTGTTTGCCTAATCTCTCAGAGGGACGATATGGTGCCAGGGAACTAAGGCGTAAAAGTATTTTTTCATATTTGGCTAATATTTCTTCATTTTCTATGGATTTTTATTTCATGGGATATAAGTCTCAAATATCGATATCTCCTAAGTTCTCCCCAAGACTTTCTGAAGATGCTGTGCGACACACAGAGTAATAGTTCCAATTGCAACCAAGTTTCCGCGGTTTTCGGACACAGGGCTCTGAGTGCTGTGTGCATATCTATATGTTGAGCGTGCGTGGAGGCTGCGGTGGAGTTGGAGAATGCGGAGACGTGTTCGGAACGCAACTGGGCTAATACGAGATTACACGATTCTGAAAGCAGAGGTTTACACCTTCAAGAGAGCGTTCCTCAACACCTTTTTGTATCCTCGACATTTATGTTCCACGATCAACTAATCATGAAAGAAATCAACTTAACCCTCACTTGCCACACCTCTGTAAAATCACGTTTTTGCCACCATGAGGTACATTTTTACCCCCTTGACAAAAATTGTTATCAAAAATGAACTACTGAATATTTCGACTTGAAAATGGTTGTAAAACATATTAAAAGCTTTTTTTAAAAGATTGTCCACTTTATATAGCCAAAAATTAAATTTAAGTACAGTAAAAAAAAAGCTGAAATCAACAAAAGTGGAAAAATGACTATTTTTCTCAATAGGCCTGGAGTAGTATATATCCCAAGGTGTCAAGTAAGGGTTAAAGTTCTGAACCAGTTTTCATGCAATTTTTTCAACCACCTATTTGTTAGATTACTTCTTTCTGGACTATTCGATGGTACAGCGACTTCCAAGTGAGACGATTCACTTATTTTCTCTCTCTCTCTCTCTCTCTCTCTCTTTAATTTTTTTTAACGATTGTGGCTTCTTTTCCGAACTCACGTTTCTTACTTCTTAACAACCTCAACGAGCCACCGGGCACTTTATGTCCTCTCGAGACGATCGAGACGCAGCTGATTGGAAGTCGAATTAAATTGCAACCAGAAACTACGATTCGTGAGGTTTCGCTGAACCAGATGCTTGAGAACGTGATGGCAAAAAAAAATTGAGTGATCGGTTTTTTCTAGTGTGGACGAGATTGTGAGGCCCTGCTGGAAAGATCCTGGCACGGTCCTGACAAGCGAAAGCTGGCTGGACCCGCAGCAGGTTCTGATCAGCTTGGGGCATGGTGTCACGACAATAAATTCTGGGAGGCAATGTACGATAATGATTTTTACCGTGATCTCATTATTGTTGTGCTCATCCAACGAGATAAAAATCGATCTTGATAAATCAAAATTATTATGGCCTTGAGTGGTGTGACGACAATTAAAAAATAATCCGATTAACTACACGCGACCTCGAAACCCCATAAATCGATGTTTTAACTTCGTGACTAAACCAAAAAAACATACACACACACGAATTTTCACATCATTTCAAAATTCGTTAAAAAACGAAACTCACTGCGACTAAAAATGAAAAAGAAATTTTATTGTTCCCTCGGAACAGCAACTCAGTCAAAAATTCAAGCTCCATGTGTTCTGATGACGAAATGGAATGAAAATTCTGCTTTTATTTCCACAACTTAACCAGAAAAAAAAATTTCATCTCCCGGTCTCGGAGAACAATGGAATTCGATAATGCAGGCACAACATCGAAGTCTGCTGCGTTCGTATCCTCGTTTAAAATTTATTTGAGTCCTGGGGGAGAACAGTATGCATTAACTCGCGGTGATGGTTGAATCGACGATGATTCGTGTTCGCACATCGTAAACCATGTAAATGTATTTGCGTGGATAGATGCACCCCACAGAAGTCACGCGACTATCGAAATATTAATTCTGGAAATGATTTTGAATCCGTTAACAACGCTCAGGATGTTTCTCATTGCCTTGCGTACACACAGAGATACTTTGAAATAGCCGAACGCCTCGTACATTTGTCCAGCGACTTCTCTCCGATGTATAAATATGTCATTAAATGCTCGTGACCTACGCACGTTCATCGCGACTGATTATGCCACGAGATTCATTATTATATCAAATATCCAGCCACGTACACGACGCGAAAGCACAAAAGTTAAATGAGAGTAATTAACGTTCTCGTGGTGATGGCAAATGGCTGTGCGAAAAAAAAAATGATCCCGGTGAGAAATCTCGCCGAGGATAATTTCCAGTTCTCAAAAGCGTATCGAAAAACATCGTCAGGAAAGTTTTTCAACCGTTAAAATTTGACTGCGCAACGATGGCGAAATTGAGTCAAAACAAATTTTAACGAAATGAATTTAGATCCATGAGAATTTTTGGTTTAGGCAGATCAATAGATTTATTTGAATCGTTTTTTTTTTTTCGTGTAAAATGAAAACCGCATTTTAAAAATATTTTTTCAACTCATATAAATTTTTAATTTATTGTTAATTTAATTAATTATCTAATTGATTAGAATTATAAAATTTGTTTGAAAAATAAGTTTTTTAAATTTATTTTCGTCGGAAGTTTGTAAAGTCGCAAATTCCCATCACACGATATCATTTGGTGACCTACTATTCGGTGGTTTAGGAAATAAAAAAAAAAAACAAAACAAAACTAACGAGATAACAGGTAATGATAAAATTTGGAAATGTTGGCCCGGTTTAGCGTTAGGAGTTTTGGCACATAGAAATTGAATGGAATATCTCATCGAGATATCTGGATACGGTTGGCTGTCTCGCAGGATTGCTGGGCGCGAATATATAGATTGTCGCGCGTGGCGGCGTTCCCCCAGCTGACAATTGCGCAATCCCGGCAACCTCGTAACCTGTGACTATTCGTTGGAGCGAAAAGGGTTTTGCGTGCTGCACGACCAGTTGGAATAGTTGTCTCGCTTGGTGGTGCGTTTCTCTTTCGATTTTATAATTTACTCGAGCTCGACTTTAACGATACGAGCCGTTAATCTCCGAACGATTGGGTTGTAAATGCTTATACGCTCGTTAAACACACCCACACCTGGTTGCCATGATGCGCCGGCGAACGAGGGAGAGGATACAGCGAAAGAGACCGAAAAGGATGAAGCATTTTATATCGTCCAGTGGATTGGCTTTATTAACAGGCCTATTTCCCCTCTGTGCATCGTTAATCCGCTTTTAAATGTTCCATTCAACCATTTATACTACATAACCTCATTTTTACCTTCAAACCCCCATGAAAATACGAGAAATTCCATTCACATCAAGTTTAGCCACTTAATTTATCAATCCCAGATGCCTAGACGAGATTCCATGGATTTGTACACACATTTTTAGAAAATATACGCATAAAATTCCCTTTGAAATATTCCATTCAACCATTTATAATATGTAACCTCATTTTTACCTTCAAACCCCCATTAGAATACGACAAATTCCATTCACGTCAAGTTTAGCCACTGAATTTATCAATTCCATATGCCTAGACGAGATTCCATGGATTTGTGCACACATTTTTACAAAATATACGTATAAGATTCCCTTTTAAATATTCCATTCAACCATTTTTAAAATATAACCTCATTATTACCTTCAAACCCCCATGAAAATACGAAAAATTCCATTCACGTCAAGTTTAGCCACTGAATTTAATTCCATTCAACCATTTTTAATATGTAACCTCATTTTTACCTTCAAACCCCCATGAGAATACGAAAAATTCCATTCACGTAAAGTTTACCCACTTAATTTATTAATTCTATGTGCCTAGACGAGATTCCATGGATTCGTACACACATTCTTACAAAACATACGCATAAAATTCTCTTTTAAATGTTCCATTCAACCATCTTGATATATAACCTCATTTTTACCTTCGGGCCCCCATGAAAATGCGAGAAATTCCATTCACATCAGCCAATTAAGTTTAGCCACTTAATTTATCAATCCCAGAAGCCCAGACGAGATTCCATGGATTTGTACACACATTCTACCTTCGAAACCCTATGAAAATACGAGAAATTCCATTCGCATCAAGTTTAGCCACTCAATTTATTAATTCCATATGCCTAGACGAGATTCCATGGATTTCCACACACATTTCAAAAATGTATACGCATAAAATTCTCTATACATTGGGCCAGGGATGTCAACAGGTCTCTAGAAGGGAAACTAGCCCCATAGATATATTTGCACATATATACATGTGCTCCATGTTCGTATAACTGTACAGAGCATACTCACGATGTTTGATCTCTCGATTGAATCATACAGCCAATATAACTGGCCACGTTTACGCCCTCTGTTGGTAAGCCCCTTGGGAAATATAGAGCCTGCTCGCTCAATGTGCTCCAACGAGTCTCCGAGATAGGGCGCAGAGCAGTCTTACGACTTCTTAACTTTCTGATATCTGTGCTTACTGTTGCCAGACATCGCTTCCTTCCTTTTTTTTTCTCTCTCTCTCTCTCGTTTCCTCGTTTTCTCGCCCTCCAGATATATGACCAACGACCCTCAGCCCCTTTCAATGCTGGTTTCTCTGCTGCTATAACACCGCACACTGTAGCCTTGCCACTCTTTTTTATTCCATCTCGTCTTTTTCTATTGCTAACGATCGCCAGTCATTAGCAAAAATGTATTATCGCATATTTGACGACGCATAATTACGATCAGCCCTAAAGAGTCCTTGATGAATTCTCCCTCGGCTGCTGCAAAGAAGATCAAAAGATCAAGGGCAGAAGATTGAGATAACGTGGTAATGATTACTTGGAATATTAATTAATTAGTCATCTTTACTGCTAACATTTTCGAATAATGCTCGATTGTAATTCTAGTTCGCAGAAGGCAACGAGACCTCGAATGAAACATTTTAAACTTCACTGAGACGAATATTGCATCGTTGGAATGCAACGGAATTCATTATTTCATTATTTTTTTGTAAAACCAGAGCCAAAAATGAAAATGCAATGTTCGTCTATGGCAATTATTTGCGAATGAAAAACTGAATGTCACAGAAAAATTGAGGCGATGTCAAAAATAAAAAAAAAAGGGGAATGAATGAAATATTTTTCGTTCATTTCCAACGTTAAACTTGATGAATTCAAAAATTTGAACCTCCATCAAAAACATCGCGAGTCCCATGCAGATAATCGCTATTTATCGCGAGATTCATAGAAAATTTTCCAACATTTATTGCAAGTTTATGGATACCATGAAAAATAGGATATCGAGGAATGAAAAGAAAAACAATTGGAATCTTTCGAGATCGTGCGGCTATTTTGTGTAGTCTATCGTTACGAATCTGCATGTGTTTCCACGTCGAGACATAACATTCCGGCAGTGCTGCGTCGATGCTGGAGATGCTACAACTCCTGCTCGGTGGTCGCAAGTGGCACTAATCTGTTGGCTCGTGTCTCTTGGTCGAGCCCCAGTGGGGGATCGAACGCCCTGCAGCCTCTTGAAATATTTAGTGCTCTGGGACGACCAGAAGCGACACAAGCTTTGGGAGCACGCTGTGTTACGACCAAGTCGACCTGGCGAGGGTTCATACGACATATATATGTATATATATATACATCGACAGTTGGTAGACAAAGAAGAGCTTATCTTGGTTCTCTTTCTGCTACTCTTCGATATTGCCATAGACACACACACACACACCTGTATGCGAATATACATCGACGTGAATACTTAATACGAGCAATATTGCAACAGTCTCGTTTCACGTGGCATTAGACAACGATGCAGCAAAATTTTCGTGCCTCGGATCCAAATTATTCCACAGAAACCTCAACAATTATTGTCGGTCTTAGTTTTTTTTTTTTTTTTTCGATGGATAAGAAAGTCCTCGTACGGACTCGTTTCATCAAAACTGTGGAACTCTTGGACGACTCAAAATGCTGTCATTTGCACTGGAAATGAAATTTCGTTTAAAATCGTCGATATTTTGTTGAACACGGTGAACTAAATATTTTTTGATAATTTCAAAATTTTCGCTATTTTGGCAGTATATTTGGTTTTTAATATGGAATTTTCAGCTAAATTTACGATTGGAACGACAAAAATTTGCTTCCGAAGAGACTTTCTAGAATATTTCTTGCTGCGATGACACAATTTTTGGGTTTATTCAAAAAAATGTATTCTTGAACGTATCGAACAAAATATCGATCTTTTCCGACAAATTTTTTTTTTTCAGTGTGCACTTTTCAAAATTTTCCATTCTCCGTTTTTTATTAGTTTATGGAGGATGGATTGAATTTGGAGCGAGTCAGAAATTGAAATACTGTTTGTTCTGGCAGAATACTCAGTGTGTAAAGATTTTATGGGAAACTCATGCACAAGAATGAATTCGAATGAATTAATAGAATCGAATTAAGGTTGTTGTTGTTTGGTGAGAGAGAGAGAAAAGGTCAAAGGCGACGGAAAAAAGGAAGAAATTTCTGGGTCTTTGCGAGCCGTACTTATGTGGAGTTGATGGGAAAGAAAAGCTGCGAATGCTGATGCTATTAGCAGGGCAACAGGAGATGAAGATCAGCTACAGCTGATGTGCTCTCCAACGAGCTAGAAAAGTCACGTCGTCTTTCCATCCAGGCTTCGTATATACTTTTATTTTTGGTAGCAGGATAAATGAGTGAAAGAGAAAGCGAGAAAGATATTACGATGGCAGACCTGGTGGAAAACGAGTTAGTAACGAGTTCGGTAATTCGAAAACGACCGCCTGGTGCGTTCACTCGCATTTTCACAACTTGGCAAAAGAGAGCGAGAAAACGAGAAGGAAAGAGTGCTCGTTATTCAACCCTTCCGCGCCACCCTTTTCGTATCATCTCTCCTTTGGTCATCTTTTGAGACTTTTCCACCCAGACTTATCGCAACTTCAATCTGTACCTTCCAGTCTTTTTTTCAACACAGCTCATCAACGAGTCTTTTTATCTCGAACATGATAATTTTTAATTGCTTAATTAGAAAAGTCCAACTCTGTGTTACACGTTTACAAACAAAAACAAACGTCTTGGTTCTCAGAAAAATTGTTGTCAAATATTTTCGTACGTATATTTACAACCACCACATTTTCTAAAAAGCATGCAAATTACTTCTTGAGCATTATTATCAATAGAACATGCTACCACGATCGATTCTAAGAAAGCGAAAGATGAAAATAAAAAATCTAATCATGAATATATAAATGAAAAATAAAAAATTTATTTTCCATTTATATATTCATTACATATTAAATAATAATTAAATAATTTTTAACGTAAACTTTAGAGACCTAAGATCGTTGACATCATGAAAAACTTTTAAAAATCGTTGAAAGTTAATAAAAACGATCACCCAACCAAGTACTGGGGCCAGAAGCAGCTGGTCTTGACAAATCTTCGCAGAAACTTACGTTGTTACTTTCCCACAAACGCCTGAAGCATATGCAATTTCAATACAAACAAGAGTGTTGGAAAATATTTGAAAAAGATATTGAAAAATCGAATAGTACGAAACGAGAGACTCGGAACCAAAGGATTCTGTGGTCAAGTGTTGGACCCAGTGACCAATATTGCATTTGATTGCACAGGCGACTGTACTTCATGGGGGTCAGTCGCTATCGAAAGGTTTTCTACACCGACAAGAGGAAATTGCAATTGAGATTAGAGAAAGATTTTTTTAGCTCAAACAAAATCATGCACGTGGATTCGGTGAATAGTTTGAAGATAAAAAAAAAACATTCCTGCGTCTCGGAAAGTCCTAAATTGTTGCTGGGCACATTGTTGCCGTTTATTTGTTATTAAAATCCTGGATCCGACGTTAAATGATACAAGATAAACAAGGTGATCGGGGATGAGTGAATATTCATGAATTCATAGTAAATAGAGACGAATTTTCTCTGGTATGTTTCGTTCGGTTGGGTGAAGAATTTTTTGTATATTTAGAAATAAAAAAGCGAAGGTAAAAATATTTGGATACATGGTTGATTGACGTTTCTATTTGGTCGGGTCTCAGATTTATTTCGCGTTTACGTAGCAGATTTTAATTTGTAAATCTCGACATTTTTGCTCGCTGTTTACTGTTGTTTTTTTAATATTTCCATTTTTTCCTTGCTTTTCTGTATGGTCTGGCTCTCGGTAGTTTCAGTCTGTGGCATATTGCCGTAGCGTTCTTTGGGAAGCTTTATGCCCTGCGAAAGGCATAATTACCCGCAAGGGATAAAGGGGTGTGTAGGAGAGGCGGGTGTGCATTGAATATTTCAGCTCGGTCGGCTACAGGAAAAATATAAAACGAAACCGCGAGCTGGAGCGAGAAGCCGCTTCGCAAAAGGGTATAAGGGAAGTCAGTCCAAAGAGGTGGCTGAAGTTGGGCCAGCAGCACGAAAGGGTGAAAAAACGAAGAAGAAACGAGAGAGAAGTTCGCTCGGTCTCGGTTCGAGGCCTTCGGGCTATACGGCCAGGGATTAGGAGAAAAGTTATGTCAGGCATTTTGCGGCTAGCTTTGCATAAGTTCTACCTTTCCCGTTTTCCTTTTACTATCCCTTTTCTCTCTTATACTTTCTTCCTCTTTTATTATCTCGCTTAGTTACTGGTTACACTGACGCCAAAAACTCTCCGAGTGCACAGGAAGCGCTTGCTCCTGAAGAGACGACATGCAAGCTAAGGACATGTGTGTGTGTGCGCGTGTGGGTGTGTGTGTGTATCGTTGTCTGCGTACGAGCTATACGTGTATATTCCAAAAAGGACAGAGAGAGAGAGAGAGAGAGGGAGAGAGAGTACAAAGCTCTAGCGCACCTCGGGCGTCAACTCTCTGCGTCCTGTAATACTTGGTAGCCCCTCACCACCCTTGCGGCGGCTTAACACTGATTACTCGGACGCTAATTTGCAAATAAGAAGCGGCTTTCTGGATTCCCCAGACTCTTTGCCTCAGCCCCTCCATATCCTGGTATGCCCTGGTGGTCATCAAAAGTTCACGTTTCCCTGGCTCTCCTGCTGCTCTCTCGTTAGATCTCTGCATTATTTAGTTCACGACGACGGTGTGCATGGCACGCCTTGATGTTGCGATTATTACTTTTTTTTCAGGTATTCATTCATTGAGGTTATTTTAACAATGGAAAAAAAATGTTATCATTTTCCTAATGACCTTTTCTGCTTGTTGTGAATGAATAATTCGAAATTGAGGGAGTCACTCGGGCGAGAACGTGCTCTGTGCTGGACCCTTAATTGAATATTCCTATTCAGCTTTGACATCGTCATAACTTTCTGTCTCGTTGTTGCTTCAGAATGCAACGTGGACAAGCGAACTGGTCAGATGAAGCGGGGAATTCAAATAGCATGACTCGTCAAATTCAAACCGAAAGCGGAAGCGCAGCGGCTGGAGGTGCAAGACAAACCCCAACAACGTCATCTCGAACGTGCACGCCTCAGCATGACGAGCAGCAGCCTCACACGTGTAACGGCTTCAGAATCGGCTTGTATGGCTGGAGGAAGAGATGTCTCTACTCTCTCATTCTCGGGCTCATGGTCATGGTCATACTCAACCTCGCACTCACGCTTTGGCTCCTCAAAGTCATGGAGTTCAGTTCCGTAAGTTTTTTTCAACAGGATTCAATTTTTCATGAAATTTTTGTCAGAGTCAACGAAATGGGAACAAAATCCAATTTGTTGACATGACAATAATCGTAGCAGGCAGCAATATTCGATCCGGTTGGGGTGAATCAAGTGGATATGGATGACAAATTCTTTGTTGCCACGGATTCGGTGACCTTGCATTTTTTTTCATTCGACAAAAAATTAAGATGATCCCAAAACTCGAGATTTCTCGTGCATTTTTACAAAAGATACTGCCAGCTCTGTAGATATCGTTCAGTTGCATTTACACATGACGGAATCGAGTTCGTTTCTATTGATGGCTGATAAGGCTGTGGTGGGAAGAATATTTTGGATTATCTTTGGTCATCGTTGTAAATATTTTTCGGTACGATACAAATATTGAAAAAACATGGTGAAAATTTTTCTGGTTCGTATTTTTTAAAAGTTTTCGGCTTTATTACGAGACTTACGTGTTAATTTTTCATTCATCCATTAGGCTTATACCTTCGCTCCATTACCGGCGTCCTCTTATCCAGCAAGCCTCGATCCTGGAACGCGCGGTACGAACAATAGGAAAAAAACCGAAAAATTAGGCTGGGAGAGCGGGGGAGAGGGATTCGAGAGAGAGAAAGAGTACTTTTTAATACTTGGCGTCAAGACGCTGCCGCGTCTCTAAACATACAACGAAAATAACGAAAATTTTGAAATTATCAAAAAATATTAAATTCACCGTGTTCAACAAAATATCGACGATTTTTCGAATAATTTAATTTCCAGTGCATTGGTGCCTGATCGGACGTCGCGTACCGCCAAATACAATTACCTATTGCGATAGAAAAAGTGAAGGAAGAAAAATAAATCTCGCGATTTGAAAGACAACGACTTTCGAGAGCAAAGAGAACAGCGACCAAACTCTATATTTTCCATGTATAAGTATTTAAAGCGAGCCGGGAAAGACCGGTAACTTTTCGACAGCTATTAAAGCCGACTTATGTCTTGCGGCTTAAAATTAGTTTCGCCCGAGTTACCGCGCCGAAATAACAGAGGCCTTGAAGGTGAAGCTTCAAGTTGAGCTGCTCTCTGTATAACATTTTCCTCTGATGCATGTGGATCCACGTGGACAAAAGGGCGGAAGAAACATTACTTTCTATGATAATTGAGTGATTACTCCACCTTTTCGTCTTTCCAGACTCTTTACATATATTTATCGATTCACATACAGACGTGGATTCCATTTATCTGTCAAATATATATACGGAATTATATACAAAAACGAAAAAAGCTCGAGCGCAGAGCGACAAGCACGCACCAGTCTTCACGAAAACCTGTCGCAATTGTTTTCCATCGCCTCCTGGCGAGCAGTACAGAGTAAAATCTGTAGCAGCGAAACCAAGAGAAACAAGAAAGAGCTGTACTTAGTTTTCCATAATTACCGCACCCGCACCCTTATTTATCTAAACCCTCTTCCGACATTCTCGTCGTTATCTTGTCAAACAATTTTTCCCCGAGACTTTGAATCTTCAGTCTTTGGCACGATGAGATGCTCGAAATTCAACGATACAGAAATCTGTGGTACTCGAAAAATGGTCAATTAGGATGGATACGAATTAGACGCAGGGAAGAAAAATGTCACTTTTTTCCCCATGGAATTGAGGATGAAGATTTTCCTGATACGGTGACGAGCTGAAATAACGTTTTCAATTGCACATTTCGAACTTTTTTAACTTTCTATAAAAAAAAAAACAAAAATTATGTGCTCTGAGCTATTTATGAAACTCTTGGGTGTTCTAAATTGTCGACAGAATAATTAGCCAGACTATGAAATTCATCGGCTTGAGCTAAATTAAAAAAATTGGAGAGAAATATAATTAAAATTCGAATTTCCTCTGGATAAAGGAAAATTTTTTTTAAAAATAATATTTCTATCGAAATTTGAGTTCTGATCGTTGAAATGTCAAAAACATTCTTCAGACTTTCAGCTGGAATTTTTGGCTGCAAAGCTTCGCATTTGTTTTTGCAGAAATGATGAATCTCTTAATTGTTTATATTTTAAAAAATTTATTGTTCAAAATGGAAGAATGAGTCGAGCTGGATCTTGTTAAAAAATCGTAAATTCTTCAACGACATTCTGAAATAATTATTAAGCACATAGTTACTTTCTGCAACGTAAAGTCTCAAGAAATAATTGGTAGAATGTTGCTCTTTTGCATTCGGTTAATTGGCGTGAGAATAGCGTTTATCCGTGCCCAGCAGGTTTATTCCTTGCCTCGTCCTGGATCGATCTTCAGAGGCTAAAATCGGCAGGAATTGGGTATCAACCCAGGAGTGAGAAGTCAGGATATCTAAGAAGGGAAGGCGATGAAAAAAGCGTATATAGGAAGATGGAAAAAGGAGGGAGAAAAACGACGAAAAGCTTGGGCTTACGCCATTTCTCAGTAAATATCCCATGGGAAATGTGAGCTCTCTCAACCTACTTATTTTTCTTCCTGTATTTTCTTCTCCCTCGCCTCTCCTCCGGTCTCAACCAGAGAGGCACACTATCGTATTCTGTCCCGCGCCAGATTTCCCAGAGCCTCGTTTTCTCAACATCTCTATCTACGTGTATATAAAAAAATATGAGAAAGGGAAAAAGCGATCTTCTGCATTCCTTCTAATTCTATGAAGGCATTTAATTTTTTTATTCGCTTCTTAAAATCGAATTTAATATATCTACTCAGCCTCGTCAGCTTGAATTCCTTTTTCGTTGTATTGCCAATAATCAGATTCATCCCCAGAAGCTGTTTATTCGGTGCAACCGATTCTGACAGCCCCATGAAAAAGCTGCACCATAAAGAATCTGCTAAAAATCATTCTTCCACAAACTTTAGTTCGAGGAATCTCGACGCAGGAACGACAATGACAAAAAAAAACAAATCAGAAAATGGAGTTTTTCTCGTTTTTTTTTTTACGATAAAGGAGTGAACGATCTATATGGAGATAGTTGTTTGGTAAAGACAATTTCCCTGGATTTTTCAAATCTCTCGAATTATTCCAACAAAGACCTCCAGGTCCTGTGTTAAGAATATTTACACCCCGGGTTTTAAGAAAAATTGTTTGAATGAAGGAGTTCGGAGCCTGATCCATGGCGTCACATACAATCGGTGGTAAATTTTTAGAAAGGAAGTGGAAGACGGGCGGAGAGAGCGAGAGAGATCGGAAGAGAGTGTTAGTGGGAGGATTCGCGTGAAATAGCCGAAAGGACACGTTATACCGGACAGCAAGCTATATTGGCAGTAAAGGCTCACACGGGTGGTCGTATCAACAAGATAAAATGGCGCTCGTGAATATGTGTGAGTCTCTCGACGATGAGAGAGTGTTGCAGCAAGTCAACAGCATCCCTTCATTTCCCACGTTAGTCCGACCCTCATAACCCCCCTATCTATAGAACTGCCTTTGGTTATGGTTGGCCTTTTACAATATATGGCGAAGCCTGATGCATATATCCTGCCAGCACCAACTTCTCTTACCATACCTTATCCCACTCTCTCTCTCTCTCTCTCTCTCTCTCTCTCTCTCTCTCTCTCTCTCTCTCTCTCCTCTCGCTAAACCCCATACTAAAGGATATCCATTATACTGTCAAGCGACCAAGTGCAAGTGCAATATAGCTGGGGAACCAGTGCCATGAATTTGAAGCGTATAACGCATACATAAGGATGCATGAAGATTGCCTCTCACAATTGTCTTTTCCACGCTTTGACTGTCTCATTTCGTCTCCATATAGTCCGCCATTTACTTGTCGTTCTCGTTCGTCGGAAAAGCATTAAGCGCCATGGGTATGCGCGTGCATTATTATTGAAATATTAATCCTTCGCGACAATGAAACCCTCTGTACTCCCATAGTGCATCCTTTCATTGCAGATTTTCGATTATTGAGCTACCATTCCGCGCAAACGAATCCAAAGGTTTATCGCTTCCCGCAGACCCTGGGACACACTCAGGTGTTAAAATAAACGAATAAAGACTTTACTCGTTTATTGCACAAATACGAACAAACGCGGTCAAAGTTTATTTTTTTTGTGTAAATAATAAAATGATAAATAAAACATTGCAGTTGATTTATTTCCATGATTCCTAAAAGACTGGAGAATCCAAAGAGTTTAATAATCAAAAGAAAAATTGAATTACACGAGATAAAATAGAAAGAGAAATATAGAGCGTACAAGATTTGATTGCAACTCATTCATTAATGTTGGATCGTCAAAAATACGAGCGTTGGGAGGATTAGAAAGCACACAGGGCTGAAATGTAACCGTGTCACCGATACAATTAAGGCAATATAAATCTTTTATTTATAGTGAAATATTTATAGATTCAACGACGGATTGTGAGAAAGGTAAAAAGACGACGCAACCGAGACGATGAAGGAATGGAATATTATAGTTGTAATATAGTGGAGGGGCAAAAACGGCACCCGGGGTGACAATTCAGTGGGTATACTTGCTGTGGCTGACTGCATTAATGATGCCTTCAGGCTGTGCCCGGGCTAACCTTAGCTTGAGAAAGTGAAAGAAACAGAGAAAGAGAGAGAGGGAGAGAGAGAGAGAGAGAGAGCGAAAGTCAAAGGCAGAAAATACCACGCTGACATTTATTCAATTGCTTCCAGTGAAAATATGAGAAATATTATTATAAATAAAGGTCGGTTGGTAGCTGCTGATCTTTTAGAAGAATGACTCTCGAAGAAGGAACGTGAGCTGTTTTAGGTCTGGGATTATATCTCCTTTTTTTTCTCCTCCAGAAGCTTTGTGTATGATGAGACCGTCTGACGTAAATGTGGCTTTACTACTTTCTCACGTCTGACCACCCTTCTTGAGACCCTCCGCATCCACATTTTCAAAGAAATTTCAAATAAATTCCAACATCCCTTCAAAACCGTGGAAGAAAAGATCATTCATATTCTAACACTTTCAATTGAGTTTTGCAGGCGCAATCGTCGTAGCAATTATCGAGTTATTTATTTTTAGTCATTACGATGTTGGAACGTTTCATTTCAGTAAAGCAAGTCAATTTTTATTGGATAATTGGTTGGGAAATAATAAGTGGAACGTTTAGTTTAATCTGGGATCAGTTGCCAACTGGCAAAACGGTTATTCAATGCGGTGTAGCCTCGACTCCAAAATTTATTGTTTCTTCGATCGATATCTCAATAACGATGAACGATAGGTGAAAAATGGTAAGAACCTTACTTGTAGAACGTAAAAAAAGCAACAAAAAAGTATGGAATGAAAATTTTCGTATCTCAAGGGAAAACCTAGTTATTATGAAAAAAGTGAAGTGAACCTTTTTCTTAACATCGCGGAAAATGCACAAGGAAATTTTATTCAACAATTTGGAGTCGTGCTTTTCTAGGCCTCCCCCACATAATATCCGAAACTTAGCCTTCTTGGTTCACAGGCATGTCTAGCCCGTTTTTTCCGACGCAATGACTGTACTAAATATGAACGGAAAAAAATCTGCTTAAAAGTTTCGGAGTTTCCCATGAAATATGAATCGTTGGCTTGTTCCCTATACGAACGCGTGGAAAGCTGCGCAATCTTTGATTGACAGTATTTCGAATTCGCGATGGAGAATCCTGTCGAAATTTTCCGCGTCGTTCGGCCCCACAGACTTCGGAATTTCTCATGTAAACAAAAAAAAGGAATTCACAGAAACGCTTTCGCAAGACTTCGACCTTAATGAGCATGTGCATTTTTTTTCTATGCACCATCTGCTACCCTTTTTATTGTATTTTTATGAATGTTTTTTAATCGGTGGGAAATTCTATTTTATACCGGCATCCAAACTTTCATCAGGATTTGAAATGATTTTCTTTCCCCACTGTTTGCTGAGAATATGGAAAAATGTTTCGAATAATTACCGACTGTGTGGACGCGTAGAACTGTCAGTGAAAGTCCGAGACAGTCGCGCAAACAAACAGAGGATATAGAAAGGGATGAAGAGTGTGATAGAGAAAGAGGAGGAGGAGGAGGAGGAGGAAGGGCGAATGTGAGAGTGAAGAGTAGAATGCAGGAACTAATGCGCCACACATAATTATCCTCGGGTGGACGGGTTTCTCGAGTAACTTCCGGTGGCGAGAGAGTAATCCGAGAATGCGAGCGCAGGGATGGTGAGACTGAGGGAGAAGCGTGGGCGGGGGACGTTATTAGGGCAACGGGCAACATTTGGTGCAATTTTCTGTTATTCGAGATTTCTCGTTGCAGGCCGCAGATATCAGAGAGAATCAAAGTTTCGTTTTGCGTAGGACATTGAGGCTAACAAGACGACGATAATTCAAGGATGTAATCGCGGTTAGACGAGAAAACAAAATCGCCAAGCAAAAAAGCGATCGCGTCGAATCGGAGAAGACGATGGCATCGTTAAGAGGCATTCCTGTTCCACGTAAAAAATAAACCGCAGTTTTTGAACAATTTGGCTAATCGCGATGGAGCAGAAAGTGTGTATTAATTCAGAGAGACGCACACGTAGAACGTAACCGCGTTCGGTAATCGGCAACTGCAAGTATGAAACGCAACCGATCGGCCATCGCAAAGAGGTCCTTTCGCCTCCGTAGCAGACGCTCCAACACGTGGGCTCGTCTGTGGACATTTACGTATCTATGGTTGAGACTTTGCAGCATAGTTTTGCTGGCGATACGCCCAGGGTCTGCGCGCGAGACGACACAAGCATCTCCGCAAACGATCTGCCTTACTGGATACATCGACATCGTACGCTCTTAGTCCCATTATAACGTAAGCCTTCGCTACACTCTCTGTATCGGTAAACGTATCCGTGCCAAGTATAAAGACACTTTGTACTTGGTTCGATCTATATAT
Source organism: Hyposoter didymator (assembly GCA_037952995.1). Classification (NCBI taxonomy): domain Eukaryota; kingdom Metazoa; phylum Arthropoda; class Insecta; order Hymenoptera; family Ichneumonidae; genus Hyposoter; species Hyposoter didymator. The sequence goes on along the minus strand of JBAJMU010000001.1, from coordinate 15,514,466 downwards.
ACACTTACACATAATGTATATAAACATACAGGCATGTAATATGTGTATTTATATGTACTGGAAACATCTGTATATACGTATGTGTAAATATATATATGTAAGTCGTGCGTGGTGTGGCAATTGCTTCCGATCGAGTGGCCAATCATCGGAAACCAATAAAGCCCCGGCTATTGAGCAACACAAGCTCCATACGTAGAGTTTCTCTGTCCGACCCTTTTCGCGATCTTCCATCTTGCTCGCTCGGTCTCTCTGTCTCTCGATGTTGCTTCCGGAAAACTCGCGATTTCCGGTGTGAGGGAATTACGAAAAAGTCATAAGGATCCGAGGGACTTGTTGAAATTTTTAACGCAATTTCATGGACACGAGAAATGGTTTATTTTTATTTTTTATGAGATACTTCATTCCATTGACCCATCTCGACGATGCTGCTGCTGGCTATCGAGGGAATTTTGGAGAATCGACGTCGTTGGACGTTTTAACTTATGATTCTTTTTTTCTGCATTCTCGGCGTCTGTGCAGGAAGGAATTGGCTCGCTCAAGGTCGTTCCTGGTGGCGTGGAACTCAGGGGTCAAGCCGCCATTCTCGACGCCTTGATCGCCTCCAGAGTCAGCTCCCGGAAAGGAAAAAATCTTGTCATCGAGTCTTGGAACAACTTTACCGCTTCCGCGAGGTCGCGGGACGGGCGACTTCTTTCGAGAATGACACTCAGTAAGTTATGGAATTTAATGGAATTGCTATATCAT
>JBAJMU010000001.1:15398067-15512675 GCA_037952995.1 Hyposoter didymator | reverse complement strand
CCCAAGGCGGTCGAGTTCAATCGTAGAAGGCGAGAAAAGCGCCTAAACGACTGTAAAATAATTTTTTCAAATAAAAAATCATTTTTTGACAGTACTGGCTCCACGGTTGGCTGAGCGTCGGGCCGTTGTCATGACCAACGCTGGGCCAGTACTGTTCCCAAGCTGTAGCCAACCGTGGGTCCGTTGTTATCACTCCAACGCTGATCCAGTGGTTGGCCGTTCAGTTCCGCCAACGGTCGGACAACCGTCAAGCACGGTTGGCACAGCGCTGGGCGACGCTTGGGCCATTCGGCCATTTTTTCACGGGACGTATCGAACAAAATATCCATCTTTTCCAACAAAATTTTGTTTTCAGTGAAAGTAACCTCGCTTCCGCGGCCTTGCGTCTCTCACTCCTGGCTGACTATCCATAATGTTTTACCACTGTAACATGAAATATCCGCGCTCGTTTTACACACAACGGGGTTTACATACGTTCGTAAAACGCGCCTTCGCAGGTCGGCTGCTGCCAACTGTCATGTATTATTCCTTCCACCCTTCGAGAAGATATTACTCCGTCTCCGAAGGAAAAAAGGGAGAGAGAGGGAGAAAGCGAGAAAGTAAAAAAAAAATATCGTAGATATATAAAGAGGAGGAAGAAAAAAAATATCGAAAAACGAGTGTGGGAGAAAAGGCAGTAGCGGTACTGCAACCGCGCAGTTATTGATAGCGTCGAGCAATTTACAGACGGATTTACGATTACAATAAAACTTTGCTCGGGCGGAAAATTATATTCATAGGATTGGATTTGCGCCAGATATGAAATACCGTTGGCTATATCAAAAGTCGTACGTATGTATAGGCGATAGAGACTCGAACGTCTATCTCCATTGCTCTATTTCTCTTATTCTTTCTATATAACCCTGCGCGCGAGAGCATGGATCTTTATATATTGTAGTGGAAGGTGAAATAGGGTAGTCTATAGGATATTGAGGAAGGACGAGTAGAGAGCGCAACCAAGACCTACGAAGAAATAGTAACAGTGCATTCAGCCCAATCGAAAAGCCAAAACTCCTTCACCTTTCGAAAACTCTGCTTTGCACAAACCCCTCGTTCTACCCCACTCTCTTTCTCTCTCTCGCTCTTTTCTTATTCAACGTCCATCGATACAAAACGTTTCTCCACATTTTACGATTTCTATCCTTTCGATCTTGTACTATTTTATACACACTACGCGCCCATTTTTTGCTTTCGTTTTTCGAGCTTTGCTGATCCACTTTTCCACATATTCTTGTACGAGTATGCTTAACGCACACAACAGGCACGCGAATACACTGGAAATGAAATTTCGTTAAAAATCGTCGATATTTTGTTGAACACGGTGAACTAAATATTTTTTCATAATTTCAAAATTTTTGTTATTTTGGCAGTATATTTGGTTTCTAACGGAATTGTCAGCTAAATTTACGATTGGAATGACAAAAGTTTGCTTCTAAGAGACTTTCTAGTATATTTCTTGCTGCGATGACACAATTTTTGGAATTATTCAAACAAAACGTTTAGTTGAACGTATCGAACGAAATATCGATCTTTTTCAACAAAATTTTGGTTTCAGTTGAGATTTCGTATAAATAAATATTTACACACTGATAAACCAGCAAAAGGTGGACGCTTAGCTTTCTACTGAACGTGAGAATCGATCATTGCAAATCTTCTTCCCTCGTCGTCTCTTCGAACCTTATACGGACAATTTTTCACGAAGATTCCTCTCACCACATCAGGCTTACTCCTTGCACTCTGGGCATCCCCTGTATACATACAAGGGTCAAAGAGCACGGGATACCCGATTTTGCTGGGACACTCAGCTCGCTCTCTCTCTCTCCCTCTGTTACTGCGCCACCGCCACTCTCGTATGAATGACTCTCGGGTTTCTTTTCGCTTGAAAGAGGATTCCCTCGGTACTATGGATGAGACACTCGAACCTCACCATGTCAGATTTCTCTTTGATATCTGCTACATTGAATCCAGTGTAAACTTTGCGATTCCGTGAATACCGAGGATTTTGAAGCCTCGGAATAAAAACTAAAAAAAAAATATTTTTTTTCTTCATTTACTGAGTTCTAGTAATTTGATCTTTCCAAGAATTCTGGACCTGCACTTTTACAATTTTTGCGCTGTTGCCCTAGAATAATGACGCGTTTTCCAAAACCTTCTGGACGAAATTTTAAACTTTCGACTTTCGTTTTTGTCTTGAAAAATATTTGAGATTTTCTCGAATATTTTTGAAAACTTGCAAACACCATAATTCATGGGATTTTTGTTTGATTTGTTTGTTTCGGTTTGTGAGTGTGTGAGAGGGAGAAAGAGTTTGCGTGTGTGTCCCCTTCGTCGAAATTTACGAAATTTTGTCGAAAATTTATACGAGAACTTGAAAATCACATAACTCATGGAGTTTATGGGAAATGTCATCCTCTCTCGACGGAATGTCATTATTGGCAACCGATCGAAGCAACCTGTAAAAAAAAATCCTCCGTATTTTGGAAATGTAACGAAACTGCATAATTACGAAAAAAAAAAACAGTTTTCTGCTTACAATAAAAATGTTTTTCGCACAAATTTGAATCCTGGAGACTGCAATGCTTAATGGTTTTATTTCGAATGTCATGACAGATTAGAATCGGCAACGAGATCGTTGGAAATCAAGGCACCGGAAAAAGTGGTGATAGAATCAAGAGCCGGTGAGATATTGGCATCTTCGTTGGCTGATTTAACGCTACAGAGCATCGAAGGAGCGATAAACTTGGTTGCAAAATCGATATTTCTGGAGGGTTTGAAAAGCGCAGTTCCGACGCAGCAGCGACACGTAACGAGAGATCAACAGCAGCAACAACAGTCCCAACAACAGAGTCAACGAAACGGAAGATCCTCGCTTCCTGGCCAGATAGAATCTAATATTTATCAGTTGTGCATTTGTCCAAGTGGAAAATTATTTCTCGCGAAACCCGAAGGAATTTGTCAAGCGGACAAGTCCATCTGCTAATAAGGTCGATCCGATGTGAACGCTGACCCAAAAAAAAGAAAGAAAGAAAAAAAAGAAACAAAAAACGAGGAAAGAAAAAAAATTGAATCGACTTGATTATTTTTATTCCCACTCCCCACACACAAGAGCGAATGAATGTGAACGCCGACTCCAATGACTCGAATTTAAAAAACCCCTTGTTTGCCGCGACAAAAATGATGTAAAGATTAATAAACGAGAAAAAATCAATCAATCGTTATTTAAGGATACAGGAAGCAGAGAATTATGTGTGCATAGTGTCTTGGAGTACAAATATATAAACATGAAAACAAAAGAAGGAAAAAAAGGAAGCAAATATGATGAATGTTCGGTACCGTGTACCCGAGAAAGCGTAGGAATGGCGCTGATGCTAACCCCCGCGATGTATATCTTGTATATCAATAAAAACATGCAATTATCGTTGATCCTGCTTCCCACCGAATAACCTTCGATAAAACCCTCCACCCTCTCTACATTCACAAAATTCCAGCAATTCGTCTCCATCCAACTGTGAGAGTTGCTCCACGAAAATAAATAAACATTTTCGAAGGTAAGCAGTTTGTTGGTCCCTCGTTAAGGGAGTAGTCATCGGAGCGTTATTTTTTTACAGAAATATTTGCCAAATTTTGAGACGATAAAGATTCCTGAATTCCTACAAACGTTACTGAGGCGGGTCAGCTCTTTTTTATACTTTTTTACAATAAAATTGTCAATTTTTGAAAGATAAGCCCGCATTGTCGCGGTCTCGACGGATTAAATGATTTTTAATGGCACTCTGGACCGGAGATGCGGATCCTTTTCGTCGTGCAATTTTTTTCGCACGTATTTGGAGAGTAAAAAATCTGATAAAATTATGGAATAATCTCCATCGATTCTATTTTGAAGTTTTATAGTTTTTATAGTCGTTGCATTTTTCATTTTTGGATAAAACATTTTGAAAAACAAGTTTTTCGAAAAAAGTGGTCGCTTGGGTCGAGAATTTCGCGGACCCTTAATAATTACGAATTGGATCAATTCCGCTCATCGAAATCGTCCGACGTGCGGAATATATTTAAAATATTCACGTCAGACGGCCCGTTATGGTTATAAAAATAAATGGCCTAATTTCACTCAATTATTCTTTGCGGTTATCGTGGCAGGGAATTTGCAAGTCTCGTCCATCGATCGAGTCAGTTAAGTGGCAGGCATTTTTATGAACGAGATGTAATTTTGATTAAATCTCTCAATAACATTGATATTCAAAATTTTGCGAATAGTACCTCCCAGAAAAGTCAATTCGATGCATTTGATTGTTTAGTCGTTACGAAAAAAAAAACAAAAGATTTCAAGTGAGCAATTTGTTTAATTTCTCATCGTCCGAACTGTTCAGGTTACTTGTCAGTCTTCACGAAATTCTCACTCGAAGTTGAGGGGCTCAGCATAATTCGAACCTCTTGACGAATCCACTGGATCAGAGAAAACCATGCCAGATTTTTTTTTTTTTAGCTAATGGAAAAATTGTACGATCGACTCACGAATATAATTGTTATGGTCTCTCTGGCGTTCTGACACTTTGAAGTGAAAAGTGGAAGCGAAATTGTGGCGCCGTTTCGTTCCACGTGATCCAATTCGAGGAGCAAAAATTCAAAGGAAAAGGGAGAGCTGGAAAGTTGGTGGTCCTGAGACGACGAGACTGCCAGGCATCGAAGTTCCTGCGACATCGTTGCTCATCTGCCTGTGAAGCAAAAAGTATCCATTAATAATTTCCCTCTCGAAAATCAACAAGTTTGTACTCAGTTGCGGTCCAGAGACTCGCTCACGTGCGGGAGCTTAATTACCGTAATGGCGAATGTTTAACTCGATGGATTTCCGAAGGAAATCTCAGTGGAACGTCTTCCTGTCGAGCACAGTCGCAGTGCCAAGTGACAGAGCGAAGGAACTCCGTTTTGCTAGAACTGAACATCGCATGAGAAGGTTTTAGCTCGTATAAGAAAAGACAAGTGAAGGGACTTAACTTTACTTTGGCCTAAGTTGTCTGCGAGTTGGAAAGCGAACGGGCTACCCGGCCAAAGAGGAAGAGACTAAAGGAACGAGGAAATGAGTCGACTAGGACGAAAAGGAAGAGGATCGAAATGTGTTTGGCTCATAAACGCTCCACACACTCACTGCAAGGCTACAGGGCCGAGAGCCTAAGCGAGGGAGAGAGAGAGAGAAAGAGAGGGAGAGAGGGAAAAAGAGAGGAGACTCGCGTTGGGCGAAAAGTTGAATACCCTGGGCCTTGCACGTATACATCAAGTCAGGCAGACAGTTCGCAGCAGGCCAATCTTGGCTAGTAGCCGCTTAAGCAGCTCTGACGGGGAGGTAATTTTCTCGGAATTCAAGATTAAAATTGCATTCTGGGTTGGATAGCGACGCCTCTGTGAAAGATGGTGCAAGATGGCGGAACAGTAGGTACGAAAGACGAAGAAACAACGTGTAGGGTAGTCATGATATACATGTATAAGGAGAAAATTGCTTTAGATGAGAGGAAAAACGATGTGAGGGAAAAGACCGAACGTGAGACACGCAGATACGTGTCCTGCTTACTTTGGACAAACCGAGATCTCTACTCCCTTCCAGACCTAATGAATTAGCTCCTGTAAAATATGTAACAAGTCCTTTAACCCTAATTAGTATTAATTTATTGTTCATGAACAGTAATTATTAATAATTGGATTAAACAATCATTAATCAGTGCAAATTGCTCAAGGATTTATCAAATAAATATCAAAATACTCAAATGTCTACGACGAGTCTGCGTTCAAACTTTTTACAATTTTTTTTTTTTCAATGATCTTTGACTTCTGACAAATTCAAATCCATCAGTATCCATCAAATAAAACGAAATGAAATTCAAGTTGAAAATATTCCATCAGGATTGTTGAAATTTATATTTTCGAAGCCTCTTCGGATGAAATGAATATTCTAAAACATGTTGGATGGAAATTCATGGATGGTGATTGTCTCGAGAGTGTATGGGGGTCATGGAAATAAACTTTACACCTTGATGGCCATGCAACTGAGTTTCGTGCGATTTACTTTAATCGTGAGATCCTCCATGGTCTTTCTTCGCCGCCATCGTTCTTCCAGGAGGACAATTAATTGCCGGCGAGTTTGCGAGCTCATTACTCTGTTCGAAATTGAAAGATTTCAACGATTTTTATTTCACACAATAGAAAAAAACACATTGATAACACTTTTCAACGGTTCCGGTTTGATTTTTTCGTAATAATAATTGTTGCATTGAAAAAATAAATAAAAAGAAGAAAACGTTCAGGAGCAACGTTGAAAATCGAATTTCATTGAATTCTACTTTCTTTTGGAGCATTACGACGAACAAACGCCCAGTGCAAAACTTCGAGCTTTTTTCTAAAAGCGTAAAACTTCTGTCGCCATTTCCATTACGAAGAATCTATAAAACCGATAATTGGACATGAGGAGCCCATGCAAACAACTCATCAGAGAAAGACTAGATACTTTTAAATCAGAGGTCTCAATAATTCCGTCAACGTAGTGAAGTTCCGTAAAATTACGTTGTCCAACGAATATTTGCTCCCCAATTTGCCGAAGAGCCAAAATTTGATAAAGTTTTCATTTTTCAAGTGAAACTGCGAAACGTTCGATCCAGGAATTTTTTATTGCATGTTCCTCGTCCCAGGTGAAATTTTTCGACAGTCAAAAGTTTCTGGATAGCCACTTGGAACCATTTTTTTTCAGAGCTCTTCGCTGCTGAATTTTTTTTTTTCACCTTCAAGTTGGTTCGTTAAGTAAAAAAAAAAATTAAACGTTATTTGTTCAAATGAGCCTGCAGTGTCTATTATCCCGAACGTTGGCACAGAAGGAAGATCTACTGCGGAATGGGGAGCGACCCCGATACACCATACATAGGTTGGAGGCGCGAGAAACAAAAACAGCGCGCGTCCGACGAGCTGGAATGGGCTGAGCATCCAACCTGATACAACTTTCACTCCTTTTCGGTCTCTCTCTGTCTCTTGCTACCCTAGCAGTGCTCGTGGTTTCTGTCAAGCGTGAAATTGTTGCACCAGAGGGTTGTCCCATCGTGGCAAGTTAAAGCTTTAAATACAAATTAGTGAGAACTGAGAGTAGAGATAGAGGCACCGAAAAATAATACGCTCGAGCTTCCTATTCAGAACTTGATACACACATACGCGTAGGTGTAAAACTTTTTTTATAGTCTCATTAAACTGTATGATGAAAACCTTGATCCCTGGTGGACTGTATTCTCGTAATATTACGACAGAAGTATAGATGCATGGCCATTTCAAGCAGTCTGGTTAACGTCAACTTCCACGTCGAAGTTTTATTCCGAGTCATGCGGAATAATCACGAATGATGTAAACTTCTCTCAGTGCATTTAGTGCTTATCCTCTTTTGCCATCAGCCTCCGATCCGATAATCTTTCATTCTCATGATTAAAGTCTTCGAACTTATCACTAACTTGCCACACGTCTGTAGAATTACATACTAGCCACCATGGGGTAGATTTGCACCCCAGGGACAAAAATTATTGTAAATAAAAAAAAACTACTGAATAATTCGACGTCAAAATTGTTGTAAAACATATTTAAAGCTTTTTCAAAAAGATTGTTTACTTTATGTAGCCAAAAACTACATTTAAGTAGACTACAACAAAAGTGGAAGAATGACGATTTTTCTTAAAAGGCCTGGGGGAGTTTTGTACCCCAAGGTGGCAAGTAAGGGGTAAATGATGCAAGTTCATTTTTTTTTGTGTGTCGGTCCGTACTCCTGTGTCCTGTGGATATAAATGATGAAAAATTATAAGCGATACATTCGAGTTTTTTTAGTTTGGAGGTCAGTGAGATTGGATACAAATCGTTGGCTTGGGAAAAACGTCAAAAATTCTCATTGCTGAGAAATTCTGATGCAGTGCAAATTCGTACAAACACTTTCGGAATGGAAGGCTCAAAAATGTCCAAGTGCATCTCACGATTTTTCCCAATAGGGCAAAATGGTCGAGGAACGTGTGCTTTTTTGGGGTGAAAATAGTCGTTTTTATTGAGCGTTTAATTTCCCGGCTAGTGACACGATTTTATGGATATCTTTGCAAAGGCAACATCCTCTGAATATTGTTGTTGCGAATTTAATCCAGAGATCTAATGAGTTATCGTTTTGTTATGGTCGCTGACTTGGTCTGCGAAAAATAATTCGTCGCCATCTTTCTCGAGATCAATTTGAAATTCTTGGGTCCAAAATTGTGAAGAATCGAAATTAAATAATTAAATAAGCAAAAAATAACAACAAAAGTACAAATTTCGCTTATTTGGTATGAACTCCGATCTGGAAGAGGAGAGGAGCCTGAGGCAATGATGGAATTAATCGAATGAGAGGGATTCATGTGGGATAAGATGAGTGGTTGTAAAATTGGTAAGAAAAGTTGAGTAGGTCGCGAGAAAGTGTGTGTTTGGTTGGGATGGGCGTGTGAGGATGGGAGAGAGTGTAAATTCCAGCAACGACCGGATACAATTTAATGCAGCATCGTCTTCTTCGTCGTCGTCGCCCCGTCGTCGTATTCGCACTATCATCAGCCCATGCTGATGCAATATCTTTCGAGTTTCTCCACGTAAACCTCCACGTCTAGTTAGTGCGGAACGAGCTGTTGATAAATCCTACCCTTCCTAGCTATTCCACGTGACTTCCTCACTCCTCCAAGACACTCCTATCTATCTGTGTCTGCGTCGCGNCTCTCTCTCTCTCTCTCTCTCTCTCTCTCTCTCTCTCTCTCTCTCTCCCTCTCTCTCTCTTTTTCTCTCTCCGACTTTTGGTCGGATCTGACTGTGGGTGGTCACATCTCACTTTCTCTTTCTCTCGTTTCCTCTTTATGCCGTGCACTTTGCCTCATATAGCGACCCTGGCGTATATACTCACCCGTGTGGTATGTGGAGGCCATTTCTCTGCTACGGAATTACATGCCCAAATTGTAATTTTGTCGGTACCATCGCAGGGCCAACCACCCTTCGTTTCTAGCCTTAGCTCTAAAAGGCACGCATTATATCCCCGCCGTGGGTAATCCCCCACTCCCTTTTCTCTCTCTCTCTCTCCCTCCCTACTATAATACTATATAGTATTTTATTCCATTTTATTCTGTTTCATTTTAATTTATTTTATTTTATTTTATTTTGTTTTATTTTATTTTATTTTATTTTATTTTATTTCTATTTTTGAATTTTTTTTTCATTTTAGTTTATTTTATTTTATTCTATTTTAATATATTTTCTCCTGTCCTTTGCCCTGAATATATACCTTCGCTGGGCCCTGAATCGCTCCGTTTCCTTGTCGCAAAATAAACTTTTTGAAGTTTTTTCAAAATAAATCAGATTTTGTCTTTTTTTTATACTACGATTGAATTCAAGGGGGAGATGCAATCAGCTCTTTCCTGATCGATAACTTGGCAATAATCATTTAAGTTCGAAAACCGCGCATTGACGATCGATGATATGCCTGTAGTGGAAGGAAGAAAGAGAGAGAGAGAGAGAGAGGGAGAAATACGTAAAAGTGATAGTCCAACCGTTAAAAATTTTTATAATCGTTTTTGGTGACGAAATCGTAATAATGAATTTGACATACTGACGAAATCAATATCAAAACGATTAATGGGTAATTCAGAAAACAAGTTGTGTAAATCTATTAATGAATTCTGACAAAGTAAAAGCTTTGGACTTGCGCTACTGCGGTAGCTATAGACGAAGCTCCTGAGACGAGTACACAACTTTGGTGGATATACATATACGACGTTAGACAAAAGAGATAAAAGGAACACACGTCCTTCTATTCTGTTGTGGCTTGGAGTAATTTCGCTGATCCCTTTATCTCGCACAGATGAGAAAGGCTGAATCTCACCGCTCTGCATGAATTCGTAGGGCGTGTATACAGGAGCGATCTTTTGCTGTGCTTTCCAGGAAAACGGAATTTGAAACAGTTTCACAATTCTCTTAATCTTTCTAATGGAGGCACTGCTCGCAGCGCCGCACACGCGCCTTCCGCGATTGCACGTGGTTTAGGGTCCTAATCAATGTTTGATAGGGTTGCCGTTATTACCCACCGCAGAAACCCGTACTCTCGTAACGCCGGAGATTTCTCTTTCCCTCTCTCTCTTTCTCTCTCCTTTTCTCTTTTTGTCCAATTCTCTCTCTTCCTTGCTCGGGCGCTGCAGGTGCCTATGGTTAGACGAGTATACTTTCCCATCAGCCTCACCCCTGCAGCAGCAAAGCCTTCGCCCTTGCCACCCTAGAGCTCTGTCTCTCCACAAACCTTGCCATTATCTCGACCGGGCTATTACACACCCGCTGCCACCTTTTCGTTCGCGTATTATGTTCGGGAATCACGCGAGAGAACCGCGCTTTTATATATACGAATATGTATACGTATGAAGAATGAGTTTAAAGTGCACTGCATTTTTCCTGCATTCAACCACATCATTCTGACTTGCATGCACGGATGAAAAAAGTGTTACACTCGACATGTACATGATTGGTAATTTAAAATAATGTACATCTTAATTCATCGATCATTAGACCCAAATGACTGTATTTGTGAAGCTACACCCCGTGAACTTCGTATCGACAGCAGTTCCACTTTTGTACTCTTTCTCTCTGCTGTCTCTCATTATTCACCTTTTTTCCCATTGAATATTGTACAAAGATAGTAGCAACCATTGCAAATGCTGCAGGTAATTTCCGATATGAAAAAAAAATACGCTGAAGTTAGCATCGCGTCGGAACTCAGTGGACTTTATTCTCGACTTCATTACTCTATTCTATTTTTTTTCTTGGTAGCAGAGCCAAAATAAACACACGCACACCTACGAAAATTATTTGCAAATGAAAAACTGAATTTCGAAGAATAATTGAGGGGATTCCGTAAATCGAAAAAAATCGTTAATGGATAAAATATATTTGAAGTATGTATGTATGTAGTGGAGTTTTACATGCATACCCTTGGCGGGTTTGTACATGGTGTGCTTCCCGTACCCCTTCTTTCATCCCGTTCCACCTTTTTTCTCTCATCCCTTTTTCCACCATTCACACTTCCCCATTCGTCTCCTCTCCACTACGCACACATGGACCTACTATTTTACGTGGGTTCCGAACCACAGAGAGTACAGCTTGGGACACTTAGAAAAATCCATTGGTGTCGGCGGGAATCGAACCCGGGTCTCCTGGTTGGGAGTCGGGCTCGTTACCACTGAGCCACTGCCTCCCTTATATATTTGAAGTATTTTTAATCTATTTTTGGAAGCAGAGCGAAAAATTTACACAACTGGATACCAAAAAAGAACTGTTGAGGTGATTCCGGAGTTCTAAGAATGGTGAATGGATTAAATATATTTCGTTGGACTGCAACGATGCGAACTTGAATATCCTGGAAATAAATCCAATCCCATTTTTTATTTTTTTATTTATTACTCCAGGATAAACGGAGGTTGGGGCATTTCAGAATTATAATGTGTGTGTGTGTGTTGTGGCACTGTAAAATTGGAATCTTCATAACTCGAGAACGGTCTAAGCTACAGGGCTCCCGTTTTGCAGGGATGTTAATCTATACAAGTTCTTCATTCTCTGAGAATTTTTTCGGAATTGCTAGAGAAATACGAATTCTATGGCATTTTGAAATTTTCAAAAAAAGGGTGTCGATGCTCTAGCCTCCACAAATTCTAAGATTCATTACTAATATTTTTTTTATACATAGAGCATCATCATAGGAAGGTTGGTATTGAATTTGGAAAATATCGGCTTAACGGTAAAAATTTAATGATTTTTCGAATTTTACGAAAATCTAAGTTTTTTGAAAAATCGTCCAACCGCTCTAATGTCTGAAAATTTTGTAAGATATTGTGTAGAAGGCTGTACTTCCTCTTCACTTTCTAGATTTATTAAAAATAAACAATTGAAAAAATATTTTCGTGCTAATTGGGAAAATGTTGGCTTCGCCTAAAGGGAAGCCCAATAAGTGCAAGAGACTCGGATGGAGAAACTCCCGCGGTGTGTGTCGTATGCGAATTGCTGGAATCGATATGCGAATGATTAGTTATCGCAAAATTATGTACCCCCGCGGCAATCAAGTTGAGGGAGTAAACAGGAAAGAGAGTCTATTAAGGAAAATGGAAGGGCTATAGGAAGAAATTTCGATGAAGAGGAAGAGACAGAGAAGCTGGGAGAGACAGGGAAAGAGTCCTGGAAGGTCCTGGAACGCGAAATCTTTGTGAAAACGCACGTGCCGCAGATTCAAGTTACGGAGTTAGTAGCAACTGAGTCGTTGGCGTTGGCGAGTTCGTGCAAAAAGCATCACCACAAACAGACCACGAGCTGTTGTCTCCGAATCTTCGTTCAACGTAACGTCCTGTCTCTTTTCCTCCAAGCGCATTTTCCAATGCGATGAAAAAGCCCAAAAGAGAGATAGCAGTAAAGAAGAGAGGCTTTGGCTAATGGCCCGGATCACACACCGCAGATCACGGAATACCACAGGCCGGATGGAGCAGATATGTGTGTGTCTGTGTGTGTGTGTGTGTATGTGAGTGTGTTTGTGTTTGTACCTGCTGAAGCTTTTGTCTATATGTATAGAGACAGAAATGTTTGTTGGTGTGGGAAGGTATAGACAGTTCGGGGGCGGATAGGGTTGCGAATTTCTCGAGCAGTTGCCAGCCTCTCTTTCTCCTTCTCGTCGTCACTGTTACCCTATCCACACGCCACTTTCAACGAATTTGAATAATCATTATATGCACCGGCGTTCCTGGCAAACGAATTCGTTATTAGAGGTCGTGTATATTCCAAGCTCTCTTCTTTATCTCCCTCTCTCTCTCTCTCGCACTAGTTAACTCTGTGCACGATCACCAGGCTCCCGAAGCTTTCTCCTCTCGTCGAATCCTAAATATTCGCAGCTTTTTTCTCTTAAATTTTCCTTCAAACTCCGTATTTTTCACATCCGAGTGAATTGAAATGAAGTTCGGCAAACGGCATAAGTCTCCATGGACGTTCGAAACGCTTTTCCTTCATTTTAATTTACATTTTTTATCTTTTTCTTGCTTTTTTCAGCTCAACTCGAATCTTTGGTCAAATAGTTGGAAATTTAAGGCTACTCGGATGGATAATGGAACGCACCATTCAAAAGCACTCGCGGATGTCTATTTTACCATTCTGCAAAGACAACCAAACAGCCTGTGATGGCAAATGAATTATATTTTTAACAATGAAAGTAAATTTGGCGCGATTTGTCGCGTTGTTTTTGGAATTAAAGATCACAGAGATTTTCATGTTTATAATCTGTCGAGCACATGTTTTTAAATCTTCTCTTTATCGCCACTATAATTCCATTCGCCCTCTTGCTTGCTGCGATATTACTAGCAGCAGCATCGTCATTATTAATACTGCCCTTTTGTATTCTCATCATATTATCATCATTATTGTAATTCTGTTCTTTGCGAAGAACCAATTTAGCTGCGGCGGATTCTGGAGGGAAATGGGGGCCTCCTGCTGCCCCCCGAGGAAATACATTGTTCCCTTCCTTGGACTAATTAATAATTGCGGATTCTAGAATATACAACGAAATTCATATGGTCGTGACTCTCGGTGCGCCTTTCTTAAGAGGGTAGCTCGCTTGACTGCTCAAGACTCTCATTTCCTCTCCGGAAAATAAAATTATTTCCAATAAATTCAACTTTATGGGAAACACACGAATCTCGTAATTTCGCGCGCGGACAAGGAAATTGGTGACATTGAATGACACGTAATGAGTCCAGAGAACGAATCGCGTGATCGACTGAAGAATATTTTGGTTATAGACTCTTTCTCACACTGGGTCACAGAGACCCAAGTCGTTTATCGGGTCTCAGGGACCCCCAGAGACCATTCAGGAATGAGGAGTTAACTCGTCGTGGAAATAATCCACCATTCTGTCTACGCATCGAGGAATTAAAAAAATTTCTACGCACTGGCCATCGACAGGAACGAAAAAAGCTCCCAAAAACGAGTGGAAATTGAATTTTTCAATTTTCAATCCGACCACTCGATTCCGAACTGTACACTCTCCGTTTTATTCGTCTTTGCACTGGGAATAAAAAATTTTGTTGAAAAAGATGGATATTTGGTTCGATAAGTTCGACTAAACGTTTTTTTTTTTTTTTTTGATAATCCTGAAAATCAGTGCAGCACGAAATATTTTAGAAAGTATTTTCGGAAGCAAATGTGAGTCGTTCCACTCCTGCTGACATTCGAAACCAAATGAGCTGCCAAAACAACGAAAATTTTGAAATTATGAAAAAATCATTAGTTCACCGTATTCAACAAAATATCGACGATGTTTAACAAAATTCCATTCCCAGTGTGTACGTATCGAAAAAGTTTTTTATAGAGGTTCCTCATCAGAACTATTCTGTGCTCGGGTCAACCATCGCGAGCAATCGATAAATTATACGCGCCTGTGATAGTTATTAGTGGTAAAAGCCTGTGGTAGGACATACACCAAAAGAGAGGATGATAAGTCAACGGTGGTGGCGTATATTTGGGAGGATAGAATTTAATAACGATGAAAAGATAGATAGATAAAGAGTGAACGAGAAAGACAGGAAGGGAGGACGAAAAATGGAGAGAGAGAGAGAGAGAGAGAGGGAGAGGAACGAGAGCTGCGGAGGGTTGCACGGAGCGAGGATGAGAAAGACGACACGCCATCTTACAGGGGTGCGCATGGATGTAATCTTGCTCTAACTCTCCTCTCGTACACGTCGCGGGGATAAGAGATGGAGGACATGAGTGCATTCCGGAGAGTAACAAACGTCCCGTTTTCCTTCCCCTCTCGTCATTCTAACCGTAGACTTTACCCAACAGCGCAGGGTAAAAGCTCAAGCACGAAGAGCGAGAGAGAGAGAAAGATAAAGAAGGAGCAGGCGACGAGTATGTAGAGAGAAAGATATCCTTTTGCTCGCGCACAGCTCGGCGGTCCGCTTTCCTTGTGGAAAGCGTTCCTGGCGTCTATACGGCGCGTCAGTTACCCCGAACCCCAGCTCCGAGCAAATGTGTGACGTCGAAGGAATGAGGGGAGGGGGAGTTTGGAGGCTTGGATATCTACATCATTCTAATTTTATTGCCCAAGCAAGACGCGCGCTCCGCAGCATCAGTTCGCCATCGGCCTCGAGACTTCGCCGAATTTATGGCCAATTTTTCTTATTAATTTTCATAAGTTCGACATGTGAGGCGAACGAAGGATCGTCTACTTGCTCCTCCTTCCATTTCCCCTGCCGCGCGACTTTAAGACGACAAAGCAAAACCACCGCGGCGGCCCCTTCCTCCGATCTGCTTCTTCCACCGAGATCCCGCACCATCCTCATCTCGCGCAACGCCACGGCAAAGTAAGGATAAACCGAGTTAAGCACAAGGTTTCTTCTTCCTCTCTTCTCACACTTTATGCATCCCCCAGCCAGTCCCCACCTCGCCATTCTTCTTCGCTTATTGAAAGACTTGGCTGTTCGTGTCAGACTTCCACCAGGTACATTGGATATGTCCTATATATATGTACGTAATGTACATACATATTTGCCCAAGTGTGTTCATGTGTGTCTGTGAATCCTTACCATATATATCCGAGCCGCACGCTTATCGAACGCCGTTTCAACGTGCTTCGAAAGCACATCACCCAACCTCTCGGTGAGCATATTATACCTAACGCGGAAATGCGAAGGAGGCGAGCGCCCTTCGTAAAATTTGTCTCTCTCCACCGCAACTATCGACCCTCGCACCTTCGCCTCAACCAAAACTTGTTCTTTGGCATTTTTTTTTTTTACGAGCATACTCTCGATCACGGAAATGAAATTCTTGTGATTAGTTTGAAAGTTCAAGTCTGTTGAGAAGGGCCACGAAAAATGCGCGTTAACACAGTTTCGATTCTGAAAGAATTTGGAAAAACTCGCGTTATCTTTAGGGCGGCGGAGAAACACTCGCGCGGAAGTCTCAGGAACGATCCTTTTTCATGCCTCACCGCAAAGAAGTAATATTAAAACATTCTATAAACATCTGTTCGCTCCTGGATCATTTTCCAAAAGATTGAATCGCTGTGTTCAACGAATCACTTACTTTTGCGTTATTCACCAATAAAAGGAAATAGGCTACTCTTTCAAAACTGCCGGAATTTCTTGGCTAGATATAGAGTCACTCGGAATGATTTATTTTCATTGTCGGATTGTTAGGGATTGTTGCGGCATTTTTTTTGTGCAAACAAAATTTTGTACAAAAACTTATTTGAAATTCGGTTCGACGGTTTCATCGATGATTCCGCGGCGCGTGGCTGCTCAATTCTTATTACTTTGATCGTTCGAATTTCACAATAAAATATATTTCGGAGCCCTTCTCTGATAATTAGTGAGGCCTGACGGTCATAAACATTCCGTTTAAGGTATTACTATCACGAAACGACTTTATTCAGGGTTTTTCAATATTTTTTATCAACGTTCTTGACACCAAAACTAACAGTTTTCTCCTCAGAAGAAAAATTTCCATTTAATTTTTTATTTATCCCATCTAAACGCATGTAAATTCAAGTCGCGTTCCTTTTGTTTATTTTTTTGCAACTATTTAACGAAATGTGACTTCGATTTACATGCTCAGATGGGGAAAAAAAATTGGAAATTAAATATCTCAAATTTCAAACGTCAGAAAATTTTTTTTTCCAAGGAGGAAACTGTCATTTTTGGTGCCACGAAGTTTCATAGACAATTTTGAAAGAACCCTAAATGAAGTCGTTTTGTGATGGTAATAACCCTCCACGGATCATGTGGCGCTTCTTCGACGCAAAGCGACAACTTTTTCGAAAATCACGATTTTCAATACGTTTAATTTAAACATAAAACAAATGCGACAACCATTTAATAACTATGAAACCTCAAAGTAGAATAAATTGAGAGTATTTCATAAATTTTTCAGATTTTTTCCACTGCAAATAGGCGAGATGTGAGTGGCAGGACGAAAAGGAGCATTTGCTCCAGGGTGCCATAAAAAATCGAATGACCCACGAAATTCGAATAATCAGAGCCTCTGCAGCTTCATTTTCCTTTTGATGTCATCAGTGTTTCTGTAGTCAGTGGTTATCCATTTTTTATCTATGCGGAGATTAACGAGGCTTCAATGTGCTCCAAAAACTCGTGAGAATGACATCGAGCCCCCTGCTCGACGCCACGTCCCGTTGTTACTAGTTCTCGACAAATAATCTTGCTGCTTCGTTTTCAACACGAAAACGTGGAAATATGGTTTTGGGTTTTATTTGCTTTTGGGAAATCCGACAGTACCAATATGGCTGGACGACGACAGGCCCAGCACGTAGTTGCAACGAGAGGAATAACATGCCACGTTCGTCCTCGTTCTCTATCTTGCCATCGTCTTGCATTCTGCGAGGGTCGAGAGGCGAAAGGTCGAGTTGGGAAAAGGATAGCGAGCAGTGTATTAAACCGATATAGATATCGATGTGAGCGAGTGTTTCGTGTGAAGACACGAATGTACGAAAAGTGCTCGCAGTTGCTCGAGAAAAATCGCGCGGGAGAGTGTAAGCGGCGCTGCTCTGTCGGCAGCAGAGAGCGAACGACGCCGTTGCGCAGCCTCATCCATCACGTATAAAAGTCACACCGGCCGGTGGCCAAAAGGGGATCCGGGGCCAGGGCCCCAGGGAAACGTATGTGTGCGCAAAAATCTAAACCCGTTCAACCTTTGCCCGTGACACCTCACCAGGGAATACAACGAAGCACATTTCTTTGTGATCCCGACAACCTCTTGAAAGTTGGTACAGGATTTTCCAAAAACTGCAGCATCCACCGCCGAAGACGATTGATCATCGGCCCAGGGCGACGAAAAATCTGAATCAATTCACGTCCCGATCTTAGGGAACGAGAACCAGAAACTCAAAGGATTCTGAATCGGAACTAAGCTGAACAAATTATTGGTAACGATCGCAACGAAATCTTTGATTTTTTTTGTTTTTTTTTTAACAGAATTATAGAAATTTACGTTTCCGGAGACGATTGATTATGGAACCAGGACCACGACTAGTCTGCACCAATTCGTGCTCTCATTCGAGGGAACGAGAACCAGAAACCTAAAGGATTCTGAATTGAACTAAAATGAAACTATTATGAGAATCTATCGCAACGAAATTCTTGATTTTTTAACAGAATTATAGAAATTTTGATTTCCAGAGCGATAATAAATGAGTTCCGGTACGAAATTTTAAATATTAAGAAATTGATAAAATTTGGTGATAACGTTTTTCAACATCAAGTGCGAAAACACAATTTTGTTCCAATTCTTCGTCTGTCTGGTTATCGAATCGTTCAGCATTAAAGCAGAATTCTCATGCCCGGAATATATACTTATTTAAATGAAAAAGCTACGCTCAAACACGTCAACTTCAATGTTCAATTACCAGAGATCTGGTAAGAAGAAAAATCCGAAAAAATTTGTATTGTCATTTATAATACTAAAGAATATATTCACTATATTTGATGAAATTCTTATTTTTGTCATCCTGGGCTTGAGCCTTTTCCGTGGTAGTTTGCGTGTGAATTATTCAAATGTGAATGCCACAAGTAAATGACGATTCATTGATTCAATTCTGATAAGCAATGCTTTCTTGATAAAGTTTATTTCAAAAGAAAAAAAAGAAACTTTGTCGAACATCAGGAGGATATTGACAAATCGCGGCGATCAAGTACGAAGTGGAAGAATCTTCGAGCAGGTGTCCCGAAGCCTCGCCCGCAGCTAGTCAAAGCACCACCGCCTGGCGTTTCTTTTTTTTACGAGTATTGAATGGTCTACGAGGATCTTGGATAAACAGAATACAAGTGGAAAGAAGGAAGCTCGACGACTATAACCAACGCTTCGGAAGCCCTATGGAGGCTCGAATTTGCATGAGCAGCAGCAGCAGCGTTCCTATAAAACGAATTAATTGCTTCGAGGAAGTACCGAGACGAGTCTTCTCGCTGTTTCTCTCTCTCTCTCTCTCTCTCTCTTGATCGCTCCCTCCTCTTTCTCAATCACCGCGCAGAGGGATGCAAAGTTATACGTATACGATTTTTCTCTGCTATTCATACGATATTGAACCAATGAACGTTGCTCGAGGCTCAGAAACCAGTTTTTTGTAAAAGGAGATCCTGAAGAATAACTGACTGCCATAATGAAATGATTTGGAATGAAAACCTTTTAAAACGAAAGAAAAAAACGGCAAATATAAAAAAACGGACATTATTAGTTATAAATACGCTGAACTGTTGATCGGTATCCACTCGATGTCTCGTGGCTCTAGATCGCTGTCCTTTCTTCAAGGATCAATCACCCCAATCTCAATAATCGTCAATATCTTCTGCTATTTTCACAAGCACCATCATCTAGTTCTCAATCTGGATGCATGTCGAAAGAGTCCATAGTATAAAACCACCATGGACTTCACGTTTAATGAAATAGGTCCATTAACTGTTGGGGAATTGGTCACAGAGTGTGGTAAATTTCAGGAAGTTCCTACGTCTTTTTACAGGATGGTTTTTTTTAGCAATTTAGCAAAAAACATTTAGCAAAGAAACTGACCACGTACTGTTTTGTCGTCTCTCGAATAAATCATTACCGTTACTTGCCACCTTGGGGTACGAAACTACCCCAGGCCCGGAAGATAGTCACTTATCCACATTTGCTGGTTTTGGAATTTTTGTTTAGTGTACTTGAATTTAATTTTTGGCTACATGAAGTGAAGAATCTTTTTAAAAAAGCTTTAACTATGTTGTACAACAATTTTCACGTCGAATTATTCAGTAGTTCATTTTTTATAGGAATTTTTGTCACTGGGGTGCAAAACTACCCCATGGTGGCAAGTATGTGATTCTACAGACGTGTGGCCAGTAAGGGATAAGGTTGAGGACTTTAATCAGGAGAATGAGATATTAACGGATCGGAGGCTGATGACAAAAGAGGATAACCACCATGTGCACTGAGGGAAGTTTTCATCATTCGTGATTATTCCGCATGACGCAGAACAAAGCTTCGACGTGGAAGTTGACGTTAACCCGACTGCTCGAAATGCCCATGCATCTACTTTTCTCGTAATATTTCCTGGGATGCTGCTAGTACAGCGAGATTATCGAATGGCCCAGGAATTTTCGTTTGATCGACAGAGTCCGGCAATCACAAGTTGTAGAGCTTTGCCATTCAGCGTTTCGGACCAACGTAGACTCCAAGACTGAAGTGCTGAGCGCAAGAGAGAGAGAGAGAGGCCAGCATTAGAAGCTTTTGGAAAGTCGGTACCGTGGTACCGACTATTACCTTGTACTATTACCTTGAAGCTTCCAATAAGCCACGGTGAACGGTGAGCTGTACCAAATATAGCCCGATCCAGCTTCATAAACCACCCCAAGCTGGATTGTATGTTTTGGGATTATTCGTAAGTATGCAGAGTATTTCCAAAGTTTTTCATTCGGTACATTGGAGGGGAAGAGAAACAGGAATTGAAAATGAAAATCATAATTAACAATGGGAATTTCGGAAGCTTAACGGTTAACTTTTGAACCTATAACCGTGGCCATTCCATCGTGTGCAAATTCAAGCCTCGAAATAAATTTCAAAATCGAAAAATGGAAAAAAATCGAAAAATTGCAAAAGAATTGGAATATTGGAAAAATATTTGAAAAAAGTTGGCAATTGGCGATATCTTGAATAATTGCAAAAATCACAGAATCAGTTTCGATGGTTTTCAATTGATGGAACGGATGAAAAATTGTTCGTGCCTCGCTGTCGAAAGACTTGAAAGAATTTGATTGCGTCGACTATATAGTCCGTGAAATACTTTAAGATATTTCCAAATGGCCGAAATGAAGAAAGCTAATGATAAAGTTGGAGGTTTTGCCGAAGAAAATGTCGAAGGAAATGGGCAGAAGAACGAGGGAGGAAGTGGAAATAAGAAAGAAAAGAATGGAAGAAAGAAAAGTGATTCTCGTTGGAACGTCGATTCACGTCTACGGAGATTTCTCATGGCTCGAAGTGCCAGCTCCGAACTGGGGAAGATAAAGGCACCGGATCATTTAGTGAATTAACAATTATAATACGCGATTAGGATTCCTCGTCGTTAGCATAAGAGAAGAGAAAGGCACGTCACTGTGCGACAGTAGTGAAAAGTTTGAGTGTCCGAAGTACCAGAGGGTGGAATTAATTCTGCAGAGCATTTCCGCGAATACGGACAATTGCAAGTTCTCATCTTCGATGATTTCAGGTAAGAAAAACTATCCCCGAAGTTTCTGCATACTCAGCCCCTCCTTACCAGCTTTTAAACCATTCAAGGCAATTCGTATTCACCATAAATTCCTGCCATACAGTTTTGCAGATATTAGCATGCTCGCTGAACATTTTTACACCCTGACTAATATAACTGCAGGTTGCATTTGCATAAAAATGACGGCAACATTCACGTGGATGCCCAAATTCTTGTTCATTTCCGTTGGTTCATTTCCTAATAGAAATAAAAGAGAATACGAGCTACTCGGATAGCCTTTTCAGTTGAAAAAGTGACTGCGCGTGTCTGTTGTTTTTTAATATTAAAAAAAAAAGTGAAGAACCAACTTGTCTATAAGCTCGAGACTGCTTTACCAACGACTGTTTCGCAGCGGCTGTTACCAAAGACACTGTCCATTTCGCTCTTACCTCGTCATTGCTCTTCCGGTATTTCCGATCCTATGGGATCCTATGGGATTCAACATCGAGCGATATGCCAATCGCCTTCGAAGCGAATTCTGATTTGAGAGACGAAGGAAGTTTTGAGTCATTACGTCTGTTCAAATTTCAATAAGATTTTCGAATGGTTCATCTACAATGAACAGTGCAAACCAACGACGAATTGTGAAGAATTTTTCTATGACTGATGTTGGCAATGTAGAAGCCTATGAACAAGATCCTGTCTTGTCAACGTGATCAATCGGATAGAGCAGCTTTTATTGAGTTTCCACGATGATTTTTTGAAATCAGAAATCTCTGAAAAATCGTTTGGTTATGTATGGTATCATGTTCGAATTGTCGACACTGTGAATTTTTTTCACAAAACAAATTTGACAATTTACCCAACAACTCGAACCCCAATATTGACCGTGCAGATGTTTCTTTGTACTTTTCCCTGTACGTATGAATACCATCTCTCCAGAGGAAGCCTCCTCAAGTCAAGTCAAGTAAAACGAATTTTCTATTTACATCTCTTTGCCCTCCACCCCCTACCCTTTGTACTGCGATCTCGAGTATGTTGATTTTTTTTATTCATGATTCTTTGGGTGGTCGTTCGGTGGTGAAAGGTACCACTCTCAATATTGACTGGATTGCCGTTTTTTGTAATTTCAAAGATAAACAGGGAGGTCAGCTCAATGGAGCCCAAATGGAAGATCTAAATCCTTCATTAAAAAAAAATGTAAGGAACCTACACTGCCAACAGCAAAGTCATTGCATTCACGTGTTGCCGACCGATAATTCGACTGCAAGAACTGCTGATTGAACATTATAGCGAAAAATGTTGAGTAATCCGTAACATGTCAACGAAAAATTAATTTTGGAAAATTTGTTATAAAGGTGTCTCGTGAAATAATGAAAAACATGATCGTTCAGATTTTTCAATGTTATCGACTGCCCAAGAGTTTCTAAAGGCTTCGGGCTCCATCTGTTCAGTGCCCGTGCTGCCCCTTGACTTCCCAAGAATATGACGATCAATCAGTGTCTCCCTCTAGGGGAAAACCGTGGAGAATCCTTCAGCAATCCCTTCCAAAAACACGATCCGTACCGACCTCGAAGCTCCAACCATACGATATACGAACGCTGTTATATACGGCTGGATTGCCCGTAGGCACTTCAGTCTTTGCCTGCCTTTGCTGGGCGCTTTAATGCAACGATTCGACTGGGAGTGAGCATGGAGTGCGAGGACTGTCCGCGAGGTTCAAACTATTTTATATACTGAACGAATGGCATAAACATCAACGAAGCAATAATACCAAGAAACAAAAATTCAAATGAAGGATAAAAAAGCGAAAAAGAAAAATCAATAAAAATTCTTAAAAATCAAAAAACACACACAAGCAACAAAAAATAGTGTCTTATCATAAAAAGATTTTAAAAGAATATAGAAACTAACTGCACCCAAGATGAAAATAATTGCAACTAGAAAAAACTTCTCCAGCTTAACGAACTCTTAATTAAACAAATTAATCTCTAAATTCAGTCAAAAAAATAAAAGCGAAAATTCGTAACAATAACAAGGAAATGAAATAACCGCAGCAGGCTCGATCCATAGGGAAGAAAAACACGATGTCTATCGAATGACAATTAAAAGTGACAAGTAGGATAATCGTAACTTCTGGTCGTTTCGAGACGTTCGCGATTTTTTTCCTAAACAGTGCGACAGTTCGAAATATCGAAAAGAGTTCGAACGTGATTTTGTAACGATTATCAGTGCGTTGCACCCGAGGGTGGCGGGAAATCTATGCGGCTATACTTCTCTGGATATTTAAAGCGATAGGTGAGTCAAAATTGCTCTTACGTCCAGGCTCTTAATCGCTTGCGATTAATTGCACGTAATTGTCCGACTATTTATTATTCACCAATCGTTCTCTCAGCCAACGAAACGTCTTTCGCGCGGTTTTGGCATAGAGTACGCTCGGTCATACCACCTACGATTCAGGGGCTACTCGTATCATATTAGTACACTGGACAGGTAAATAATTGCTCGCACTTGATCCTACCGCTGAATTCTCTATTTTTTCTCTGTTCGCTTTCCGGCCACTGCGGGCAATAAATATATAAATATACGGCTTTCTATACATACAACGAGTCTGTTACGGTCTTGAAATAAATTTCTGGAATTTCCATTTCGGAATTCTTACTCGAGGTCTATAAAACTATTAAAAAAAAAAAAAAAGTTTTGCATGAATTAGTAGATTTTGGAGTAAAGAACAAATCGAGCTAGGATTTTGCCATTTTTTCTTGGTCCATTGAGTCTAGTCAATTTTAGGAAGGCTGAAAACTATTTTCATTAAGCAAGACGCTAGTCATCAAATTTCAAATTTTAAAACAAATGGCACGGACCCAGCGAATTAATTTGTACAATGCCAAACAACGGAGACAGGAAACGATAAAAACCGAAATATTAATTATTCGGAGCATTAAATATTGTTCCACACTGCGACATTCTGATTTACACGTTTGTGTATTAATTGCAACTCGATTTGTGAAAATTGACGTGAATATGGCAGCTGTGCAGTTGGTTTAGAAATATTCTTGGGGACACAGTAATTTTTTGAATGTCACTTGTAAAAAAAATTGAAAAGACGCTCAAAGAAGTTAATGATTTGAATTCTGATGACAATCAGAATTTCTTCACATTATTTTATCATTGGGAATAATAAAAATGACTGTTGTAGTGATTTGGGTTTCGAGTGTTCTAAATTTTTGGAATTTCGATAAAATTATTTATTGTGGGCATTGTGAATTTCAAATTCCATGCACAATCGAATTCTTCGGTTTAATTTGAACAATTTCTGCTAAAATTTTTATTTGGTTTGGACTTTCGATTATTTGCAGTTGGAATCGTCATTTACGATTATTTACGATCGATCGATTCGCAGTTTTGAACGTCACGTTCCATTTGAATTTTAAAAACTTGTGGACAAGGAATTTTTTCATTTCAATTCCAATAGTTCGGAAATTTCGTTTACGAACGTCAACGGCTAATTTTTTCCTGTTAAATCATCGTACAAAAAAATTCTCAACAAAGATCCTTTTCCTAATCGATCGATTTTCGAACATTTTCGTATTTCTCAACCTTACAGTAAATTTCGGCAACAACGCCGCGTCATAATTGATAAGATAGAAAAAATCTCTTCCGCTTCCAATGGAAATAAATCGAAAATCATAAAATCAATGACAGCACCAACCTGAAGTGGCCTGGAAAAAAAATTCCCTCCATCTGAATCGCGAGCTCCTCACCCTCGAATTTCATTCGAACCGGATTAAAATATTTGTCAATCCCCCAGCCAATCAAGAAAATCCAATCAATTATGTATTTAACGATGTAAAAGAAAAGCATAGTGGTTTGCTTGACGAGGACTGCTGGGACATGAGCATTGAACCGGTCGATTAGTCTTTACGACGAAGGAAAGTCACAGGACATTTGCGTTCATCAAAATCGCTCGTACCCTTTTTTTTTTTTAATTTTATTAATTTTTTTTTGCAAATAAAAATTTGACGCGTAACGATAAGACTTGGATAATATTTGTGCTGAGCGATAAATTGACCACGCTAGGATGGTTACAGCGCTCGTTACGACGGCTCGTGGCTACACGGTTAAAAGTGAATGGGGAACGAGCTCATTCACAAGATTTTCTTCCGAGTGCGGCTCTCTCGAGGTCTTTGTTCGGTTCTACGTATGTACACACACACACACACATACATACATACATACATAAATGAGTATGTATGTGTGTATGAACACACATTGCAAACAGTTGCTACGGCAACTTTTCCGTTTCTGCTACCTACATGCTTAACAACTTGCGAGACGTCTCTCACCGGGTTTCAGCATCCACGCATATCAGATTAATAGATATAAGCGTGGCGTGTAGCATTAAAGATATACGCGTGATCAGAGGGCTCCAATGTGTACTATTACGTCGATTTAATCGATAAACACGAAATTAATTTTGTTGCTTGGTGCGTAATTGGAATTGGATGAATTTCTGATAGACACCACATTCGATTTCGTCAGTTTGTTTTTTTTTTTCATACTATCCATGAACGGCACATAATGAATTTTCGAAATCGTCATTCTTGGATACACTTTGGAGCCATTTAACGATGTTAGCTAATCCGGTTTGACTGTGAGTTGGAGAAAATTATACCTGAGCACGTGCCATGTCTCCATCCGTTTGGAATAAGGCCTGCTCGGCTAACAATCCAGTCAGAAGGCTTGCCTGATCAGGATTCATTCAGGACCAAGCCAGGATATTGGAGAATTTGTCATTCTGGAGTTTGACCAAGTTAGCCAATCAGGATTCTATCGCGTCCAAGTCAGGGCAATGGGAAATTGATTATTTTGGAGTTTGGCCAAATTCGCCTGATCAGGATTCATTCAGTGCCAAGCCAGGGCAATGGGAAGTTGATTATTTTGAAGTTTCTCCAATTTGCCTGATCAGGAATCATTCAGGACCGAAAAAGGCTCATCGCAGGACCAGAGAATCGCTTCTCATCCGTGTCTCTTGAAAATTTTAACAAAAGCCCAGAAATATTCTTTCTGCTCCTCTATATCCTGGGATGCGGTTAAACGCACCGAGTGAGAGCCAGAAACCTACGCAATAAGTTCATTTTGAAGCAGCAATTAAAAGGCATTCAAGCGATCTCACAAATCAGCTGCAACTCTCTTCCTTCTATTTATCTTTTTTCTCATAGGCAAATATCTTTCGAGACACTTTCAACTCTATTCTATTTAGAACCGAGGCGAGGCCGTACCATCTTTGTAGCTTTTGCGAAATGTGAGAAAATACTCTCGGTTTCTCTGTATTTATGGCCGACACTTATTTCCCATCAGGCTCGCAGGAATTTTTTCATCGGAATTTCTACGCATCCGCATTTTCTCTACGATTCCTTGTAGCAACTGCGACTACGATAGTGACTAATAGTGATAGCCAATGAGAGTCACTTATCTTAGTTGTCATTGTGTCATTCTTATCAGAGAATAAAAAATTTTATGATAAATTTGGATTTTTCGATAAATTCCAACTAATCTTCACGATTATCTGAAGCAGTTTTAACCCTCGGACAATAATAGAACTGCGTATGATTTTATTTACCACGTTCGAGATAATGATACACGTTTCGTGATTCCCGATTGACAGCGCAGTTTTGAAAAAAAGAGTCTGATAATTTTTTTAGAAGTTGCCACATTTCTTGTGCAAAGAAATAGTCAAAATTTTGGTCCAGATGATCGGCATCTCCTTTGCTCAAATATTTCAGACTTTCCTTTAATGAACTTGCGGTATTCTTGGTCAAGTTTCCGGATCATCCGCCAGGTTTTTCCTTTGACATAACCTGCAGAAAGTATTTTTGTTTTTCGTTATTTTTTTTTTTTTTTCGAAATTTTGAGTAAAATTCGAGAGAATCTCAGAAAAAATTGGAATGGCCAGTTCTGATGAAGGAACTTTCCAACTAGCTCAGTCTAGTTTAATGCATGCAGATATCTAACATCGTGGGTCTTCACTTCCTATCTAATAACTGGCTTAAACTGTCAAGCTAGAAATCCGTCGACGAACAAAACCTCCTGAAGATTACTCAAGTAATTTAATTAAGGAGACAACTCGTGTGTGCCGATGCTCGGGTTAACGTGATTCAAAACGCTGCCGGATGTTCTAGTAACATGGCGTTCTATATTTTTTTCAAGTTACATTTCGATCAAATATCGTCCGTTGGCGAATTTTTGTTCGACAACTTTTTAAGGGGCTTCGTTAAACCATGTGAAAAAATGACAATTTTAAAAATGATTAGAATTTCATAAAATTTTGTGAATAACATTCTTTGGTACATGACAATACCAAGTTTTTCCGATTTTTCCTCTAACCAGTTCTCGAGTAATTGAACATTCAAGTTCACCTGTATAAGCATAGCGTTTTCATATAAATGAGTATTCCCGGCATAAGAATTCTGCTGTGATGCTGAATTGCTCGATAACTAGACCGATGGAAAATTTTAAAAAATTCGTGTTTTCTCACTCGAGGTTGAAGAACGTTTTCACCAAATTTTATCAATTTCTCAATGTTTAGATTTTCCTACAGAAACTCCTCAAACTTCGTTCAGCCGTCAGTGAGATTTAAATTTTACAAATATTAATTCATCATCAGAGATTTCCGAGCCTTGGGAAGTTCCCAAATAAATGGCCATCGTTCAGGAGAAAATTGAAAGTTATCAGAAATTCCACGGAAATACTAATTGGGCTTCTGCCTATTTTGCCTAATTTGGGATCTGCCTAAATAAGCATCGAAGGCAAATTTTGCACTCGAAGCAATAATCACTTTCAACAAATTTCGGCAAATCTCAAAAAACAAAAAACGATTTCTCCAACGAGCAGAATCAACCATCAAATAATTCCTCGATCAATTTTTCTAATGCATCAAAAATAATTTCGGGTTGACCCAGCGAGAAATTCATTCCTGTAGCAAATATTTCTTCAACGTCTATATCATAGGCTGCACTATTGATGGAGGAAACTGCGACAGGAGCGGCACAACGTATCCTGCTATTTTTAATTCCATTGACTGGTTGCGCAATGAAAAGTATAATTCGGGTCATAGTCGAGTATAATCCTTAAAAAACAAGTTTTGTCACGTAGACCGCAAAAATTAACATTTGTTCAGATCCCGAGTGTCGATATACATTTTTCCCCCCCTACAGCACGTGAGGATCACAAATGACAGTTGCGGAATGGAATCGAGTAAAAAAAGCTCCGATTGGATTATGAATAAATACATTAATTACGACAAATTGAGCCAATCCACGAAAACCCGAGCGATCTTCATAATTGATTACCTAAACCGTTGAATTTCATTTTGTCACAGCAATTATTTATAAACGTAGTTGCATAAAAAAAAATAACTAAACAAAAAATACCATTCTCAATGCTTCATTATGCGCGTATGTTCGTGTCTGCAGCTCCCGATTTACGAGCGGCTCATTCAATATATTCTCGCGCCATTAATCGTCTGTTTAACGAGTAATATGCATGATTGATTTCAGGAATAATCCAAGCATTATGTCGGTTTTACTGGAAGCAAGGCCTTTCAGGCCTTTCAAGTCATCCGAGGAGTACTTGATAGCGATGAAGGAGGATCTCGCTGAATGGCTCAACGCACTTTATCCCGAGTTACGAATGAGCCTCGACAATTTCATGGACAGGCTCGACACTGGCGTTGCACTCTGTAAAGTGAGTACCTCTGGACATATCAATATAGCCTGATAAAAAATGAATATTTCTCATGATATTAACATATCTCGCGAAAATCTATAAAAAATACCATACCACCATAAAAACACCATAAAAAACCCCATGAAACACCATAAACCCCCATGAAAACACCATGAAAAATTAAAAACGGCGAGAAATGTTTCATTCAACTTTGCCACGTTCCGAAATACTAAAAATGAGAGCACGACGAAAAAAAAGTCAACGACTTCCTGTACAAGACGGAAAAACAATATCTCGACGGATTAATATTCAAACCGCATTCGTCAAAGATTCCCGTTTCAACGGTAAAAGCAACGACAATGGGCGACCAATAGATCGCTCAGTTGGTGGAGAAATTAGAGATCGAGATATACCTCTTTCATGATACAATCACGAGCATGTACAGAAATGTCGAGAAAATATGTAACGAAGGAGGTAAACAATGGTGTTTGGTCTCGTGAGTCATTGTAATGATTTTGGAGTAAAGTCGAAGACAATCCGCCAGGCGTTGCACACACCGCGTGTGATGAACCGGCGTGCTCGTTAGGAAAGGGACTAGAAGTCGCGAGGAGCGAAGAGAGGATATGCGCGCGCGTATGACGTCCAGCGGAAACTCGTCGAGTTACGTGACTCAAATATGAAATTGGTGCTTTCATGCAAGAATAAAGTGACGACAAAGAATGGGTTGAAAATTAACGGTCGTCCACACAGAAAAATGAAAATTAATGAAATTATGAATGAAAAAGTAAATTGGCATAAAAATAGTGGATGAAAATTTCTAATGAAACGAGTTCCACTTCCTTCGGATCCACGTGCTTAGTATGACGTGGAAACCGTAGGAATAACAATGCTTTTGTTCACTTTTTCGCGACACCCACGCTTTCGCGAAAAATAAAATAGCAACGTAAAAAAGTTACGAATAAGGTATAAATTGTCAGATACGTTGTTTATTGGTCGTATCGCAATATTTGAGCGCGAGGCCAACGAGCGAAAGAGACAGCAATGTGTACTCCAAAGACTTTCACTGATCTACGAGAGGATCGAGGGACGTGCGTCGTGAGCCATGTTACTTACTGCTGCACGAGGCTTCCCTGATGCTTGCTCCTATGCACGGTTGCACATTGTACAAAACTCTCGCTAAAAGTTTCCACCACCGGACCCACTCAACCAGACTCTTTTTACTCTCCCAGCAAAATATATAAGTTTCCTCCTAGAGTCATCGTGATTGCAACTATGCCAGAGGTCCGTAAGGACTCATAGTCACGGTGATCGTGGAACGCCTTAATCCATCTTTATTATTATTACTCCGATACCATCTTTTATACCCTTTATAGTTACATCGCTTCTATACGAGACCTTTCACGTTAATTCCAACTGGACTCGTATTTTCTTCCCAAAAATCCAACATTCGTTATCGATACTCAATAATTACATTAATTTTCCTTTTTATATTGCAATTACTAATTCGACCAATTTCGACAAATCAATTTTTACCAAATCGCTGACAAAAAATTTACAAATTCCTGCCCTGCAACTTAAAAAACTCAATAGTAGCGAAAAAATGCAGATACACACAAAACTCGAATAACCAGCTCCGGAGATAATTTGAGAACGAAGAGAATTAATTTTTTTTTTTTAATTACAGTTTGTTTCACGGATTGATGAAAGAAATCGTAAAATTTCCTCATATTTCACATTTTGGTGGGCATTTTTGTTTTTTTTTTTTTACTCTATTATGGAGAATACTCGGAATTATATTTCTCATCGTGGGTTGAAGACCGCTAGTGAAATATTAAGTTCAAAACTGTAAATCACTCGTTTTCTGTGTGTCCCATTACAAAAAGGATTTAATGTATTCTTTACATTTCAAATCATTATAGATGATCATTTGAGCTGTAAAAATCTCAATGTCTAACGCAATAAAATTATATAACAGTAATTACAATTTAAAAGAAAAAAAAAAAATTCGAATACCCACAAAATAGTATCGAGAATACACAGAGAAATAAATCACTCGCCATGGGAATAGTTTATATTCAAAATTGTAAAAAATTTGTGAGGTTTATAGGAGAAATAGCAATGAAACGAAATAAAATCGTTTTCTACGACTTTCTGAGTAATAAAAAAGAAATTCGTCATTGTAATTCCTGATTGAACGAGGAAACTTCAAATTTTCATCTTTTTTTCGTGTAAGAATTTTGGTAACAGGTTTTTTTTCGTTCATTCGTCGTCATGGATTTTAGAAAGGTGCGAATTTCTAGAATACCATGTAAAAGTTGAGCGAATAGGAATGTTCTTCCTTTGGAACGAGAGAGAATTTTGGCCTTCGAGGGATGATTACCCTTGAACGTCGCAGGGTCTTTTTTTATTTAAAATCGTCAGATTTCGTCCACTGCAAATGTCCTGAAAGCTTCATCACTCACAAGGAAGGACATTTAGAATAACGAACCGAATAACTTGTGGCCAAGGGTCAAAGGACAACGTTTAAGACGATGGTCCAAATCTCACGAGCGATAAGGATCCAGTCGCGTCTCGGACTGGTACAGAATGCCTTTTGTATAATATATAGACTTGAGTAAATAACTATATAGTGCACTTTGCCTAATAGCTTATAGCTCGTGTATCCCAGAGACTTGGGACATCGATCGAACGGCCTACATTCTCCTAAGTCTCTCCTCGACTTGGAGTAACGACAAAAAAAAAATTTGTTGTGCTAGGTAACGAGTCTGTGTCACGCGAAAAAAACAGCGAAATATAAAAAGCAAAGAACGCGTTTTTTTTGCATGAAACAACTGTCGTTCCTGGAATTTGCAATTCAATGAAAAAAATGAAATTAACCTCGTGACATTATTCATTTAAAATACAACGTAACGGATCTCGTCTCGCGATATGCAAAATATCGTTTCGTAATTGTTGGAATAAAAAAAATCGATCTCGCGAGATTTAAAAGTTTATTTCTAAATAGTATGAAAAATACTTCGTGAAAAAAAAGTGGGGCCTTGGATTTTTGAAACATTGTTGGGAAATGCGGTCTCGAGTCTCGAGTCTTAATAATAAATGAAAATTCGATTCGCCATCGAATAAATCAACGTTCAAAGATCGTGAAACGTTTTTTTTTCTTCATTTTATTTTATTTTATTTCACTTTTCTCTTTCATTCTCTTTCTAATGCCTCTTTCCTGTGGCTGATCGTTCGTCCGACCAGTCACAAATCAAATTTATATGTACTCTCGTCCTGCGCAGCATATAACTCAATATTTGAGAGTGAAGGGGTCAAAGATCTTCTTCAACGAAACTGCATCGCGGGCTACCGCTTAAGTGGCTGCGTGGGAGCGATCTATCGAAAGCGAGGAGTGTCGACGCGTTCGTATATATTACGAGACTTGTGAGGACTGTTGATAACTCTGACAGCCGCTTACTTTCAATAATTTTGGATTATAAATGGAATTTTCTCGGCAGTAGAAAATTCCTTCAGCCTTAAAAACTTTGGTTCGCAGAGAATTTTTCATCGGCTTTGTTCATTGACTCTCGTAACTTGGGCGCGCTGTGTGCGAACTGAAAAATTTCTATAGACCATGATAAATACGAAGGCATAATCAAGAAAATATTACAATTTTCACTTTCACCACATGTTCGTTTTGCATATTTTTCCATAAAATTTAGAAAAATTCAACTTTCTTTCTGTTTCGACGAAGCGCGCTTTGAAATTATTTCGCAACTCATCAGAACTTTCGTGGCATCCATTTCCTCATAAACTTCCTTAAAACTTTCGGCAATTTCCAATACTTTCTGTTTACATTTAGTGGGAGGATAGTTTCGTTAATTAATATGCGTTTCTCGAACGAATACGAAAACACTTAACGGATTAACATCGATTTCAAAAAATGTTAAAATAAACCGCCCACTCTGACAAATGGAAGAAAGTTTTTTCTGAGCGTCTCGTTTTTCCTCCGTATTTTCCAATCGATGACCAACGCCCATGGGCAATTGTGAAGCCGGAAAACAGAAGAAACCATTAAAAATAATTGCATAACACTTGCGGAATAAACGCGAAACGGCATAGAACACACAAAAAAGTATGGACTTTCGATGAAAATTTCTAACACGAACTACGCAAAGTTTTTTCGCTGCACAGCAGAGAGTAAATTCTCATGGAAATGAAACAAAATTCCAAAACACATGCAGAAATTTCATTTATTTTTTCAAATTTCTATTCCGCGTTTCAAAAATTGCTCGAAATTCAAGGTCAGCCCTCGATTGAGTTCTGTATCAATAATTTTGAGATTTTCATTCTCTCGCGGCAACTCTACCGCTTTTTCCATCGGTGGCACCTCCCGAGAGACCGAACAATCAATATTCCATGCAATCAAAAATGTAAACACCACGTTTCTGTATTGTAACATACCCACAACATAGTACAGACCGTTGAACAGTAAAAAATACAAAATGATGCAAACTGTGAAAATTNCTCCGTATTTCCCAATCGATGACCAACGCCCATGGGCATTTGTGAAGCCGGAAAACAGAAGAAACCATAAAAAAAAATTGCATAAAACTTGCAGAATAAACGCGAAACGGCATCGAACACACAAAAAAGTATGGACTTTCGATGAAAATTTCAAACACGAACTACGCAAAGTTTTTTCGCTGCACAGCAGAGAGTAAATTCTCATGGAAATGAAACAAAATTCCAAAAGGAAGGCAGACATTTAATTTATTTTTTTAAATTTCTATTCCGCGTTTCAAAAATTGCTCGAATTTCAAGGTCAGCCCTCGATTGAGTTCTGTATCAATAAATTTGAGATTTTCATTCTCTCGCGGCAACTCTACCGCTTTTTCCATCGGTGGCACCTCCCGAGAGACCGAACAATCAATATTCCATGCAATCAAAAATGTAAACACCACGTTTCTGTATTGTAACATACCCACAACATAGTACAGACCGTTGAACAGTAAAAAATACAAAATGATGCAAACTGTGAAAATTTAAAAAAACCAGAAAATTTTGCAGTTTTTTTTTCGAAATTTTTTGAAGTAAAATTTTTCGAAATTTTTTACAACCGAATTCGTTTGATGAATCTAATGGAAATTTTGCAATTATTTTCGTCGCAGAATGGCCTGAACTTTTGCTTGAAAAATTCCATAAATTTGATGGAAAAACATGTCGTTCAAACAACAATCCTTAAAAGTGCGATAAAAAGGAGAGTTATGTTGCAGAAATAGTTTCCAGCGTCTACTCATGTTCCCAGAGTTGGTTGATCGTCGAATAATTCATTGTTTAATGAACTTAAGCTCAATGTGTGTTGGCACATATCTTTAAGGCTACATTTATGGGAATATATGGGGATGTGCATAGGAGTACATTATTTACCTTTTTTTCATTTCAAGTGTTTTTATTCATTTTATTTATACGTTCTTTCTTGTGATTAACTAATTTGGCCGAAAATTTTGTTGGAAAGCATTGATATTTTCTTTGAAACGTTAAGCCAAAAGTGTTGTTTGAATAATTCCAAAAATTGTGCCATCGCAGCAATAAATATTCCAGAAAGTCTTTTCGGAAGCAAAATTTAGTCGTTCGAATGGTAAATTTTGCTGACAATTTCATTAGAAACCAAAAATACTGCCAAAATAACGAAAATTTTGAAATTACCAATAAATATTTAGTTCACCGTGTTCAACAAAATATCGACGATTTTTAACAAAATTTCATTTCCAGCGTAATTATGCGCGTAACATATGTTTTTTGTGCGTTGTTTTGTATTTTCTTTCTCGTTGCCTTCCGGCCTGTTTGAAATGTTTGTCGTTTATTTTATCAATATTTAACATTTTTTGCGTATGAATGTTGTGAATTATTAATGGATACGTGAATATTCACTATTTACATTATTCACCGAAATACATATTTCGATGGTCGTGCGTACATGGAATGTTTGTCTATGGGAGTTCGGAATACTTGGACAAAAGTTGACGTAGGTGTATCGCGGAGTTTGCTGTCATCTATACATTTATTTAAATATAAATATATAGAGTTTATGCGGCTTTAGAGCGTTGTGTCGCCGATCTGGTGAGGTTGTGATAGCTCGCCAACTCGGAGAAAGTCAACGGCCCCCTATGTCTCTCCTCCAGCATGTATAAGCCATATATATATCCACATGCAAGAGGGAGGCAGTGGCTCAGTGGTAACGAGCCCGACTCCCAACCAGGAGACCCGGGTTCGATTCCCGCCGACACCAATGGATTTTTCTAAGTGTCCCAAGCTGTACTCTCTGTGGTTCGGAACCCACGTAAAATAGTAGGTCCATGTGTGCGTAGTGGAGAGGAGACGAATGGGGAAGTGTGAATGGTGGAAAAAGGGATGAGAGAAAAAGGTGGAACGGGATGAAAGAAGGGGTACGGGAAGCACACCATGTACAAACCCGCCAAGGGTATGCATGTAAAACTCCACTACATACATATATCCACATGCATAAACTTGACACACCTATACATATTCATCACACGGTAGTTATAAAGTTGCATGTATCCTAGTCGAATGTGGGTGTACTATAGAGGCGCACGTGGCTCGTCGTGGGACCCCGGGAGTCTCGGGACGAGCGCCGCATTGCCTGCGAGTTCGCGAGAGCAGCTCGTTTCTACTCCTTTTTTTTCTTCTTTTTCTTTTTTTTTCTTTGCCATTTACGTTTCTCTTTCCTTTTCCACATATTTGCTTATTCCGTTGCTCGTCAAGCGATCCGGTCCAATTGTCTCAACGAGATGCAGACTCCTTGAAAAATAAAGTGACACAGCAAACTCGAGATGGAGTGAATTTTTTTGGCAAATTGAGTTTTAGTATTTTTGAAAATTTTTACGAATCGAGACCAATTCTGCGTCGATCCCTTGAATCGTTTCTTGCATTTTTTTTCATTCCAACCTTTTCTTATCTCCTTAAAAAATCGTAATCCTTCAAAACTCGTACGAATCCAAACATTTCTGGAGAAACTCCTTAATGAAATGTCTTTGCCTTTTTTGTTCGTTTTTATTAGTTTCTTCGATTTTCCGATGAATATTCTTGCAGTAATTATTCATTGAAGAAAAAATTATTTTGTGCAGCCAACGGAATAAAGTTTCGATCGATATTCGGTGCGTCGTCTGAGAAATTACGTTAATAGCGGTTGCGAAGATAGAGGTTCTGATCTATTGCAACTATTTTGCATGAGCATTGGATTTTTGTTTTTACGTATTTTATCGTTAAAAATTATTTTATCATGAAATACACGGCGAAACGACTCAAGGAATATTGACCACGAATTTTTGTAAATAATTTAATTCCGTGCACATCGAAGCTCGTGAATCGATCGAGAAAATTTCCCTGACAACAAATTAACGTAATTTCAAAAATAAATAATTGAACTTGAGTTCGATCATCATGCAGAGAATTTCAAACAGTTTCTTCGGTATCCTGTAATTTTCACACAGTGATTGTTCAACTATAATTTCTCGAGTGTGTGTGTGTGGAT
This sequence comes from Hyposoter didymator, assembly GCA_037952995.1. NCBI lineage: Eukaryota > Metazoa > Arthropoda > Insecta > Hymenoptera > Ichneumonidae > Hyposoter > Hyposoter didymator. Next base: position 15,476,115 of record JBAJMU010000001.1, on the reverse strand, counting down.
GTAAAGTAAAATGTAATTTACAGCGGATATCGCAAGCGTCAGTCGAGAGATATACGAAATGTGTGTCTATAGAAGTTTTATATAGCCTCGCGCCTCGATGACGAGAGTGTCGAGAGAGAGAGAGAGAGAGAAAAAGAGAGAGAGACCTCGTCGAGGTCCCTACACATCGCGAGGTCGTCTTTACGATCTCGTAAACGAGTATTTGCAATTTGTTTCCGTCCGAGTGATTTACGGAAATGTAACTCTTCTCGTTATATGGGAATGCGTCTGATTGCGCGAGATGAGAGAAGCGCAAAACTACTCCGTCACTTGTTCTTTCGATCCTTATTTATTCGGAATAACGTTCAAGCAACGCATTGTACGTCGGGCCATGCACACTGCAGCTCTTTACTCGCGCCCGCAACAAATCCTTTTTTCGCAAGCTCTTTATGGACTCGTGCGAGAAAGGGAAGTTGTTTTCTTGTTTTTTCTTTTCTCTCTCTCTCTCTCTCTCTCTCTTTCTGTTTCTGCGAAGTAAATTTGTTCCATGGGGTTTTGCTTGACGGAGGAGAGGAATCAAAGGCAAATATCCTTGGAGCATAAGGATCGATGGCCTCGCGACGACGTGTTGTGTGCGATTTGCGAAGACAACAAGTGTCAGAGAAGGACAGAACGGAAGGTTCAAAAACATGGCGAGAAAACACTGCCAAGTGCCGGAGTTTGGCCATGCCCTGTTGTGGGTTCCCTCGTGGCCTTAAACGTCGGAAATGACAAATACCAGGCGCCTTCGAGCCGCCGACTATATAAGGCCAACGCCCGCTTCTTTATCAATACAACCAACCAAAATCGCATCGTGCAATTAAACTGGTGAAACGTCCTTATCGTCCATGATTCTCAAATGTTGCACATTCCACGTGGCCTTTTTTATATCCGGAACGAACATTATCCAACATTTATTTGATAACATCTGGAGACGGGGCAGCAACACGACGCACTGAAAACAAAATTTTGTCGAAAAAGATGAATATTTTGTTCGATACGTTTGACTAAACGTTTTTTTGAATAATCTCAAGAATTGTGTCAATGCAGCAAGAAATATTTTATAAAATCTCTTCGAAAGCAAATTTTACTCGTTTCACTCGCAAATTTCGCTGACAATTTCGTTAGAAACCAAATATACTTTCACAATGACGAAAATTTTGAAATTATCAAAAAATATTTAGTTTACCGTATTCAACAAAATATTGACGATTTTTAACAAAATTTCATTCTCTGTGCGCCAAGTATTTAAAAAAGAACGTAGCGCGAGCTTTACTGCACCCTTTTATACAGTAAAGTAGGCACTCTATGGGGTCACCGAAACTTCGAATCGTTTTCACGGGAAAATGGGGCGAAGGAAAAATCTCATATTGGATTAAAATTTTCTACGATTTTTTATCCTTAAAATGATCGTTGGTAGAAGAAAATCCGTTCAGGCAATCCCGAGAAATCTAACATTGAAAATGTTGGTCCCGCGTTTTAGGAGCTTGCTGTTTCTCAGAGTTTCTTGGAGTCGGAATAATTGCGTATCGAACTTTTCGATCGAATTTATCGGGGAGCTTTGCATCGTGAACGAATAAATTATTCAGCAGAATCGTGCCACCCACATATCGATCTCGAAGCTCCAGCTCAAGGTACTCGAGCACAAAAGAATGGCTGACGAAGCTCGCAATGTTGGTGCATCCGTGTGAATCGTTTCTTTGATATCCACAACGAAAACAGAGCACGAGCTCTGCGTCAATTTTTTCAATCTCAAGTTTCATTCATTCTGGAACTATGAGTAAATCAATCACACGCCGAAATATTCGATAAATAAAATGAAGAGTTTTTATTGTTGAGAGTATTTCTGCAGGGTTCCAACTGCTGAACACGAAAAAGTTGCATGTTTCGTTACCGGCAATGCAATGTTGCTGTGCTAAACCGTTCTAAAAACATGAAAATTTTAAAAATATTGTTACAATTTGAATAAAATTTTGTCAATAAATTCTACAGTATTTTAATGACGATACAAATTTTTTCAGATTTTTCTTCTAACCAGTTCTCGAGTAATTGAACATTAAAGATCACGTGTATAAGCATAGCATTTTCATACAAATGAGTATATTTATTCCGGGCATAAGAATTCTGCTGTAATGCTGAATTGCTCGATAACTGGACAGATGGAAAATTTGAAAAAATTTGTATTTTCGCACTTGATGTTGAAGAACGTTTTCACAAAATTTTATCAATTTCTCAATGTTTAGATTTTCCTACAGAAACTCCTTAACTTTCGTTCAGCAGTCAGTGAGATTTTAGTTTGAAAAATTTGAATTCATCATCAGAGATTTCCGAGCCTTGGGAAGTTACCAAATAAATGGCCATCATTCAGAAGAAAATTGAAAATTATGTTTACACAGATTCCACGGAAATACTAATTGGACTTTAAGGATCTTCATATGTATAAGTATATATTCCGGGCATAAGAATTCGGATTTACTGCTGAATTACTCGATATAACTAGACAGAGGAAAAATTTGAAAAACATTTGTGTTTTCGCACTTGATGTTGAAGAACGTAATCACCAAATTTCATCAATTTTTCAATATTCAGACTTTCCTACCGAAACTCCTTTATTATTCAATGCTCTTGACGTGTGTGTTTAAAAATATTTCCATTCGCCTATATCGACGACAAGATTTCTGAAAGTACGTATTGAATGTGTAAAATGAAAGTCAAGTGGATTTTTGATCGAGGTCCAGCTGTGATTCGACATATTTTGTGTTATTTCTTCATCGAATCGTTATCAATATTAAAAATTACGTATAACAAATTCCTAGAGTTGAGTAAAAACTTATTTCGAAAGTCGTGAAATAAAATACTATCTCATTTTCTTATTATCAACATTTTTCTGCGTTGTGTTAGAACGTCCAAGTGTTCGCGCAGAAAAAAAAATACTACTATCAAAATATCCGCAGGCACGTGGCTCCGCGCTGCGTATACGCTTTATTAACGAAGATTGTCATCCGTGCTTGTCATCCGATGAAACTGGACACTTTATCCTTCGTCTTTTCGCTAAACTAACGTGACACATAGGCAGGAACTTGGCGACTCGTTCGTATACACACTGAGAGGTGATATCAATTAAACGTAATTGATTCCATCTGCTTTTCTTTGTCGTGTATTTCGTTTGCTCGAAATTGGAATTTATGGATCGAGTTCAATTTTATCATGAGAATGAACAAAAGCCGAGCTCCGTCTCTTCGTTGGCAATTTTTCTTCCAGCTAATTTATTCGCCCCAATGAAGAAACATTTTGTTTATTTTAATGCCGTCTAGCGAGACTACTTGATCCGAGAAAGTCTGCACATTCCGGAGGCGATGTATGGCTTTTAAAGCCTTTGTTGACACACTGGGTCAATTTGACCCGGGGAAATTTTTCAGCGCAGCCGATGGAGCTCCACGAGAATCGACCATTTTTTTTCGGGATAAAAATTACGGAATTGAAACGAGAAAAAAAACAAATTATGAATATTTTATTATTTATGCGCCCTCGGGGCCATTTTTTTTTCTTGTGACATTGAACTTTGTCGCGACCTCGCGAGCCTTCAGACGTCATAAAGTTTTCAACTTTGTCGCATATCAATAAATTGATTATGAGATCCGCAAACTCGATAATTTGTGATTTAAGAAAAAAATCATTCGCCAAATGTCGAAAGTCTGGGGACGTTGTCTCAAGGTCCATTTATATAGGATTTTCGACAACTTTTTTTTCTGCATGACAGTTTACTTTGTAACGACATTGCCCAACATTTTTTTTACAATTTTTCAGATGCCAAAGTTTCGTAACTCAAAAAAATCGACGGTTCGGAATTTAAAAAAATGTATAAATTTAAAAAATCACTAACCTGGTTTTTTAAATATATACATTTTTTTTTTCAATGCAAAGAAACGCCTTGAAAAAAATGCCGTGACTATTGTAAATCGACCGATGTTCAGTCTTCCTGTTGAAAATCGATATTCATGTCAAAAAGTGTCCCGAAGGCTGGGCGATTTTTTAAGAAGGTTGGATCACGAAATGAAAATAATCAGAATTTGATAAAATTTTGTGATAACACTTTTTCGCATCAAGTATAGAAACAAAATTTCGAAAAAATTTCAAAAATGGCATCGTCATATATATTATTAAAGAATATATTTAGCAAATTTTATGAAATTTCCATCTTTTTAATTTTTTTTGTTTTTAACATGGTTTAGCATGGAACATGGTATCGTCGTGATCCAACCTCCTTAAGGAGATATATTCATATATAATCGATATGAGTGACGATTTCTCATTTTACAACGGACAAGGACACAACTGATTCGTATAATGAGCAGTTTCGCACTTCCGCGGACTTATCTATATTGGTCACGAATTATGGGAAGCCCGTAGATGGAAATGGTTTCTTGTATTTTTCGAAATCCTTTCCTTTTCTCTTCGATAGCACGCGGTATCGCGATATGTGGGTTTAAACGAGGGCAAGGTCAGGGCAGATCGATGAATGTGTGGTATCCTCGAGGATACTGTTTTTGGAAGTTAGCCTTGACGTTTCGCAAGGGTGACTCTCGTGGATATATATAAATACCGATTCCTCAACGTACAATGCATTTTGCTCCGGTGCAATTTTTTTCCGGATGGTTCCGGATAAATGTTTATACGAGCACAGGTGTCGATGTCGTTGATACTGTTTTATGTCATGGAAAAACTTTCGAATGAAGTTTTTTTTTCACTGCAAAAAATCGTAAAAAAAAGATGCATTTTCCGGAGGCGACAAATTTTTTTTTTCTTTTCCAATGGGACAGGGCAACGACCGTGAATGTAAAGCCGAGTTTTCGGGGTCAGGGTCGATAATGTTTGTGCGTTATTTTGAAAATGAGGTTGCAATCAGTTATTTTCGTATTTATCGACACTGAAGAGTCTTGAAATTTTAAAACTTGAAATTTTATGGAAAACAAGAACGCGAGGCTCATTTCAAGATTTCCACAGTTTTTGCCTTTTTCCTGACGCCCCGCTCCATTCATTTCTTTCATTCCAACGACCTTTTTCGGGATTGAAACTCAAGAATTTCCGGGTTAGAGTTTATGCATTTTTAAAAAACGTTAGACCAAACGAGTGCCTCGGAGTATTCGTCCAAAAAGAGTTTGTCGACAATGCGCGAGCGAGTTGGTTCGTCGACCTCACGCTTTTCGTTAGTCTCGGCTACGGAAAATGCACCAGAAGCGTGAACGAGGAATAAAAACGGAAAAATATATTGTGCAGTTGACACGCGCATAGAACAGAGCGAACAACTTCCTTTCTGCTGTGTGTTTATGTTCAGTCTCCACATGGATATATATATGTATATGGTGGGGAAGAAAAAAAAGATTAAAATGCAGCCAGTCTAGGCTCAAATACTCGGCAACTCGTCGCAGCTCCGCGTGTGACTTGGATACCTGATATATATACGATCTTGATGTATATATATATGTCGGAGTATAGTATACAGAGACACACATGTTTTTCTTTGGTCTCGGCTCGTCTGGCTTATGAATGGCCATAGAAAGAGAAAGACGCTCGAGAGAACCGTCAAAGCTCGCTATCCTTTTCCCAGTTTCCAACCCTCCGTTTCTAAAAATAACGATAGAGCCCAACGCACCCGAATGCCCGTTAGGATTGTCTTAAAAAATAGTTGAAACGACGACCGAAATAGCGACAAGCCAATGGCAACAAACTTTATCACACGGAGAACAATATTTTGTTGGAAACGGTCGATATTTTGTTCGATACGTTCAACTGAACGTTTTGTTTGAATAATCCCAAAAATTGTGTCATCGCAGCAAGAAATATTCTATAAAGTCTCTTCGAACGCAAATTTTCGTCGTTCGAATCGTAAATTTTGCTGACAATTCCATTAGAAACCAAATATGCTGCCAAAATAACGGAAATTTTTAAATTATCAAAAAATATTTAGTTCGAACGTGTTCAACAAAATATCGACGATTTTTAAGAAAATTTCATTTCCAGTCCACATCGAAAGTGAAATAGTGACTTTTGAGACACGAAGTCATCACGAATGAGAGTCTCATTTTTTCTTGCATCCTAATATGCGAAAGAAATCGACGACTGCCGATGAGTGCAGGTCCAAGCAGGAAACCTCGTGTTGGCCATTTTTTTTTTTTTTTTTCGAATTCTTGTCGCAGAAGCAATTTTAGAGGGAAATAGAAAAATTCTGGAGCTTCGAGAATGAGAATCACTTGAGCAGGCAAATCGCAGCTGGAGCAACGATCCAGAGTCGTTGTGAGAGCGATCTTGAACCTTTCCGCGAAACAGTGACCCTCTTTGTTGCGGTTTGCTTCTCCCTGTGGCCTTTTGCTCGGATCTTCGAGATTATATCGTAGCAGAAACTCTTGATTTTGCGATTCATTCAGACTATCGTATAAATACATTTATGTTTTGTAATAAAATGAGCATCGACCTCTAAAAAAAAAAACAACAACAAAAAAATTACTATAATCGATAATTGTGTTGATTCACTTCCTAATAATTACTCACGATCGTCATTGTCGCGGTGATTGGACTGCAGATCACGAGAAATGGGGAAAATTACCGAGGAAAAAAAAATCGTTTTCAAACATTCAGGATCGATTTTCATAAACGACTGAATTGGAAAACATCCAAAATTTCATAAAAATGAAATTGAAATCATCGATATTTTGTTGAATACGATGAACTGAATATTTTTTGATAATTTCAAAATTTTCGTTAATTTGGTAGTAAATTTGATTTTTAATGGAATTGTCAGCGAAATTTACGATTGGAACGACAAAAATTTGCTTCCGAAGAGACTTTCTAGAATATCTCTGGCTGCGATGACACAATTTTTTGGTTCATTTAAAATAGCGTTTAGTTGAACGCATCCAACAAAATATCGATCTTTTTCAATGAAATTTTGAATTCAGTGTTCGGTGAGGCAGATTTTTCGATTGTTTCATTCTCGTCGCATAGAAAATTCGTAAATTTCGATGAAAATCGAACAGGAATTGGAATTTTTATTTGTCAAAACTTGGCTCGAGTGCACAATGATTTCCACCGGAAAAATCTCGCGTTCCATGTGAGTTTTCTGATGCGGCAGTGATGAAAAGAGTGTGCGTAAAAAACATGAATAAACAAGGTACCCGACGGTGATCTGGTCGGTCACGTATACGGCCAGATGGACTGAAAAGCATGCTGGGCCGTGTGTTGATCACGCACATTTATTTCAATCGCGCCCAGATTTTTGAATTTGAATTTTTAGCATTTTTTGAATGTTAAACAATCCAGAGGAGTTCGAACTAACGTTCATGGGGACCCCACGCAAAAGTATAATAGCTGGATCAGCTGTACGTGCCTCGAGAAGGAAACGATGTGTCTGTGCACCTGAAAACTTGAAAAGACAGACAGCCGACGCCGAAAAAGGCGGATAAAAGAAAAAACGAGGCGCATCGGAACAAGTAAAAGGGAAAATTCCATAAATCGTCATCATCGTCGTCAGCCTCACGCGTTGTATTTCGAATTGCATACGAAATGATTCAGAAAGAAACCACCTGAGCCAACAATCAATGAATTCTTCGAAGAATGCACATGAGGAATGAGAAAAAAACGTGATCTCGTAAATTCTTTCGCGCATGGAACTTGCCTCGAGATCTCGTCGATTCTCCGAGACAAATTGATTCATTTTCTCACTTTTTTATCTCTCGCTTGATCCACAGATATGCAAACTATTCTAACGACCAGCAGCATTTGTTCAACGTGTGTATAAGAAGGAAAGAGGGCATTTCGATTAAGTCGATTTGCGACGCGTTTTATCCCGGAGATATGATGATACTCGTGAGGGGTCATAGGTCACTTAATGTGACATCCTGTCGTCGTATATGATTACCGCGGACCAACCAGCCACTATATTCTCTCTCTTGCCCGCATAAACGATACACCAAGTATATCAACTTCGAGATACCAATACACACGTGTACATAAATGTATATAAATGCAGTGTACATGAGGGATAATCTCCCTCTCTCTCTCTCTTTCTCTCAAATTCCCTTAGCCTCGTTCTCGGCAGCAGCGTTTCTCATTTGAACGTTAGGAAAGCTTTCCACCACGAAAACAGCTGATTCAAATTATTAAATTTACTTTCACGTCATACAATTTTCTCCTGACGATAAAACTTTTAATTGAAAAATCAAAACATTTATATGCACTGAAAACGATTTTTTTTTTGATCAGATCGATATTTCGTTCGATACGTTCGACTAAACGTTTTTTTTCTTCGTAATCCCAAAAATTGTGTCATTGCAGGAAGAAATATTCTAGAAAGTCTCTTCGGAAGCAAATTTTTTTCGTTCCACTCGTAAATTTCGCCGACAATTCCGTTACGAACCTCAACTGCCAAAATAACGAAAATTTTGAATTTATCTAAAAATAATTAGTTTAACGTATTCAACAGAATATCGACAATTTCTAACGAAATTTCATTTCCAGTCTGAACTCATTTCGATTGTCAGAAAAGTTTTAAAAAACAGTTTTGAAAAAAATCGATGGAATCAGCATTTTCGGCTTTATTTCGCTATTTTTTTCGTCCGTCCCGATCGCATTGTTCAAAACCGAATATTCTAACAATAAGACGCCGAAATTTCGATATGAATGATTGATGTAAAAAAAAAAAAAATCCTAGTGACTTTTTCTGTTTTTGGTTTGTTTACTGTTGCTTAGGCATAGAAATTGGTAAAGTATTGTTAATTTTCGAAAGCCCAGTTTTTGCAAACTTTTGAAATTTTTCTCTCACTCCATCTCGCTTTTTTCCGACTTTATCGCAAGAACGAGCTTGCCAAGATGATGGGAATTAAACCTCGAATTAAACGCTCGTTTCACGCGACGTTGCTTCCAATCACGAGCCACTTTGTTACCATTTAGTCTTGGATACGCATTAATAATCGAGTGATTTCCCTGAGGGCATGCTCATTCTCGCTCACACAGGCTCGCAGATACTCACACTGTTTGTGACATGACAGCCAGATGGAAAAAACGATTTGACAAGAATTCCGAAACGAAAGGAAATGTGGAGAAGATTTTGGAAGGGCTAATCGGCTTTTGGCTTCGTTGATAAGATTAATCGGGCGTTTGTGGATGCGGGGGAGAGGGAACAGATGCCACAGCTCACCGGATGCTGGAGAAAATATTTCTCCAATAGGATTTTCTCCCACCATCAGACAGCCCTATAGAATTTTTAACAAAAGTTTCATCAAATCGTCAAAAATGACGTTGCTGGAATATATTTTCCACGATATTTCAAATATTTTTACCGCACAGTTTATTCAAATTAATTGCGTTTCTCGGTAAAAAAAAAAAAACTCGGGATGATAATTAGTAAAAAAAAAAGGCATTTGATTATCCGGGCAGCGTGAAATTTCCGGTCACTTATGATGGTCCATTAAAGATTTTCCAGCTTCCTACATATTTTCAATTCTTTTTGTTTTTCTTATAACAAAAAAAATGCACGATGAATTTTGTGCAAAAAAAAATTGAGAGTTTCGAAAATATTTTTCGAGTATTTCTCAAACTAAAAAATTCGAGTTACATTTTTTCCGAAATTGCAAGAGTAACAGCCAATGATTTGAAAATAACCCAAAGCGAAAAAAAATTATACGCTCATTGTGACTCATTTTATTTGACAATTCGTTGTTCTCTGTCGATTTTCCACTTAGTAACGATTTTCAGTCGTGGATCGAGTGAATTTCCTCAAAAATTGTAGCTCGGAAGTTCGCATGCTCGTGTGGTTTCCTAGAGACCAAGGCCAGGGACTGCCTGCGATCGTGCCTTATCGATGCCATATGTTCGCATGCACGGTAGGGGCAAAAACTCTCCAGCATGATGCTCGCTATGTGGGAGACGAATCTTGAGAGCAACGAGACGCACGCATTTACCCGAGAGGCTTATAACTTTTTCACACGCTCATGTGCGCGTATTCGCGGTTCATTAACTCGTCCACACACACACACGCGTTTCTATATACGAGAAAATATTTACTTCGAAATTTTAGGGACGCCTGAATGCGAGAAAAAATTACGTTGGTCCGCAAAAACCGAGCATCGTTTCTCCTCGTTTTTTCCCACTAAAAAACTTCAGTTTTATGTAAACGAGGCTCTCTGAGTGTCTTTGCCAATTCCGGAAACATCAATATCGTTTTGACGTTGATACCGTTTCTTGGAGACAAACTTGACTTTCAAAATTAAATAAATAAATAATTTAATAATTATAATAATCAAGAGTCACGGCAGCGGCTCGACGCCAAGTATTTAAAAAAAAGCGTATCGCGAGCCCACCGCATAATGAATATATAATTAATAATAATAATAATTAATAATAAATTTCGTTTAACCGGGAGGATCGAATTCTAATGCCAATGATTTTTCTTCTGTTGAGAACTTACGATTTTTTAAATTCGTCGTCGTTGACAGCTTGAAAAATATTTATTTGCGAATGGATTCTGAGGTCCTGTTAATCCCACAGACTTTGGAAAACTGATAGGGATTGAGCAAAAGCGTTGGGAATCTTGTAGATTAATGATATTCAACGAAAATCCAAAATGCCCAGTTTCAGGATGTTTTTTCGCGGGATCGACAGTCCCAAAAGTCGATGCTAGCTGAAAACAGGGGCATCATGTGGTTCGGCATGGTCCTGATGGTTGGTCAAACTTCATCACGTCCTTAACATATTTGCCAAGAAAAACATCGGTTTGTTTTTTTGGCACGAGATTTTTCGTAGTCCGGAATTCTTTTCTTCTGTATCGTTTCCTGCAATCTTGATCTTTTCGAAACTTGATGAATAATTTGTTGCAACTAATTGCAACAAATAAATTAATTAATTTCGATAGATAAATTAATTAATTGCGATAAAATAATTTGTTCACTAATTGATAATTGATTAATTAATGACTTTTAAATAATCCTCTTCACTGTCCTCACGTTCGATGAGCTTTTTTTTTCAAATCGTAATTATTCTTGTTTGCAAAGTTTCATTAAAATCTCTCAATTCCGATGTAACAATAAACGACCAACTTAATTTCTCGGAAACGCCCCATAAAGTTACCGTATTTGTATGAATAAATCGCCACAATGGAAAAGTAGGTCCTCGGACTTTCATTGACGTTGTCCGGAATAAAAAAAAAAAGAATTTGAATGCGAATGAGTTGATAAATTCCACGTGTCACTCGATTGGAGAATGACAGGACGTTGAGTCGAAATAAAAAGCGTAAACAATCGATGCAAAAGTATATTTGATTGAATTCCGTATTCCATGTGGACAATAAATTAATGGAATTTGTATGTTTTGATGAAATTGCAGCACGCCAACAGCGTTAGAAAATCAGCAGCGGAATACGTGGCGAGACGTCAAGCCCGGAAAATAATGACCCGTTCGATAACATCGTCGCTGGCAATGCCGATGAGCCAATTGAGCGACGTGGCCTTCTTGCCGAACGCGAAGGCCGGCACTTTCTTCGCCCGTGACAACGTATCAAATTTTATTTCATGGTGCCGCAACAGTCTCGGTATAATCGAGTGTCTCTTGTTCGAGACTGACGATCTAATTATGCGAAAAAATGAGAGACACGTTATTTTGTGTCTCCTCGAAGTGGCAAGAAGAGGCGCTAAATTTGGCATGTTGGCTCCGATGTTGGTGCAAATGGAAAGACAGATAGATCGTGAAATAGCCGCTGATAACAAAGCCAACGGTGCGGGCAATGGTTTGGCTGCTAGGGGCAATGGTCATCACCATCATGACGACGAAGAAGATCCTGACGACGAGGACGAGTACGCGGACATTAATCAACAGGAGCCTTGCCTCATCTATGGCCCGCAGCCTCAAATAGTCACCAACGATCTCAAGAGCCTCGATGAAATGGTAAGCTAATTCTTTTCCCTTCATTGACATTGGATTGCGATTCAGCCAACAGTAGCTCGTTACGTCGAAATCTACGAATTAATTCTCATCAAGTAATAAAAATAATAAAACGTTCAGTTTGTCCGATCGAGCACCCCATCCGATTATCCAAACTACACTGGGAATGAAATTTTGTTAAAAATTGTCGATATTTTGTTGAATACAGTGAAGTAAATATTTTTTTAAATAATTTGAAAATTTTCGTTTTTTTGGCAGCATATTTGCTTTGTAACGGAATTGTCAGCGAAATTTACGAGTGGAATGACAAAAAGTTAGATCCATTTTTGCTGCACCCTGTATATTTCTATTATTCGTGTGAATATGTGTGTTTATAGTGCTACAGATTTATCCTGCCAATTATCGTAGGTCGAAGGTATACCTTCGCATAACAAGTATGATTTCATGGATTAGATAAGGGCTTGGTGCGGAAAGCCGAGACGAGAGACAAGCCCATGTGTCGACTTGTCTAGTTAAGCATATGACGGTATCATTGTGGCTGAAGTGATAACGGTCTTTGCACGCGGCTAGTATATAAATAATTTGTTATCTTTTTTATTTTTCGTCTTTCGAAAAATGGCAAATGAAACAAAACATTAATATAATTGAGGCAGCAGGAATTAATGAATATGAATGAGTTGGTTACACTGAAAACAAAATTTTGTTGGAAAAGAAGAATATTTTGTACGATACGTTCGACTCAACGTTTTTTTTTTTGAATAATCCCAAAAATTGTGTCAATGCAGCAAAAAATATTTTAAAAAGTCTCTTCGGAAGTAAATTTTTGTCGTTTCACTCGTAAATTTCGCTGACAATTCCGTTAGAAACCAAATATACTGCCAAAATAACGAACATTTTGAATCTGTAAAAAAATATTTAGTTTATCGTATTCAACAAAATATCGACGATTTTTAACAAAATTTCATTCCAAGTGTGCTCCTATTTAGCACGACACTGTAGTGATTAAAGCAGAAGGTCGTATACACATGTAGAAGTTCGTTTTTCATCGAATCGTCGGTCTCGAGAGCATTTTATCGAGATTAAATCGTGATAGCTGTTGGCTAGATCAGGTACGCTCACCACACGCTTTGCGGTTTCTCTGATTCTCGTAATAATTCAGAGCTCTGTATATGTGTATATATGTATATATATATTGAAAGGAATCTGAAGGGGATTCTCGACACTCGCGGTATCGGCGATCACATTCGAGAGACTATTTCTAGGGCCTCTGCTCAGTGTTGTTTCGTCAATTGGCACGTCACGTTTTTTCCAAGTGACGATAACGCGCGCGCCATCAATGCAAATACGATGCATGCAAACTGTAGAAATGCGACAGGGGGGAGAAGCAAAAACACATTGACAAGAGCTCTCGAGAGTCCAAGCGGAAATGAGAAGGAATGGGCAAATTTAATTGAAGGAATGTCCGGCCGGAAATGGTCTCTTGGGCGCCAGCGCGAACAACACGCTGTGGTGTTGATAGGAACATAGCAGTCGTGAGCCGCCATGAGAAATGTGACTTATCGAAGAATTCTTATCGACAATAATCTTTTTTCTATTTATTCAAACGATTTTCTCTTTGTCAAATATTTCCGGACGAATCGATTCAATTGCGAGTACAAAATAGATCGATTATTGGGAAACGGTTGCCACTGGAAAAATCGAGTCAGGCAAAATTCGAAAAACTTAAAATTTTACCCTCGAGCCTGATTTTTCATATTTTCGGGATTTTTTCAGCGAAAAATCAATAAAAAAAATGAAATCAACGGACTCTACAAAAATTTAGGGACTAAAACGAAAAAGGCGAGGAAATTATTTTTTTTTTTTTTATTACAAGCTTGAGGAACAATTGCTACGCAATCTGAAAATGGAATTTTGTTAAAAATTGTCGATGTATTGTTGAACACGGTAAAGTAATTATTTGTTGATAATTTCAACATTTTCGTTATTTTGGCAGGAAATTTGGTTTCTAATGGAATTGTCAGCAAAACTTACGATTGAAACGACAAAAATTGGCTTCCGAAGAGACTTTCTAGAAAATTTCTTGCTGCGCGGCGATGACACAATTTTTGGGATTATTCAAAAAAACGTTTAGTTGAACGTATCGAACGAAATACCGATCTTTTCTGACAAAATTTTCTTTTCAGTGTAGCCAAAAATAAATTTTAAGAAAACTAAAAAAAAAGCTAAAACCAAGGACAGTGGAAAAATTACTATTTTCCTTAATAGGCCTGGGGTAGATTGTACCCCAAGGTGGCAAGTAAGGGTTAATGACACTCAGCCATAGAAATATCGCAGAGCCACCTCCCTGTCCGTTCTTCGTGTACCAAACGTCTCGTTTGGTACACGAAGAACGGACCTACTCGGGGTAAATACCCAGAACGCATATCATACGCATCTCTACATAGTTATACAACAAAAAGAGAGATGGAAGTGTGTGGATAGCTAAGAAGGTAGGAGTCGATTGAAAATTCTGCATTGCCTCGAGGAATGCAGAGTATGTTGAGTCGTCCCTGCTAGGGCAACCGGCCAGCCAGTTTTCGCTCGATAACACCGGGTATCCTTGCCTACCAACTAATACTAAGCCCACATCTAAGCCCACAGGGAATTCCATGCAGAGCGAACAAAGGGCAAAAAAAAATGGACCGCGACTCAAAGAAGAAAAGAAAAGGTTGATCAGAATCCGTAAATTTTTGTTTCACGGTCTTTAATTTCTCGTAACACAGCAAAAAAAAGCCAATCTTCGCGGATTGCAAAAAAAAAAAAACATTGACGAAAATTATGTTTGTCACGTTAAAATAATTGAAACTTCATTTTTATTTGAATAACATTTACGCGATGAGCCTGAACCTGACTACTTAATAGAAAACTGTATTTTCTTACACAGCGAGAAAAAATTTGTAATTTTTATAGCGTACTTTTTACACTGAGACTGAAATTTTGTTAAAAATCGTCGACATTTTGTTGAACACGGTAAACTAAATATTTTTTGATAAATTCCAAAATTTTCGTTGTTTCGGCGGTATATTTGGTTTATGAAGGAAATGTCAGAGAAATTTACGAGTGGGATGACACAAATTTTCTTCCCAAAAGACTTTCTAAAATATTTCTTGCTGCACTGACACTATTTTTTGTATCGAACAAAATATCCACCTATTTTGACAAAATTTTGTTTTCAGTGTAATAAATCCGATGAGAACTGCCAGCACGGTAAAATTAAGCGTGCTGCATCGGAAAAGTCGTTGTAACATATTTTTAATTTCCTTCCACGCGAAACACATTTTTTTTCCGATAGTAATTTTTGTTCATAAAAACTCGCGTGTCTTTTACATAAAAATCAAGTGACAACACGGTAACAGATTTTTCACTCGGTGTATCACGACACATTTTTCGACATGCCAATTGCTTTTGATTTGTATGGCATCGCGAGTGACTGTCTAACATTAAAATGCGTGCACGAATATGCTCCGAGACGTAAAATCAGATAATTTCTGGTCTAGCGTAGAAAACCTGATTACTCGATGAGTTTCCAGGCTGAAAAGACCCGACTGCGTCCTCCAATCCGCATCACTGTTTGTAGCAAATACCTATACGTAAATGGTCCTATGAGTGGACGACTCGTGTTCAGGGTATCCGCGTGGATATATTTTTTAGACGGAACCCCGGATATGAGCGCTCGCTATATACTCGTCGTTGGAATTACCTCTGCGCTATCGGTATGACGTGTGCCTTTCTAGGAAAATATTCAAGTGGTATATGCGACGCCATTATCAGGTATATCTGGAATTAGTTCGATCGGTGAACTCCGTATAAAGTAAAACACGTATTATAAAGTCATAAACCGCAGGAAACTTGACGCCAATCCTAGCTCGGATAGCGTCTCGTAACTATAGAAACAAAGGACTCGGTTTGATTTATTCTAAAAAATGAAAAATAATAAAAAAAAAGGCAAATTTTGAGTCAAAATCGAATTTTCGAACCTGCGGGAAGGTGTCGGATGCGATTTCGTTCGTTGGAATGCAACGGAATTCATTATTTCATACGATTTTTTGAAACCGAAGCCAAAAATGCAAATTTAATCCGTTGGTCTATGACAATTATTCGAGGGATTATTTGCAAATGAAAAACTAAATGTCAAAGAAAAATTGAGGTGATGAATTCAAAATTTTTTAAAATAATAGAGAATTGTGAATTTTCAGTTAAAATGGAATTTTCGAACCGCGGAAAAGCGTTGGCTGCGATTTCGTTGAAGTTTGCATCATTCGAATGCAACGGAATTCATTATTTTATACCATTTTTTGAAATCAGAGCCAAACATAAAAATTCATCGTGTCGGTCTATGACAATCGTTTGCAAATTGAAATGTGGATGTCAAAGAAAAATTGAGGTGATTCGAAAAATGTGAAAAATGGTGAATAGAAATTTTGAAAATAATTATATTTTTTGAAAGCAGAGTCGAAAATTCAACTGTATAGTGTTGGTCGATGGAAATTGTCCCAAATAATAAACCGAATGTCAAAGAAAATTTGAGGCAATACGAAAAATTGAAAAAATTCTGAATGGATAGAATATTTTTTGTTCAACTCGCCAAAGATTCTTCATTTTTATCAAGAAAACAGACGCGAGCGATTGATTAGCAAGGCGTGCTAATTATTTTTCACCCGGAATCTCCTTCGATTTGTAGAGTCGCGGAAGGAAAAAAAACAGGATCTCGTGCTTCTCGAGGGAAGTTTGATTCCGCAAGTTGCTGCAGACCCACGACGAGCAAAAAGGACGAAAGCGTGAGGGCGGGAGGCACGAGAGGAGGCTCGGAACCGCCTCTTCTCCGAGCTACGGTATTGATCGTCCTCTCGTTGCTTTCGTGTCAAGTTCACGCTGCTCAAAGTCCTGCAAGTCCAACTTCGTTTTATCGAGTCAAGAAATTGAATTTCCATTTTATTTTTGTTAATTAATTAATCAGCCATTAGGTCATTAGGAAGATTCTTGATCAATTGGGAGTCGATACAATTTTAAATCCTGTCGATGGCTCGGGAACGATTCTTCCCAAGGTCACGCCAATTTCGCTCAGATAAGGTGGTTCCTCAGCTGCGTCGATCGGAGAGAAATAACTCGACAGCAAATATGTTCGTGCTTGTCTCGGATGGGATCGATACTTCGAGAAAAACGAAAGTTACACTTGGATTCTCTGAGGAAAAGAAAAACTCCGTGTACCTTTTTTTCTCCAAGTTTTCTCGGTTATTTTTCTTCCGATTCCCCCAAAACGTTCTATTAAATTTTTTTTTCCATACAAATATGAACTTGAAATAAATTTAAACAATTTCTATCAGACCCGATTTTATTATAATTAGGAAATAATCATTCTGTTCAATAATTACGAAAACCTGAAACTGTGAACGGAGAGAATGTCTCCCAATTTTTATAAACAATTTTCCAGGTTTTTTTTTCAAAAAATCGGCGCACAAAGTGTTCATAAATTTTGCACAGAAAGATTTTTTAATCTGCTCTGTTTTTGCTGTGAAAATTAAGTTTTCGAATGATCGTTCAAAATTTTTCGATGACAAGTGAAAATAAAAAAAAAGATGTGAAAATCCTCTTTTCCAAAACTCGGGATAACGAGTTTCGTTGAACGAGGAGAATAAGGAGCAGAACAAGAAGCAGAAAAAAAACGAAAAATGGGGATACGTAGAAGGCGAAAGGTGTTGTCGTCGGTAATTGCACTAGAAGCGCGTATTTCTAGGAGAAGATATCAAGATCTTGGGGTAAGAGAGTATTATAAAGAAAATGAAGGAAATAAAAAAAAGGGATTGAAAGAAGGAAAAGAAAATGATAAAAAAAAGAGGTTTAGTGGAATAGAGCTGCGGCGAGGTTGGGCTTAGGCGACGTGTGTCTCGGGCGCGAAAGAGTGAAGCGATCGAGCTGTTCCGATAGTCGGCCTTGCTCGATGCGAGAAAGGCCGCATATTCAAACAGAACGTACGTCTCGCTCGCTCAAGCTCGCGAGCGATTGCGAGTAGGAGGCGCGAGATTACGACTCTCCGTCCTCATCGTGCAATGCGAAATATCTATATGCAAACGCCTACTACCCCAACATATACATATTTGTAACATGCTCACGTTCATAGATGGAATATTTATTTGACGCTCGTGTATATACGTTACGAACATTATGTACCTGTATGGAAGGCTCTCTATAGGTATAAAATGTGAGTTTAAACGTTGTACACGTAGGTAGAGAATCCCGACTGGTTTACAAACATATATATCCAAAGAAATAATATATAGGAATGAAAAGGTGGAAGAAACGATTTTATCATTGTTGCCTTCTGGCAAAGCTTCCTCCTGGACCCTGTCGCTGTATTTTTTGCTCTCTATCTCGCTGTCCCTAGCAATAAAAGCTCGGAGCATCACTTTTGTACCTTACCGAACCATTTTCGAGTACGAAAAATACACTTAAAACTATTTTTTTTTGAAAAAGATGGATATTTTGTTCGATACGTTCGACTAAACGTTTTGTTTGAATAATCCCAAAAATTGTGTCATCGCAGCAAGACATTTTCTAGAAGGTCTCTTCGGAAGCAAATTTTTGTCGTTCCAATCGTTAATTTCGCTGATAATTCCATTTGAAACCAAATATGCTGCTAAAATAACGAAAATTTTGAAATTATGAAAAAATTTTAGTTTACCGTATTCAATAAAATATCGACGATTTTCAATAAAATTGCATTCCCAGGGTAAGAAATAGATACCGAAAACAAAATTTTGTTGCAAAAAATCAATATTTTGTTCGATACGTTCAACTGAATGTTCTTTTGAATTCAAAAATGGTGTCATCGCAGTAAGAAATTTTCTAGAAGGCCTTTTCGGAAGCAAATTTTTGTCGTTCCAATCGTAAATTTTGCTGACAATTCCAATAAAAACAAAATATACTGCCAAAATAACGAAAATTTAAAAATTATAAAAAAATATTTAGTTCACCGTATTCAACAAAATATCGACGATTTTCGACAAAATTTCATTGCCAATGCATATAAAAAAACATCTTCGTGTCTTCATGTGTTTGTTCGCTACCACGAGTGCTGCGATCGCGTCCACGAGTGTCTGCTATTTGTTCAGAAGTAAAACTATTCACTCGACACTAAAATTTGTCCTGAGACTCGATGCGATGCACCGTTAGTTTCTCAGTTTCGTAGATTTCTTTTGGAACCAATGAGAAATATGAAGAATTTATCTATCCAGCTCATCCGGTCTCGAGAGAAACAAACTCTCGCGTGTCCAACACTTATCGTCACGTAATATTTACTCTTCCTCTGGCTTAGGCCTACTTTACTTTTGTTTACGCACGAATCCTTGCGCAGATGAGATCGTCACTCTGTTCGCTCATGATAAAACTTGATAATAATGCACGCTGTCGTATATATCGATAGACTCTATATCTATACGCTCGAATGGAGAACTGCGTAATCGTTATCAGTGTGTTGTGCTCGATTGAAATGAGCCCAGACTCGCTGGGTGGTTCTTAACTCATTTTTACGACGAACACGACAATCTTGCCGGAAAAAAATTATTTTTACAGGATATTTAGTTGCGTACAAAGTTCCAGGTTCTTCCAATTCTTGAAAGTCGAACTTTTGCTGTTTTCTCCGATGGCTTATCAGAAATAGACGATGTTCAAACAACATGGCGTCTCTCGGTCGATTTTTTAAGGCTCCTCAGGAGAATAATTCCATTTATCTAGCGAGCGAGAACATTTTGTCATACTAACAATATTTATCGTATTCGTCATGGAAGCAAATACGAAAAAGTTGGTGAAATTCCGAAGCAGATATTTAACGTTGCTCGAAGCATTAACACCGCAGACGTGGATAACAAGTTCGACAGCCGGAGTCAATGGATTTAGTGAGTAAACTAGAAACTATGGGCCTGTCAGACTGGAAACGAAATTTTGTTAAAAATCGTCGATATTTTATTGAATACGATAAACTAACTATTTTTGGATAATTTCAAAATGTTCTTTGTTTCGCCAGTATATTTCGTTTCCAATGGAATTGTCAGCAAAATGTTACGATTGGAACGTCAAAAATTTGCTTCCGAAGAGACTTTCTAGAAAATTTGTTGCTGCAATGACACAATTTTTGGAATTATTTAAAAAAAACGTTCAGTCGAACGTATCGGACGAAATATCGATCTTTTCCAACAAAATTTTGTTTTCAGTGCAATAATGATTTCCTGAACGAATTATGACTTTTTTCTTATTTGGCACGTGCTCATACGCGAACTCTTCGAACCAAAAGCTAAAATAAACGATGGCGTTCGTTTGCAGATTTATTTACATGCATAGATACGTGCCTTCGTCATCGTTTCGTCCTTCGGCGAGATGGCAGAATATATAAGAGGCAAATGGTCTATACATAGGTATAAAAAGATACCGTAAAAGGGACGACCTGCGGTCTCGATAGCTTGGTCGTTATTATGTACAATTAACTCGCCGGTGAGCTCTTCGAGCTAAAGCCTCCGACGTCATCGTTTCAGTGAGAAAACTGCATTCTCTCTCTTTGTCTCTCTCGCTCTCTTTCTCTTTTTACTCTCGCGAGCTACTGAGCCGAGCAAGGTCTACGTGCGGTCTGAGGCTTGGCTAATCACTCTTCATGGGCTTTCATCGACGCTGCCCAGGAGATTGTTGGGAAATTTGATCGTTAAAAAGAACAACAGAGTTTCATGACCTAAAATTACTAAACATTCATTCTGTGATTCCGATGATTTTTATTGGACGAATTCTCTAAGGCGTCTTTTTCCACTGAACCATTTAGACGTTGTGGGATGACATTCGTTCAGCTGCCACTCATTTTCCTGCAGATTCTTCATGCTCTTGGGGACTGTTGCACAAAAATAAATTGTTGCACGTAAATAAATCAAAATACAAAGTGAAAAATCTTGCTCAATATGCTCAGAATCATTGCAGACGAAATAAAAAATTTGCTTCATTTTGAAATGCAATCTTTTTCATTAAAAAAAAAAAAAGCAAATCAAAATTTGTAAAGTATCAAAAAGACTCAATTTCCAAATGCTTGTCCCACCAAATTTCCCACCACTTTTGATTGAAATGAGTAAATTCCTGCACTGAAAACAACATTTTGTTGGAAACTATCGATCTTTCGTTCGATACGGTCGACTAAACGTTTTTTTAAATAATTCCAAAAATTGTGTCATTGCAGCAAGAAATATTCTAGAAAGTCTCTTCGGAAGCAAACTTTTGAAGTTCCACTCGTAAATTTCGCTGACAATTCCATTTGAAACCAAATATACTGGCGAAATAACGGAAATTTTGAAATTATAAAAAAATATTTAGTTTACCGTGTTCAGAAAAAAAAGACGATTTTTAACGAAATTTCATTTCCAGAGTGTAATTGAAAAATGAAACACCCGATCTGCTCGCGAAAATCCAGAATAACAAAGTGAAATTTTTTCTCGCATTTTTTCCTACAAAAATCCCCGGAATCACGAGCAATTAGTTATCGTTAAATATTGGGAAATCAGAGTCGGAAGTGAGGGAGAAAAGGCTATGGAAGTTGACCTCTCGCTTGGCTCGATTGCTGCTTTCAATCTGGGTTATTCCAATAAAGTACACTCGAGGTGCTTCCAAACGTTGTTGACTATCTCGAAGGACGTGGCACGACGATTTGCTTGGAAGAGTGAACCCAGGCGTTACTGCATCGAGGGTATTACAACTGCCGGAGTACTCACGGAAAAAGAGCAGCTACTCGGATGATATGCAAGTGCAAACTTACCCTAGGGCACGTGATTCGACGAGGGAGAGGGAGAGAGAGAGAGAGAGAGAGAGAGAGAGAGTAAAACGTCAAAATTCCCTTCACTGGGTTCTTGGCCTGCTCAATGCTTACATACTTTCGCCCTACATCAGAGGGCGTGTGTACTTATGACGAAATCCTGCCAGCATTCGGCCTCCTCATTCACTCGACTTTTTTAATGAGCTTACGCCGCTCGAACGTGACTTTTGATAATTCATTGCCATGGCAACGACACTGCAGCAATCTAAGCCTCACAGTATTTCCCACTTCGATCTGAAAATTCTAATTGCTTGACGAGAATTTTCGCCTTTTTTTCGTAAAATCAATATTGGCGATAAGTTAGCTCCGGAATTTTGCCTGAAATTAGTATTTTATAACTTCCAATCATATTTCTTTCTTATTTGATTTCGATACACTGGGAATGAAATTTCCCAGAATTCAAAATGAAATTTCAACATAATTTCAAAATTTTCGTTATTTTTAAAGTAAATTTCATTTCTAACGGAATTGTCAGCGAAATTTACGAGTGGAATGACAAAAATTTGCTTCCGAGCAGACTTTCTAAAATATTTTTTGCTGCATTGACACTATTTTTGGGATTTATTCAAAAAAACGTTTAGTCGAACGTATCGAACAAAATATCGATCTTTTCCAACAAAATTTTCTTTTCAATGTACGAAATCCTGTTTCCAATACAAAACAAATGGGCTCTTGAACCGAAAACTTCGTAGGACAAAGATTAAGAAACGACCTCGATGACGTTCTAAATTCCCGCGAGCTCCGAACTACAAAACAATAACGCAAAGCGACAAAAAAAAATTAAATTATCTGCAGTTTTTTTAATTCAAAATTTCGTGACGTGAAGTTATGGAAATTTTCTAAAACGTGGCTCTTTATATTATTTAATGATCAATCGTTTTTTTAATGGCGAAATATTTTTTGACTTGGAATAATGTCATTGCGAGCGAAAAGCGTAATAACGAGACGGGAATATCAGCTGAGAGACCACGAGAGCTTTTTGCGTTCGCCATGTATTGATTGCGAAGCGTCTGACGCGACGTGGCTTGCGGCGCAACGCGCGATTCGCCGCGACGCCCGAGCTTACACACTCTATATATATAGGCATTCGTACGTATCGTCGTATAGCGTTAAGCCGATGTTTCTCGCAAGCTCTAGTATTTCGGGTTGCTAAGATATCTGTTCCAATGAATATTTGATGTACGAAAACATTGAATCAACGATTAATTAAATTTTTCAAATTGGAGAAAATTGGAGAAATGAAAAATTCGAGCTGGCAAATATATTTTTTTTCTCCATCACTTTCTGGAGGTCATTGAAGATTTTAAATTCCCTGTGAATCGATTACATATTGGGTAACTGTAGGAAAAAAAGTTCGTGTTAATTTGATCGGTTTTTGAACGTGGAAATCGTTTTTTTCAAAATGAGATTCTTCGAAATGACAATTATTCTATTTGACAAACTGATCGATCGATTTTTATGAAATTTTGTTCAGAAGGTTTCTACACATTCGTGGAGTCTTTGGCGAATTATTTTTTAGTGTGTCTTAATTATTTTTTTCCTCAAGTCCTTGCTGTCGATAGTTTCTCTTTTCCAATCGTCAATACAAGTTTGAGTTTTTTCTTTTATTAATAATCCACCTTTTTTATATTGTAGTTTTTCAAAATAATAATTGCTTCAACAGAATCAATAAAATTTTCTAATTTTAATATCAAATTTCTAAATACGTCAACGAAACGTAAGGACTGTCCATCGTTTATCTTTTTCCCAATTCTCAATGTAAGCTTGAGTTTTTTCTTTTATTAATTCTCCACCTTTTTCATATATTAATTATTAAAAATGATAATTGTTTCAACAAAATCAATAAAATGTTCTAATTTTTATTTTTATTTTCTATAAAATGCGTCAACGAAACGCAAGGAAATTTTTCGACTAGTTCGAGCAGTCGACAATGATTAATCGCGCGTTGCGAAAGTAATGAGAAAAAAGTATAAATCCTCGAATGACGGATTGATGGCGATCGGGCAATGTCTTATCAATGGAAGCGCGCGTATAAAAAGTGGTTTACTTCTGGTTTCACCATAAGTGGGATAGATTGTGTTGGCATATTTGCCAGAGTCATGTGATTCATGAATTATGAATAATGAGCTAGAATTATATTGTTGCCAATGAGCGAGTGGTTGGCGCATTAAATGATACGATGGACGCATACCCATTGCGAACAAGATACGGTAGGAAGTGTATGGACAGAGAGCAGGCATGCAACGACCAGCCTGATATGCACACTGGCTTATGGATTAAATATATATATCTAGAAAAAGATATTGACGATGTGCATATTTTCAATACAAACGCAATACTCGCTCTCCCACATCCCGCCACTCCCCATGATAATAGCTAACGCACCGATGACTTTGACTCGTTACATATAAACACCTACAGCAGCTGGAAGTACAATCATTCTCAAGAGCCACTCGCTCTCTCTCTCTCTCTCTGTTTGCGTTCTCTGAGAAGTAATGTTATGGACTTTAAGGCGATAGACAACGTGTAACACAATTTGTAGCCATAAATTCTTGGGCAGGATAAAATCGAGATTTTATTGACTCTTTGTTAATCCGAACTGTCCTTAACTATTGAACGTCCTACAGAAAAAGCAATGGAATTCCTGTACGAATTTATTTCATCGTGTTGAAACGCACTGGGGCAAATTATTAGTTATTAACGCGTGAATTAAAACGTGTTTGTTAACACTCGGAGAAGAGTTTTTCCTTCGATACAAAATGACGTCGATGCAAATGGGAGAGGTCGATCGAACGAGCTGCACAGAGAATTCGAGCAAATGTATCTGTTGATTTAAACCAAGTTTTATTCTGCTGAATGCTGGAGGTTTTATGAGAGTTTTTCATTTTCATGGAAGATTATTATCTCGTGAATTAACTCTCATGATTTTTAACCATTTTTTTATTCTCAATCGTCAGATTACTGTCCGGCAACGAGCGTATGGAAAAATAAACTTTTACAAGCAGATAATAAATTTGATAAAAAAACGTTTGTGAGTCTAGCAACGAACAAACAAACTCTGTTCAATATAAAAATACACCAATGCCTGTTATTTATACTGTGATAAAAATCACGAAACCATGTTATGACAAAAAACTCATTAATTTTTTGATTTTTTATTATTTATTATCATTTTACTTTCTGAATTAATAATTGTGAGCAGTGATTCCTGCTTCACGTTGTATCGACTGATTCTTAATTCACTCACTTTTTCCTGCTTCGCAGTCGGCGAGTTTTTGCGTTGGCGTTTTGTCGCTCGACGTTATGTCGTGTCACTGAGAATGGAATATAATTATGGACTTTGCTCCCAAAGCATACAAAAACAAAAGAAACGAAAAATAACAAAATTTGATTTATTAAAATTAATTTCCAAAACTAGCTGTAACGTTTTTTTCTATTCGGAATGAAAAGCTCAACCATCGCTCATTTCCTCCATTTTCGCATCATCCAGAACTAACAATTTGGGTTTTTTATTTATCTGCATTTTTTCAATTGCTGGGAAAATTTTTAATCTCGATGAAAATCTCGAATCTTTTCTTCGTGACAATTACTAAAAATTGTAATTTATAGGAACCCAAAAATTGTGTCATCGCAGCAAGAAATATTCTAGAAAGTCTCTTCGGAAGCAAATTTTTGTCGTTCCAATCGTAAATTTAGCTGACAATTTCATTAGAAACCAAATATACTGTCAAAATAATGAGAATTTTGAAATGATGAAAAAATATTTAGTTCACCGTATTCAACAAAATATCGACGATTTTTAAAAAAAATTTAATTTCCAGTATTTGCGTAATGTTGAGAAATTTCTCATTTGCCTTTGGCCTGATATTTTTAGTTGAACAAAAACTCTGAGCACGAAGTTTTGTGTGTAAAAAAAAAAGTGAATCTCCCTGGTCACTATCCAACATTTATTCCCCGTGTATCTTGCTCGGTTGGCTTACGTAAGGCAGCCCTCTCGCGGCCTTGCATTATGGCATCATAAGCATTCATCCTGTCTGCTCACCTGCAATGCGCCATACAATTCGTGCCAACCGATTCACCGCGCCTCGAACAACTCTTTTTCCGATCTATAGTAAACATCGTAACTACGTTGTCGTCGTTGATATATGGACAATTTATACCCGTTACCCATGACGATGTATTACGACGATTTGCCATCTTTGGCCATCGTTTTTTTTCCTCCGTTATTCACGCTCCAACTACGATTTCCTCCGCATTATATCGAATAACCTGATGCATTCTCCGTGATTCGATGTCCGATGCATCTCTAGATCCGTGCATATACGTATACGAGCGACCAAAATAGCGGTGGCTCACAACGCTTTCCCTATTTCGCCTGAATTTCCGTTCTATCGAGCCTCCCACACGAACGAAAGGGAAATCGACCAGAAGTTTTGTCAACTCCTATGCACACGTCGAATAGGAAGTTTTCTAATAATTCTGATGTGACGGTGATTTCCGGGAGAAAACTAAGTTTTCAGTGTGTTGATTAGGGAAAAATTGATGGGATGGAAAACTGTCTTTTGAGCTCGACTGAATTTTCTGGTGATCGTAATTCTGCTCGCTTGTAATTTATATCGTTGTTTGAAAATTCATCACCCTTTTCTGCTTGAAATCTTTTACTTTTTGGTACTTGGGCTCGAATCGTCGATGTCTGATTCGTTTTTTCGTGTCTCTTGATTAGCAAAATCGTTTCTATAAAAAATTTACCATCAACTGCTGAAAAATTAAATGAAAAATAATAAACACCCTCGGAGCGCAGCATGAACATCGTGTTTTGATGATGAATTCCGACAGGAAACATATGTGCTTCGTCTCTGAGATGGAAGTATTGAAAAAAATAAATAAAATGAGATTCGGAGCGATTTAAATGCTGCATACGATTATTTAAGACTGAATAATAATGAGGAACCCTTTCTGGTTTGTTTTTCTTGTCACTTAGGTCCGGGACTTGGTGGAGAGGTGCACCTGTCCGACCCAATTCCCAATGATCCGTGTTTCCGAGGGTAAATACAGGATCGGCGACACGAAGGTCCTCATATTCGTGAGAATCTTAAGAAGTCACGTAATGGTACGCGTGGGCGGTGGTTGGGACACTCTCAGTCACTATCTCGACAAACACGATCCGTGTCGTTGTCGTACGTGTAAGTACCTGCGAGTGATGACACCGAAAAATATTAATGGGCGATATTTATTCGTTAATTCTGACGAAAAACGATCAAATGATGTTGAAATTTGCACCGTTTTGGAATGCAACGGAATCCATTACTTTATTTCATTTTTTTAAGCAGAGCCAAAAACTAATACGCAGTGTGAATCCATGACTATTGTTCACAGGGTCGGACAGACCCAATTTACTTACTGGGTCTATTAGACCCAGTCTGATGGTCTCTCACTTACTGGGTCTGTGAGACCCAATTAGACGTTCGGTTAACTGGGTCTGAGAGACCCAGAAAAAATAAGGAGATTCAAAAATTCTAAAAACCTGTGAATGGATAGAATATTTTTCGTTGGACTCGAACGATGCGAACGTCAATATCGTAATGATCATCAGTTTCAATGTAATTCAGGAAATGCAATATTTTCAATTTGCAGCTCATCGATCCATGATTTCGGCGAAGCTGATACAAAAGGCAGGAGGCTCCTTCGATCTTGGAAGTGCGCAGGTGCATTACGAAAGGTAATCAACTTTTTGTCTCATCGCGATAACTCGCCATCCTTATGGCACGTTATTAATCAAGAACGTGATCGACCATGCAATGCAAAATATTGATAAACGCTTGAGCGAAACGAGAAAAAAAATCGTCGCACTCGTGCAAATTGAATTACGTGAAATTGATGAAAGAAAAAAAACAACAAAAATCGTGACAAATTGTTATGAACCGGAGCAGGTGTCGGCAAGAAATTATATATTTGCCTTCATTTTTTACGCAGTTATAAAGCTGCTCGCTTATTAAGGTAGTAGACCCGCCACTGTCACGTCTAAAAGTTGATTATCCGATCAATTTTTAGAAACGTTTTTTTTACAATTTTGGTGCTGCATCCTTCAGAAATGTGGGAAAGTGTGGGGCTTGGAAAAAATGATCAAAATTAATTTTAGAGTCAAAGAAATAACGTTTGTGGCTTATCCTTCGTTTCCATGGATCTCCGCAACTGAGTGGCCAAAATTTTTCATATTTTGAGACAAACTCTGTGGCTTTATCGTTGAAGAAAAATTATAAGTTATATCTCGTGAATTTTTTTCATCGCCAATGTCTCAATCACGAGATGGTGAATCTTTTGGAAATTTTTTTAGCTCCACGGATCAACGTCATAATCGTCTTTCTTTTTTTTTTAGTTCAAAGCAATTTTCTCGCTATTTTAATGATTTTTTGTGGTTATGATTACGGGAGAAAAAATGCTGAAAAAAAATTCCGATGATTACTCAAAATTTTCGTTGAAAACATAGAAAAAAAAAAAAATTCCCTCAGGGAAAAAATTGCTCCCCGATTTTTTAAATTGACCTCTATCAAATGTCCATTAAGCATCGGAGAGCTCATGTAAAAAATTGTTTGCGAAAGATCACCTCCGAGAACTCGACGAAGTTCAGCTTCGAGCGTCGGTTCCTGCGCCGGAGCGGCTCAACAATCGACTGGACAACAGCAGCAGCAACAACAGCAACAACAACAATCACCGTCGCATCAACTGCAGACTCCAAGAAGTGCCTCGGCATTGGGAAACAGATCACGTTCTCCAACGCCTCATCAAATCCATCGGCAGCTCGGACAAGAGCTTAAAAAAATAGGCAACCGTTCGCCAAGTCCCACAGCTCAGACTAAATTCACATCCAATCCGGTTCGCAGACAACTCAGTGATCTCGGTAACGCCCAACGATCGAGATCGCCGACGCCAAAAATTGATAGTCCTGCCTCCAGCCCGTCAAAATCTGCCAAATTAGACCCAACGAGAGAAGCGCTTAACGAAGAAATTCGCCAGGTTAAATACGATGGGAGATCGCAAATGTACCACAGCAGGCATCTTGACGATTATCAGGTAAGCATCGCATTGCTTCGTTTGTACACACTTCATTGGTTGGCTCGGTCCATTGCCACACTGGGTCAATTTGACCCGATTTTTCGACGTCAGTTTTATTTGTAAAAAAAAAAAGTAGAAAAACATGATAAGCATTTCCTGCGAATGTGTGCATTTTGAAAAGTTTCAAAATTTCGTATTGTTTTGAAAAATTCTTTAAAACTGAAAAAGTTTCTAAAAAAAATCGCAATTCACTTTGTAAAATATTCCTGAAAATTGTTTGGGTTGTAATTAAAAACTGTCATTTTGGGGGAAGGATATTTTCAAACAAGGTGAATGAGACCCAGTGTGTCAATTTATCACATTCTATTGGGTCACGATTGATAAAAAAAAAGGAAAATATAAAAATTGTTTTTCAATAAATATTCAATATTTAAAAAACAAAACAAAGAACCAGGGAATCAGTATCCGAATAAAAAACGAATCTTTGGCATTTCTAAAACGAAAGATCCAACGGGAGGAAATTTACGAAGGGATACGTTTTCGTAATTTTTGGGAAAAAGACATTTTCAAACAGGGTCAGTGAGACCCAGTGTGTCAATTTGAACACATTCTCAAGAGTCACAATTGTCAAAAAAAAAAAAGAAAAATTCTTTTTCAATAAATAATTAATATTTGAATAAATAAAAAACGAGGGAATCACGATCCGAATAAAAATCGAATATTTGGCATTTTTAACACGAAGGATCCAAAAAAGGATCTTCATCGTGAAATTCGTGAGAAGGTACCTCTCTCTGAGGAATTTACGAAGAGATACGTGGTCGAGGGTGGCGTTGCTCGAAGAGCAACCGATCGTGACGACGCACCAAAGTACGAGCCGACCATTTACGATTACAAATGTGGCGTTGGCGCTGAGACCAGCTCAAATTCTATCCCAACGAGTCCAACTACCGTCAAGGAGGAGCCACTGCAATCTCAACGGACAAACACCAATGGCGAGCAGGATTTGTTCGCTAAAGAAAACTCCCAACAATACGCCAAATCGTCCCACACTGAGGGCGAACACTCGGACAACGGTAGCGAAGTTTCTGACGAGGGATACAGAAGCTTGGGCGCTGTACAACCGGCAATTACTACTACAATTACCAGCCAACATCACCAAGACACCTCCATCACGCTTCTCGATTCTCACAGTGAGTCATTTTCCGCTTTTATCACCATTATTTCAGCCAACCCTCAATTCCACGAATATCCAGCTTCTCCTTTCCTTTCGAATTATGCATTTTTTTGTTCCACTAGAATTCAGCCAAGAGCGACAAAGGACAGAATTTTTCAATTATTACAAAATGAAAGAAACGAAAAGAGCGAGACCTTTTAATGCCAAGTGCAGAAAAAAGTTATAAATTACTTTGAAATAAATAATACCAATGACTTTGATAAAAATCGAGCCATGAAATGTTATGTTTAAACGTGTCAAGAGTTTTTCCGATTTATCTTGAAAACCGTGGGACTGGGAAAAAATTTCACTCAATCATTCTTGTAGGTAATTTAATTTTCTACAAAAAATGAAGATAGCCAATTTTTTCAAAAACCTGTATTTATCGAGATATACTGTAAAAACTGATTGCACCCTTTTTTCAAACATGGCGGTGAACCGCGAGCGATCCCGGACCCAAAACCGAGAACGCTCGTGTTTAAAGGCAAATAAAAAATCGTGTCCTAGCGTTGCTTCATAAAATTGTCTCGAATTACGCGAAATTTTATTTTTTTTTATCTCATTTAAAAAAATGACAGTTTCGAGTCAGAAAAAATTTCGACACGTCGCTAGTTTTGCCGACAGCGTGATTTTTTCCTCATAATCGGTGAGCAAATTGTAAGAAGGCGGGAGGGTCGGTGTTTCTTGTCACTTCTGAGCTGCGGATATTACGAAAAAGGGAAGGAGAAAAGTTTCGGTTAAATAAATGATTCTCGGGATTCTCTTATCCTCGTTGAGAGAATCGCAGATCGTTGTAAAAAAAAAAAAGACCCACGCATTATGCTAACTAGCAGCAGAAACTCGCGTAACGATCTCTTGGCGATTTCTGGTCGCGCATCCGAAAGACGAATTTGGTGGTACCGCGGCGCACGCGCGACTCTTCGAGTCAGTTAAAGTGGTCAAACTCGCGAAAGGCCGAGGCTAAAAAAGGCGTGGGATGAGCGAGATGAACGACACAGAGTTAAGGCCTGGCCTTGAATTTAAGCCTCTCTGTCGCATTTAAAAGTGGAATCGATTGACCATCATCGCATACACATATATATATATATATAATCGTAATATACATACGCGCGATCTTTTCAAGCCACAATAGCCCGCGATATGTTTCTTTTTTTTTCCTTTTTCCCTCTTGCTTTTTTTTTTTTGCATAATATCGTGTAAGCGTGCTTTACGGATCTCTTAATAGAATCGAGAATTCCTTCACCGAAGGGATTTGCCAACGACCCGTTCGTTCAAAAGATGAAGAAAAAAAATTGCGAAACGTGTCAGCGTTTAGTCGATTTGTCCCACGGCGATCTCTCGGTGATTCGTTCTCCTGAATAAATATGTTAATAAAACATCCTATTGATAAAATGTTAGCCTCCGGTCTGCAAATATTTTTTCACCAATTTTGATCGATTGGAAATAAATGGAGATCGATCTACTGATTCTTCTAATTTCGGAATAGTAAGTAGTAGTAGTAATGGAGTTTTTCCCATGCATACCCTTCTCGGGTTTTTACATGTTCGAGTTTTTTCCACAGTTCTCATTATCTCACAATTTTTGTTATTATCTCCCAATTTTTCTTTTTGTTCCACACTACTTAACTCGATGGACCTACTATTTTACGTGGGTTCCGAACCACAGAGAGTACAGCTTGGGACACTTAGAAAAATCCATTGGTGTCGGCGGCGGGAATCGAACCCGGGGCCCGCTGTGTGGGAGCCGGGCTCGTTACCATTGAGCCACTGCCTCTCTCTAATTTCGGAATAAAATACATTGAAAAGAAAATTTTGTTGGAAAATATCGATATTTTGTTCGATACATTCGACTAAACGTTTTTTTTTTTGAATTTTTCCACAAATTGTGTCATAGCAGCAAGAAATATTTTAGAAAGTCTCTTCGGAAGCAAATTTTTGTCGCTCCAATCGTAAATTTTGCTGACAATTCCATTAGAAACCAAATTTACTTCCGAAATAACGAAAATTTTGAAATTATCCGAAAACGTTTCGTTGACCGTGTTCAAAAAAATATCGACGATTTTTAACGAAATTTCATTTGCAATGTATTCATGAAAAAAAAATTCTCCGCGAAAGAGCAGGAGAACGATTTTTCCGTTTTTTTTTATTATTTCGTAAAATAGTTTTTGTAAATGTGATTATACCGAACGTCGTAGTCGTTGCATTTTCTTGTCCCTTCGTTTGAATTCGCTAGAAAAAATGACCGTGACGAAATAATTTGTGAAAAAAAAAAAATGTAAAAAATGTCTGGTCGGTTGTTGGTGTTGTTGCAGAAGAATCAGAGAAGCCGAAGAGCGAATTATCGGAGGAGGTTCGTTGTTGCGTAGAAACGGAAAGTATCGAGACAGGTCTGAGGAAAACAAAAGTAACGGGAGGCGGGGGAGCAGGAGGAAGTGGACGAGTGAGTTCGAGCCCAACAAAATGTTTGAGTCCGGTGAGCTCGAGCCTGGGGATCCGCGGGGCTTTGGGTTCTTCGTCGCGTTCACCAAGCGCCGGAAGTTGTTGTGGTAGCGTGCAAAACGGCGATCGTCAATCGCGCGGCAGTTCGATGGCACGGGAAAACAGTAACTTGTCGCGTTGCTCGTCGGGGAGTCGAACGCCTCGCGAGGGTAATTCCAGTCCGGAAGGAAGTCCGCTGAAACGTGCGACTTCCGGTCGAAACAGCTTGAGGAAACCGCCTGCGCCGCCAACTTCGAGCCCCGGAAAAGCTTGCGGAACTTCGCGGAGTCCGCAAAACGGATGTGACGCTAAAAACGGATCGATCGGTGTCAACAACAATTTCCACGCTCACAACAACGCCAGCAACACGTGGAACGGAAGACAAACAAAGCAGAGACCATCATTGACGGCTGACACGTTCACGAAGCCCACAAATTCAATAAAATCAACAAATCCCCTTAAATCATCGTCTCCGACGAATTTTTCGAGGAAAAATCCGTCGAGGCAGAGTTTACCTCGTTTAGGAA
Organism: Hyposoter didymator; assembly: GCA_037952995.1. Classification (NCBI taxonomy): domain Eukaryota; kingdom Metazoa; phylum Arthropoda; class Insecta; order Hymenoptera; family Ichneumonidae; genus Hyposoter; species Hyposoter didymator. The sequence goes on along the minus strand of JBAJMU010000001.1, from coordinate 15,443,019 downwards.
CTTGTCCCGCAGGTATTTCCGCCACTTCCGGTATTACAGGCTCCTCGCAATACGATCGAAACGGCAGGAGAATCAAATCTTCGGCGAGCACTTCCCTGCAAACTTCACCAACGAAAATCGCCAATCCTTTGCTCGAACAGATCCTCGCGAAAATGTCGCACCTCCGGGACGACAAGGAAGTCGTGGAAAAGCTCCAGGTTCTGATAAGAGATTATCGAGGTCAAGTGGTCGTTGGTAGCGACGCTGACGCCGAACAAACCATCGACCCCGATGACCCGAACCTCGAATTCACCAGGGCGTGGATCGATGGCAACGGGACTGTGGCTCTGCCACCAAACGACGTTCAATTGGTCACGAGCCCCCGCAAAGATCCCAAATCCGCGTCTGAGAGGGGAAACGGATTCTCCAGGATACCAGCTCCGGTTTACAAGAGACCGATGTCCGTCGCGTCCGACAGCCTCTGAACGCCGAGGATCCATCAACCGAGCAATTTCGACAATTTCGTCACCATCTCCGCGAGATAAATGCTCCACAGGAAACCAGGCCTTTGTAGCAGAACTTTGATGCCAGAAAATTCAAAAGACCTCACCAGGTGTTGCGAATATTCGCGCTCAACATTTTGCTACAACGTTTGATGCTTCCACGAACCTTTTTTTTTTGGCTGTACAGACGAGATCAAAACTTGGCAAAATTTGTCGATTTCCATTTCGAAATATTTTCCATTTCCCATCCAATTCGATCGTCGAGGCTCAAACTCAATGTTCGATAAAAAAAAAACAAGGACAATCGTTTGTGAATTATTTTTCTTCGGAATTCCGGAGCTTTGGCTCTAAATTTTCGGGAAATGAGATGAAAATTTTCAAATTTATGCTGCGCGCCCTTCCGCGATGAATTTTTTTCTCCTGCGAGGCCATGAGGTGGTCCAGAAACTTTGACAGCCTCGCTATCTCTTGAAAAAAGTTGGTATTCGTTGAAAAGGAAAAGTTGGGAAGAGACGGTAGAGCTTGAAAAAACTTTTGGAACTATCTGTACAGCCGAAAGGTCCTGGAGACCAATTCCAGGACGATTTAAATGTGAAATTATTAGATCTGAGGTGTTTTAGAAAACTTGGATGGTTAGATATAGTTGGAGATTTTGAAAGAGGTATTTTCTCATCGATCGCGAGAAGAAGAAGAAGAAGAAGAAATAAATGCCCGGATTTCACAGAGTTTAATCGTCGGGCTGGTGCTTAATCAAGTAAGATTTATTTGTTTTATTCGTAGATCAACTGTTACGATGTTTACGATCATTGAATATTTTTTTTTGTTCATTCTCAAAGGATTTACTACGGTTAAGTTTATAATATACAAAAAAATACGACGATCCGCACTGGAAATGCAATTTTGTTAAAAATCGTCGATATTTGTTGAACACGATAAACTAAATTTTTTTTTCGTAATTTCAAAATTTTTGTTATTTTGGCAGTAAATTTGGTTTCTACCGGAATTTTTAGCGAAATTAACGAGTCGAACAACTAAAATTTGCTTCCGAAGAGACTTTCTAAAATATTTATTGCTGCGATGACATTATTTTTGGGATTATTCAAAAAAACGTTCAGCCGAACGTATCGAACAGAATTTTGTTTCCAGTGCGAGAATCGAAACAGATTTCTTTCGACTTTCATTGAATTGGAACGAGTTGGAATTGAAAAAGAAACAAAAAACGAGAAATCTAACGAGAAATTCGTTGATTTTGTTAATGTTATCCATTTCCTTTGGCCTACGATCCTCCGCTAGGAAGGATATCGAGTAGAATTTATTTCCTCAACGAGGGCAATGTATAGTCGAATGATAATCGTGTTATATTAAAATTGAACGACCAGGCGAATTTAGCATAATCGTTTGAATCGCGAAGAACGATAAATATTTCATTTAGCAATCGAATGAATTTTTTTCGACAGACATCGAACTCGAGCCTGGTCGACAATTCGTTTCGTAGTGTCAGTGAAGAAGATAGTTTTTTAAGAAGAAGAAGAAGAAGAAAAAAAATGGAAAAATCGATCAACGATCGCTTTCACGTATTATTTATTTATACAGAACAAAATATATAGTCTATTGGTTGTATTTATTGAAGGCAATTTATTTACGCGTTACATAAATAAATTCTCGTCACGTGCTGAAAGTTTCAATGTGCATAGACTGTTTAAACGATACGTGCAAGTTTTTTGCTCAATTGTTTATTTTTTTTGCAAAAACGAAGACGTAGACTTTAGTAAAATACGAGAAATCGATTTGCGAGGGTTGAATAAATTTTGATTTTCTTTTTTTTTTCTATAAAAAAAAGAAACAATTTATTTAAACGATTTTGAAAGAAGAAGACGAGGGGAAACGAAGGATATGTTTGTAAGACAAAAATGTAATTCGAGGCACTTGTTTAACAACGAGAAAGCAGGACTGATCGATACGTGAATATGTACGAAAAGCTTGAGTGCATATGAGAACGTATTAATATCATTTAATCAGGCAATCGCCATTCCAATGTTGAAACTTTTTTATAAACTAAAAAAAAACCATCATTTTTCGAGTCTCGATAAAATGAAGAGAAAAAAAACCTCAAAAATTTGGCATGCAGATTTTCCATAACGAGAGAAAAAGTAGAACGTGGGTAGACACAGAAACAAAAGTATAAAGAAAATTCGAAAGCGAGAAAATTGACGAAGAAACGATAACTTTTCGAAACAAAGTCTTCAAAGCTCCAAACCTATTTTTTAGAAAAGAGAAAAAAATTAAACTAGTTTGAATAAATATGATCCCACGTGTGAAAATAAATCCGACAATGAGCTAAAAAAAAAAAAATAATAATAAAAATAAAAAAAAGAAATATCCTACGGCGTTTAGTGAGTCGTTCATTTTACTTTTATTTCTTTTTCTTTTTCTTTCATACTCAGGTACGTTTTATCGCATATGTATATGTAGATTACCTTAAATTAATGACAATTTTTATTTGCAATGTCCAAACGCTGTGCGCGATATATGGGACATTTTAATTTATTATAACCCATGTATATGCAAACTTGATAAATAGTCTCCCTGTGTGTGACTCACGCGTATTTGCCGTATTTGATATAAAACGTAATCCATAAGCGTCATTATCATCGTCGTCAACCGCCGTCGACTACTCTCACATTGTTATGGCCATTGATTAGTACCATGATTACCATAAACTTTAAGTTTGTCATCATAACTATTATTAATAATAATGATTTTAGTGTAATTATTTAAATTAATGAAAAAATTGTCAAAATTCGCGTAATTAAATCGAAAAATTGGTTTTTTTTTATTATTATTTTTACTTGTCGTCGACGAGACTTCATCTTCGAGCAATGTTACCGCTTTTCCGTATTATTATTGTTTTTATTATCAATATTATTATTATTATTATTAGTTTACGAATGAGCGTGACTTGTAAAACGAATCAAAAATCAAAAAGGGCATAATAAAGTGAAGAAAATAAAGATGATTTTGAAAATAAAATTGATTAAGAAAAATTGATGGTTTTTAAGTGTGTGTGTGTGTTTGGAGAATTTTGAATAAATGCACAGATGGCTCCTCTGAATTATAGGCAAACACGTTTCGAGCTGGGGAAGGAATAACACACGAGGTCCATTATTACAAGGCTCGTGTATGCCGCATATGGAATTACGTCCTTGTCGCTTATTCTATATGGCCAGACACGCGCTGATCACGGGAGTTCCGAGTTTCCAACCTGATGGTCCGCTGCATATATTGACGCCGTGCAGCTTTGTTAACGCATCCGAAGATTCATTTCTTATTCATTTTTGTTCATGCGCTTTGAATTATTTGTGCTGGCAACTTTGGAACAAAATTTATTGGTCATTCCTAATGGATCTAATTATCGTTGATGGGTCGTGTCGCGATTGACAGTTCCGAAGGCACACTGTAAACAATTTTGTTGGAGAAGATTGATATTTTGTTCGATACGTTCGACTAAACATTTTTTTTTGAATAATCCCAAAAATTGTGTCATCGCAGCAAGAAGTATTCTAGAAAGTCTCTTCGGAAGTAAATCTTTGTCGATTTGAAATCAAATATACTGCAAAAATAACGAAAATTTTTTAAGTATCAAAAAATATTTAGTTTACCGTGTTCAATAAAAAAAAAATATCGACTATTTTTAACAAAATTTCATTTCCAGTGCATGACTTCGTTTTGTCGGTGGGAAGTGAACATTTTTTTTTTTGGAATTGTTCATTTTTTTATTTTCAAACTTGTAGAAAATTAGTTCGATACTTCGAGAAGCAATTTTCAAATTTTCGTTCCATTTTGTTTGCACCGTTCATGCTAAATTTATTTATTGGACGCCTGGCGTCGAGCAGATTGTTCGAAAAATTTCATTAGAGACGGTGCTAATTAATTAATTAATAGTTTCCCAATGAGAATGACTGGAAATCAAACTTTGTCAAAGTTTGGGAGCATTTGATTTTCTGTCAAGTCTCGTCGACCTGCGAATGGCCTTGGAAAGACGATCCGAGTTTTGTCAAATTTTCGGAATGCCCAACACGATTTTTCGGCATCAATCACTTCGATTGCTCTTTTCTGCGATTCAGTAGTTTTTTTCGCTTTTGATTCTACGAATTATTCGATTGACCTCGCTTCTTCGTTTTGGTTATTCTTGGAGAGAATACGAATTCAGGAATGAAGAATGTCTGTAATATGGGTCACGACGTGTGATTCACTATCCCGTCCTGGGCCAACAAACACTCAATGTATTTCGGGCTCTTCTCTCTCTCTGTACGAAAGCGTTTTGACCCACACAGAAGAAAATAATGAAACAAAACCGTGGAAAATGGAAAAATTCCGAGTGTCCTATGTGCCCTTTCTCACAACTGCATTTTCATTGCACTTCTGCCCTTGCCACATCTCTGTAGAATCACGTACTTGCTACCATGGGGTAGATTTGTGCCCTTAGAGACAAAAAATGTTATAAAAAATGAACTATTCAATATTTCGACATGTAAATTGTTTTGGAACATATTGAAAGCTTTGTGGAAAGATTGTTTACTTTCTATAGCCAAAAATTAAATTCAAGTACACAAAACAAAAAAAAATGCTGAAACCAACAAAAGTGCATTGAAAACAAAATTTTGTTGAAAAAGATCGATAAATGGTTCGATACGTTCGACTAAACGTTTGTTTTGAATAATCCCAAAAATTGTGTCATCGCAGCAAGAGATATTCTAGAAAGTCTCTTCGGAAGCGAATTTTCGTCGCTCCACTCGTTAATTTTGCTGACGATTTCGTTAGAAACGAAATATACTTCCGAAATAACAAAAATTTTGAAATCACTAAAAAATATTTATTTTTCAAGAAAATTTCATTTCCAGTGTGAAAAAATGACTATTTTCCACAAAGAATTGATCCGAAGTTCAACGAAGAATTAACCCTGCGCGGATGACACGATTTTTTATGGCACTCCGGACCACAAGGGTTCTTTTCGTCCTGCCTCAAAAATCTCCTACATTTCGAGAGAAAAAAATGTGAAAAAAATCAGGATTACTCTCCATTGATTCTACCATACGGTTTGTATTCGTTACAGTCGTTGCGCTTGCTTTATTTTGAAATAGAACGTGTTCAAAAAATCAAGATATTCGAAAAAAAAGTTGTCGCTTGGGTCGAAAAAGAGTCAATGATCCGCGAAGGGTTAATCGCGTTCGTAATCGGAGTCGGTGGCGTCGCCGTTACGAAAACAGAGCTTCCAGTTTCTCGGGGGAAAAAAAGGGCAGAAATAAAAATTGGATTGTGAACGAAGCGAACCGCGTTGGTTGAGAAACGAACCGCCAAAGACCAAACATGATCTTGCCATTCCAGCACCAACCGAAGGAAAAGCATAACGCGCGCGAATGGCGCCTCTTAACCCTTCGCCCCGCACTGTTTCCTTATTACTTTCGCAATCGAAATATCAACAGGTTTTATTAGCCATCGAACGATTTTGTCACGACTGTTTTGTCGAGGAGTTAAAAAAATGAGAGGAAAAAAAAAATTGTGTATGAAATCGTACTCGTGAATGTATCTGTACTCGGCGGTCCATATGCGAGAAGGAAAAAGCATTTAAGGACCAAGGTTTCATGTGTGTGTATGTCCATAACTATATGTATGATCCAGGCCAACTCGCCGACGGACAGAACAATGGAAGCCACAATCCGCGAACGCTTCTTATTGCGGTAGGCAGTACACACCAACCTACTGCAGCTATATTTTCATCTCTAACGCATTTTACCGGAGAGCACAGTTCCGCCTACGCTCGGTTTATGCCACGAAGTATTGAAAACGATTTTATAAACGTAAGCGAATTTGTAACATCCTAGTTCCTCGTGCAGATCCTTTCGCGAATAAATTCGACGAACATCCGAGTCTGGAATTCTAGTTTCTGAAATTTGGTCCATATATTTATCGATTTTACGAGATCGGCGACAGATTTTTTTTTCGGCGACGATATTGAAAATGCGAAAATGCAACATGAAAGCAAATGTCAAGGCATTTTTTTTTTCGAATCCGGAGCGCCATTGCTGCTTGAATAATTTTTCAACAAGAAAAATTATTCAGAATTTAATTCTGTATTGGGTTTTTTCATATTTTGACGTTCTCAAAATTTCTCAATCATGATGGAGTGACGAACCAAATAAATCAGTTTTTGGTGATTCTTTTGTATTGACGAAAACTCGAAAAATCAAATTGCACTTTCCACCGCGATAAATAAATTCAAGTAAATCAAAAAAAATTTTAAATTAAAAATAAAAATAAAAACGCCGCTCACGATCGCCGAAAAAGTTTTATTCGATAAAAAAAATTGAGAGAGAAGTTATAAAGGTCTCGTGTCCTTGCCTCCACTTCTGAGTGAAAATCCTTCGAGTCCTTTTTCGTCCAAGCATCAAGGAAACTAAAAGTAATTGTTACTTAGATAGATGGTGTGTGGGTGCTTGATCGGCGTGACATTGTATCCAGCAATCAAGTTTTTCCAGCATGGGCATTTTCTCAGGTGGAAATGAGGAGGATGAGTGTATACAACCGGATGATTAAGTCCAAATATGGTGAGTGCGAGTTGGTCGCGGTGGTCACACACAGCAGGTCGGTGTTAAGCTCGGCCGCGCAAATGTAAACTCTCGACGATACAACATGGCAAGTTTCCTCGGTCACAGAGTGATTCGAGTCAAGCGAATGAGAAAGAAAAAGAAAGAGGAAGATGAGATGGATGCGAGGAGCAAGCTGTGCGATCTCCCGTCGTAGCGCTGTGCTATGTAATGATAGGCAAGGAAATGAGGCTTGAAATGGGAAGAAGAGTCGGTGCGAGAGATATTCCAGGAGAAAATGATAAAAAATAAGGAAAATAAAGATACGCGGAAGTTGAGGACCTTGAGGTGGCCTTTTCGAGCATCTCCGCGAAGGTAAAGATTGGATGCTGCATGGAGGATCGCGGTGACTATTTATAAATAGTCTCATGAATAAATAATCATAAAAACAGACGACGTCGATTTGTTTGTCGTTAATTGTCGAACGTGTCATAACTTTTCGTCTCACAACGCTACACACGACGCTCCGTTTTTTCTCTTTCGTCTTCTCTCATCGCGTGTCAACGATACCGATAGATTAGTCGTAAGTGTGTCGTGATTTATGTCGAACGCTTGTACAACCGCGTGTATCACGGAGTCACGACATTTCTATCAGAGCCTTTCTCGCTCGCTCCTTCTCTGACGTTTACACGCCGAGACTGTGTCCGTGTACTCGGAGGAATTGGTGCAAATTTGAACCAGCCAGCATTTACTTTTCAGTCTCTTTTTTCAATCGATTTCATTTCATTTCAAATGTTTTTCATTATATTTATGCTTTCTTGTGATTAAGGAGCTTGGCTACACACAACAATGCTTTGCCATGTTAAGAGCATAGGCAAATCCGAAATTTTTAGAATTTAATCAAATTTTGTGAGGACATTCTTTAGTATTAAATGTGAATATACAAATTTTTCAAGATTTTTACTCTACATAGTTTTCGAGTTATTGAACACTAGAGTTTACATGCATAAGCATACGATTAAAACGGAGTTTTGCTGAAAAAGATGGATATTTTGTTCGATATATTCGACTAAACGTTTTTTTCAATAATCCCCAAAAATTTTGTCATTACAGCACGAAATATTTTAGAAAGTCTCTTTGGAAGCAAATTTTTGTCGTTCCACTCGTAAATTTCGCTGACGATTCCCCCAGGAAAGAAATATACTCACAAAATAACGAAAATTATGAAATTATGAAAAAAATATTTAGTTTACCGTGTCCAATAAATATCGACGATTTTTAACAAAATATTAATAAAAATGTATTTAAAAATAAATAATAAAAAAATATATGTACAATGTTTTCTAGATCGAGGTAATCAATAGCCGCTGGATCAATCGTTTGGTGAATTAGCTCGAATCTCGAGGATTGACATTTTCACACGAACGTTTTCCAGCAGGAATTTCGGGAGGAGAATCGAGGCCGGAATTAAGGAGCTTTACTGGCTGAATGATCAGCTTTTTTCTTGGCTTTTAAACGTTTCGTTAAAGCGATCGCCTTTGCTCAGTGTGTCGACGGGTCAAATAGACCCGGAGCTTATATTGTGAAAAAAAAAATGAATCAGGAATTTCCTCGGAACATTTCTGCATCTGTGTGCATCGTAAAAACTTGATTGAAAGAATGAAAAATTGAATAGAAAGCGTGATAGTTCTGAGGCCAGCGGCACAGAAAAAATTGACCCAGTGTGGCAACCACTAGCAATAAATCAAATCACGACAAATGAAATTTATTTTATAAATATCATTCATTAAGACCGCATGCATCCGAATGTTTCTTCATTTAATAAAAAAAAAGGCACGTGCGCAGTGATCCGAAAAAAATTGAAAGACTGAAAAAGTGAATTTTGGTGACTCGCGCACGGTCCAAATTGGCACCAGTCTCGTGAAGTATATATACGAGAGACACGGACGATCGGTGACCGGCTGGTATTATTTTACCCAGCGGCTCTAATAGATTCTGCATTACTATACGAAGTCACCGCGCCGCTCGCTGTGCTGCTCTCTTCGTGAGGGTATAAACATGGGGGTTCATGTTTTTTCCTTTGTCTTTTCTTGGATCTTTTTGCTCTCGTTGCATTCGCCATGGGTCGAAAGTTCGTGCGACCGAGCGCGAGAGGCGTCAAGAAACGGAGAGAGAGAGAGAGAGAGAGAGAGGGAGGGAGTGGAGGGCAAACGAAAGATTATTTTGAGCCCCGGAACCGCATGAGTGAAATTCCTCAGTGGTCGTGGTCTCGCAAGTCCCTGCGCATACCTATCAGACCTCCTCTCATCTTGCTCTTAAGCTCTTTTTCCTTTTTTCTCCCTCTCTCCCTCATGGTTTTTCGTTTTATTTATCAGTGTCGCTCTCTTTTGACTTTTTCAAAAGAGAGATAGCCAAAAGTTGACTGAACGACGACGACGAGTACATTTGCGAAGCTGGCAAGTTGGCATTATCTATATTTGGTGGATCGAGCCTGATGTTGGCGCGGCGCGAGAGCGACGTCCACCGCGTCCTCGAGCAGCAGCCACCACGAGAGATACGACGACGCGGGGCGCCACAAGGATGCCGGGCGAGACTCTCTCATGACTAATTGGAAGATCGGGGATTCTCCGTCTCTTGGAAAGAGAGAGAAAAGACCGTGAACCCATACGAGTTAACAAACTACCGGCCGTTGTTCGCCTTTTATGCTTTTGTGTGTATATACGCACTGCTGCTGCTGCTGTCAACCAGCAAACGCCATGTACACTCTCAGCCACGTATATATCCTCCTCGTACTATATTCCGAAGAGCATAATATACTCCCTCACTTTTTCACTTGAGGCCAAAAGTATCACAAGGCTTCTGCGACCACTTCGAATATGCCATTCGTCATTTTTTCCAAACGGCTCGATCGGTTCCAACGAAATTTGAATGTCGTGGCCTTCGCGATGTGTCGGCATTTCATTAAGGTATTACTATCACGAATCGACTTTATTTACACTGAAACACACCATTTCTTTCGATGAGATCGATATTTTGTTCGATACGTTCGACTAAACGTTTTTTTCAATAATCCCAAAAATTGTGTCATTGCAGCAAGAAATATTCTAGAAAGTTTCTTCGGAAACAAACTTTTGTCGTTCCACTCGTTAATTTCGCTGACAATTCCGTTAGAAACCAAATATACTGGCAAAATAACGAAAAATTTGAAATTATCAAAAAATATTTAGTTTACTGTGTTCAACAAAAAATATCGACGATTTTTGACGAAATTTTATTTCCAGTGTAGGCTTCTTTTCGAATTTTGAAAATTCTGACAATTTTCGCCTGTGGAGTAAAATTTTGTGACGTTTACAATTTAAGATGTTTCATTTCAAATTTTTTTTCCCATCGAAACGCGTGTAAATTGGACGCACGTTTCGTTGCGAAGTTGCGGGATAAAAAGAAAATAAACGCGATTTAAATTTACACGCGTTTGGACCCCTTGGGCCCCGAAATGTGTGCCTGCACGCGAAGAAAACTGTCAACTCGAAAATTCGATTTTTCGTCGACTTCTCGAAAAGAAAAGAAAAATTGAACGAGAAAAAGGGAAAAACTCTTCTCGCGAAAGAGCGAACTCGTTACGGTTTTTATTTGCTTCACTGACTTTAAAATTTCACGGTGGCTCCTTGACCTACCGCGTTACATAAGCGCTGAATAAATTACCTCGAGCAATTATTTCTCTCACATTCCGTGCTGCACTCCGTGATAGGGACCCTTAAGGGATTTGAATATCCGGAAAGTCGTGACAATGTGCTTGCGACCTTTCGCATTTGTTTTTCCACCATGAGGATTTTCGTGAAAATAAATCGAACGTAGAATCCCATGATCGTTAATTTTTACAATACGACAAAAAAGTCTCGATGAATTTTCTTTCGATCGCGAACGTAAAAAATAAAATTCACACATTTCACACTAATTTTTGTTCCATCGAGCACAAAAAACGACGTTGAAAAAATATTAAGTAACCGAAATCCAATTTCTCGTACGATTGAGTTTCTTGTTTTTTGGAATCATCGAAAAATTCACAATTTTTTTTTTTTCTTCAATTTAAATTTTAAGAATAACGAGGAAGCAAAATGCGAGTTTCCGGTTCGAGTGATAGTTAATGTGACTCAACCCCTTAATGAAGGCACATTCATACTGCGCCATAGATGGTCGGGATTTAAATTCAAAGTCAAAAGCGTTTGAGAGCTCTCGAGCCAGTGCCACAGGCAGGAAGAGAGCGAGCGAAATAATACACTGAGCAAAAATAAAAAATAAAACAAAACTCTTATAACTCTGTCGGCCAAACGATAAAAAAAATGAAATAAAAAAAAGAGGATAATAAATAAAATTTAAAAAAAATGAGCAAGGATATACTTCCTATTTAGCAATTGCCCGCGCGCGTGCTCACCCTTTCCATATATGGCTATGAAATATTTTCCCAGGTCAACCGGTCGCTCTCCCTCGACTTTGCCCCTTTGTGTACGCTCACTCGAGGTCATTTCCTAAATAACAACTTTAATGACCATCACACATTTCCTCGTTAAGGTATTCTTCAAGATTTTCTAAAGAAAACCCTTAAGACGCGACTCTCGCTCACTGTCTCCAACTTTATTTTTCTCTATCGTCACAATTCAGAAACCTCGAAAATAAAATGAACGTCATAATAATTCGATTGCAAAATCATGAAAAATCGCGCTTTATTTAGGGTTCTTTCAAAGTTTAGTAAAAACGTTCTTGGCACCTAAGCTAACAGTTTCCTATTGAGAAGAAAATATATTCTGACGTTTAAAATTTGAGATTTGCAATTTTTTATTTTCCCGATGTAGCCGCGTGTAAATTGAAATCGCGTTTCTCTCGTTTTTTTCTCGCAACTTTCCAACGAAACGTGACTCCAATTTGCATGCGTTTGGGAAACCCAAAAAATTGCAAATTAAATATCACTAAAATTCTAAACGTCAGAAAATTTTTCCTCGAAGGAGAAAACTGTTAGTTTCGGTGCCAAGAACGTTTGTACAAAATTTTGAAAGAACCCTAAATAAAGTTGTTTCGTGATTACGTTAACAACCCGACGGGAATAAAAAATCCTAGGCAGGACGTCAAGCGTTACGGCATCGAATCCATCTTCAAATATCCGTGGTCATCGAAACAAAAAATTCCACCAAGATCGAAAAAGAATTGAACAAAAAAAAAAACTAAAAAACTAAAATACTTTGCATTTGAATTTTTTTAAATTTAGTCGTTCGTAATAATTATGAAACGTGAGTGTCTCGATCAGCTAAATCGAAAGAAAGTAATTCCAAGAACGAAACTTCCGAGTTCTGGTCCAATAAAAAGTTTTGGCAAATAGATTTTTTCAGGCTCGTGATTCACGCTTAATCCACATGTATCTCGAAATTTTAAAATGATGAGCCATTTGGTACTATCACGAGCTTGTTTCTTCTCTAATCGTAAGAACTCGAATCCAGTTTGAAAAAAATGAAAGCGAAAACTTACTGCGATTGTTTTACGAGGTCTCTCGAAACTTTTTTATCCAAGACAATTTGGGGCAATAATTTTTTTTATTATCAAAAAGATTTATTATTGTTTCTGTTAGGGATAAAATACATTTATCGAAAATATACTTTGCGAGGATTCTCACGCGTATCGGGCATTCCCGAGGCTTACGAATAAATATCAAAAATCGCTCGATAATTTCGACATTTCAATTTCTTCTATAATCATCGATGATCTCGTCGTAAAAGAAAGAAAAAGGAGTCCGTACTCGAATTTTGCATTCGAACAGTTTACCACAAAGAATAAAAATATTTATTGAAAAAACAAAACCAAATTCTACTAAATAAAATAATGAAAACTCAACTTGATATTGTTTCTTTAGATCGGATCTCGTTTTTCTTTGTAACAACGTAAACTTTGTATGCGGTTTTCCGAAGCTAGGCCAACAATGAGTTTGTTAATAATCAAATCAGAGCTTTAGAGTTTTTAGAAGCTCATCAGATATTTGAATCCATTGAAAATCAAGATCCTTGAGGAAAAAAAACGTTCACCGAATTAATGAATTAATGGATCAATGGCTACTCGATGAACGTGAATCAATTGAGTTATCAATTCCTGCTTACTCGCAAGTTTTTCGATCCATTGAAAATCAAGATCCTTGAGAAAAAAAAACGTTTGTCGAATGAATTAATTAATGGCCAGAAATTCGATTAATTTGAATTAATTAATAAATCGATCAGTTAATTAATTATCTTTATAATTATTCTGGATGAGTAATCAATGAATTATGAATCATAGGAGTTATGAATTCCTGCTTTAAGTTTTTCGATCCATTGAAAATCAAGTTCCTTGAGAAAAAAAAACGTTTGTCGAATGAATTAATTAATGGCCAGAAATTCGATTAATTCGAATTAATTAATCAATCGATCAGTTAATTAATTATCTCTATAATGATTCTGGATGAGTAATTAATGAATTATGAATCATAGGAGTTATAAATTCCTGCTTTAAGTTTTTCGATCCATGGGAAATCAAGATCCTGGAGAAATTTTTTTGGTCCGATTATTAAATGAATCAATCAATTGATAGCCTGATACTCGATTTATTGGAATTAATGACTCGTTCACTAGTGAGCCTGATCAGCAATTGCCTCATTAATTAATCAATCGATCAATTAATTCGTTATTTTCATAATGATTCTGAGTAATTAATTAATTATGGAATCTCTGGTCTGTTTGTCTCGTTTAATCAGAAAATCTTAATAGTAAATAATTGACCTTTGATCGATAACAAACGAAGAAGCTTTTTCGTTAGAAAAATAAATGGCATTTTTCGGAATATTTTTTCTTTCTGATATCACAATCCTTATTTTTCAGGAACTATCCGGAAGTCACGAGTTTGGCCTTTTTTCTGTTTTTTTTTTTGTTGTTTCGTTACCGACCGAGCAACGAAGTTTTGCATTTTTGCAGGCTTTTACGCTTCACGCCGGTCTTCAGGCTCATCATCAGGAATATAATCCTCGTCGGCTACTGATACTTGAACCGCTATCCAATGGGTTAGGAAGTTTTCTGGCGCACCGACAGCAATGAATCGTAAACGATCGCCTGAAATCGCAAGGAAATAAAAAAGTCAGGAAAATTTTTGAGCTCCGTTTACTCGCGCAAAATCCAGCGTATTTTTTTAGTTTTTTGTTTTTTTTTCGCTCTAAACATTATTTTGACGAATGAAACGATGCAATGATTCAATATCAAGATTTTTGCATAATTTGTCAGTTTTTTCCGACACGGTTCAGTTTTTCATGAAAACTAACGTCATGCGTTATTCTCATTCGACAGACGAAAAAAAATAAACGTGATTTTTCTTTTTCTCGGTATTTTGAGCTTTCGAAAAATAAAAGGGAAACGGTTTTTTGCGCTGCGCGAGTGCAAGCGAAAGAATGTTGCATTGAGAAAAAAAATAAACGTCGAAACAGGTTTTGCAAACTTTTCAGGGAAACTGTAAATGAAAATTCGAATTGCTGGGAGATTTTTTGTCGACTATTCGAATGCGCTTACCTTCGACGAATATTTCCGATAATTTCGATCGAGCCAGAGACGATTTAAAGAGAAAAGCGTTTCCTCGATGAAACAGAATCGTTTGGAAAACGTTGCGCTTGAAGCATCCCAGCAAAATGGCATATTCGTCGTTCAGAACGTCGAGGATGAAACCATATCCACAAGTAAAAATAGCGCACGGATTTCTCGTGTGCTATAAATCAACAAAAATAATAATTAAATTATCATTTCAATTATTTGCCACATAATAATCAGGATTACTGGCCACAATCCAATTGAATTTTTCGTTGCAACGAAGAAAATTCAATTATTTTGCAAAATTCGCTCGGACGAATTTAAAAAAATTGAGTTTTCAGTGAATGATTTTTTTTTTTTTTTTCTATACTTTCCTTTTTTCTTTATCATTCCGGCTACTAATAATTTTTAAAACATTCATAAAAATTTGCCATCGAATATTCGGCCATGGAGAGGATATTAAAATTTGCATCGTCGCCATTCCAATTGAATTTTTCGTTGCAACGAAGAAAATTCAATTATTTTGCAAAATTCGCTCGGACGAATTTAAAAAAATTGAGTTTTCAGTGAATGATTTTATTTTATTTTTTCTATACTTTCCTTTTTTCTTTATCATTCCGTCTACTAATATTTTTTTAAACATTCATAAAAATTTTCTAATAACTCGAGAAGCAATCCTCGAATTTCCATTCGAGGAAACAGTCTCCGAATGTAAATTGATTGATGATTAATTCGAAAATGACATTCTTTGGCGTTGTCAAATTTAACAAACTTTTTTTTTTTCCCTCCCGCTAGTAGCAAAGTGTTGTTTTTGGAATTTTCTGTTTTTGAAGAATGAAGGAATTTTCTGAAAAGCATTAAACGAGCAGGACTGTGAAACTCACGAGATTTATCAGGTGCGGCAGCTGCGATTTGAGATGGCAATTCATTTTGGTCTGTTGAATCGGTTGATTGGAATCGTTGGGGTGGGTTTCGCCGTCGTTGTCGCCGATCCAGCCTCTTTCAAGCATATTTTGCATGTTCTCGGGAACGTAGTTAGTGCAGAACGTGTTTAAAACGGCAGAGGGTTTGGGGAGACGCGGCCTTTTTCCTTGGAACGCGCATGTCGCAAACCATTTGCAATCGAATCGACTTTCCTCCTCGATACACGGCACCGCGTCGCAAAACATTTCGTCGCCGATGTTCAACGAGCCGCTGAGCGATCTGGAGGTCGGGAATCTTTTGCCGTTGATGTAAAACTTACTGGCTAGCAGCTCGATTCTTTCCTCGTTCTTGTTGTGGAACGTGGTCATTACCGCGTGTCGTTTTTTCACGTTTGCGACAATGCAGTGCACGGAGAACAGACCGGAAACCAAAGAAATCTCCACGTCCGGCTTGTTTTCCAAGTCGGTCCAGCACGTCGCGACGTACCAGCCATAACGTCGATAAGAATACGACCAATCTTGGGTTTCGTCGTCGAGACGGTCTAGTACGTGACAAGAAAATTTCACCTGTAATTCGGAGGGAAAAAAAACGTTGCCTGGGAGTTCAATTTCGTAGAAATGATATTTCTCCTTTGCGGTTATGTTTCGAGAAGAATTCAAAAGTTTCGGGATGTTTTATTCCACGAGGAAGGGAGATGGGACTTTTATTTTCCTCAAAATGTCATAAAAGTTCGAGGCAGACGTGCAAACGATGCGCGCGAAACAAAAAAGCCGTCAAATTTTCTCGTAATAGCAAAAATATCGAAAACGCGAATTAAAGGTTATGCCGGCTTCGTGGGACGAACGGGTAACGTTATCAATTAACAGAGCGCCTTCATTCATGGCAATTGGAATGATTTATCTGTACGGTGGGCTAGATTCATAATTACGAAACGTCAAAACATCAAAGTAAAACGTCGAAATTTTGAGGTTATGTTTGGTGACGCAGAACGAACCCGAGTGTTGGGTAATGAAAGAATGGATGATTTTTCGAGAGTTTTTACTTAACGAACCTTCGTGCCGATCCGGACGTACTTGGATAGTTGCACATTTTCTGGGACGAGTCTACCATCGTGGTAATAACGACCCTTACTCAAAAATGCGTGATCTGTAACGCCGTCCAACTGGAATTGTATTTCCGCGCAGTCGTTTGGGAACAGGCTAGATATCACACCGTCCCTGTTGTACAAATACTTTTTTCGTAACATTTCTCCTTCAATCAATCAATTTTTTCGTCAACTGACGATTGATAGGTACGTCGTTATTTTTTATCAATACTACGAAGATTTCCGGCAAATTTATGACCCCGTGAGTCACACGCTTCAGCACTGCTTGACTGCTGCCGCGGTTGTTTGTGTTTATTTTTATTATTGTATTGTTTGGATAATTCTTCACGCCGTCCACACGTCGGCCCTCGCGTCAGGCGATCGAACTACGGACTTTTTTGTCGCTTTCGTTCCGGTGCATGGTCATGACGGTCATGACGGACGATGGTAAAGAAGATTATAAATTTTTTATATAAAAATAAAAAATTACGACATAGTTCCCTGGAATCATATCGTCCCTCCTCCGAGAAATTTGAGCAAATCCATAGTAATTTTTCATGTGAAATAGGGCGCGAGGAATTTCGCAAAATTTGACAAAAAATATGTCAAAATTTCCGCCATTTTCGATAGTTTGTGAAAAATTACTGTCTTTGCTAAAATTTCTCAGAGGAACGAAATGGTACCAGGGAACAACGGTGGCAAAGTAATTTTTTATCAATTTTCTCGCGGCGGTTGAGACACTTTGTTGTCATAAATAAACAATTGACGAGAAAGATGTCAGAATGTGAGCCACCTAGCGGCGATTCCGGAAAGTATGGAAAGCGCGACGACACGATAAATATGGCGTCTGTAAGTGCTGCCACTATCGAAACGTAGATGTGTGTGTGAATGTGTTAGGAGTAAACCCAACTAGTCGTTTAATAATCACGAAGACGGGATGGACGGATGAAAAATGTGGTTTGGTCCAGTAGCCCGAGTGCGTTAGTCGAATAGAGCAGAAAAAAGGCTTGTTCGGCAGTTTCCCATGTATTTCCGCGCCCGGAGTTCCCACTGCGATTCTTCTGCGTCCGTGTTTGTTGCACTTGATTATCGATGAATAAAAACTAGCAGAAGAAAAAAGAAGATCCCGCGGAGACTGTTTGTTCGCGTTCAAAGTTGCTCTCGTAACGACGATATTCTCTCGTAATTTCCTTGCATTATTTTCTTCCATATTCGTCGTTCCTTTTTTCGCTGCTCCTTCGTCGTTCACAATCGTTTTTTTCACCCCCACCCTTTCCCTTCGAATTCTCCCGTATCTCTCCCAATTGTCGCAGAATTTAATATTCGCTGCTGTGTGCCTCGGTGTGTACGTGTGTTTGTGTGTGACACTAGAGTCATCGCTTGACAAGACACCCTGTATTTCCGATGCTGACGAGATTGACATACCCGACCAATAAAAACGGACTAAAATGTCTGGCAGCAGCGATTCCGAAGAATTCTTCGACGCCGAAGATGATAGTTTCAATCGCACCTCAAGGTATTTCATTTTTCGTCTTTCCTCTCTCTCTCTCTCTCTCTCTCTCTCTCTCTCTCGACTCTTCAAATTCACGTCTTCAATAATTCTTTCCATTTCCCAACCTCCATCCAAACATTCAAACACATTTCAAGTTACAATGCGAATTCCCATTCAATACACGATATTCGATCGTCTAACGAGCAGCTACGAAACGAAAAATCAACTTTCTTCCAAATCTGTTTTTTTTTTTACTTTTTCTCCTATTCCTGTTCGTAAAAAAAATGGTCCTTGTTAACGAACGCGATGACGAATAGGAGATAAATTTTGCTTTACCAAGTTTTTCAATAACTACATTTTTCAGCGATATTTCAAACTATGAATTTATGTTTTTCAACAACTGTCAAACTTTCTTGTAAATACATCGAGATTCGAGCTCAAATATTATCATTGTGATACACAAGTTTGCATTCATGGAATGTCACAATATTTTTCATTCGTCAAGAAAACAAAAAAAAACATTTCGTTTGTGTCGATTCTTCAGATTTAAATCGTGCACATTTTTATACGACTCGTTCGTTCTTTTTATTTAGTAATTCGAAGATTCTAAACTTTGAATACAAAAATAACTGTTTGGTTGAAAATAATGCAATCCTCTTGCTACCTGATGGAAAAACTTGTTATTTTTAATAATCGATTATTTTTAACCTCGAAATTCCTCGGAGCTGTTTTCCACATCCCAACCACGGCCACCATGGGTTTTCGTCGTTCGTGGGACAGCATTGTATGCTTAATAATGGAAAAAATATTAAAAATTTTTGTAAAAATATAAAATATTTTTCCGACTCGAAAATCTCCAAAATGTTGTCGTCGTTTAAATTTGATTTTTGCATTTTCGATAAATCGCTGAAATAAATAATTTATTGATATTTTCTCGAGCGAGACTTTCATTTTTTATTTCCAATTTTCTGGGACATTTTTTTTTTTCATTGCAATTTCTTGTTGATTTTCGTTTGCATACGATTTTCCTTGTTCGCTGGTTCATTTGAATCTAATGGGGTTTATCGTACGTCTGTTCCATCAAGAAGAAGCAAAGCTCGCGAGTCTCTGTCCACCGAGACGAGTGAGGAGAAGACGGCAACTGCAAAGCCGTCGCAGGATGACGAAGTCTTTGTGAAGCCAGCGGATCCAAAACCGCCGGCAGAAAGTGTAAAAAGCCGGATGGAGCCGGAGAGGAAAGCCAGTACAGAGAAAACTGTGAGTCGAGGATTTCAGAAAACTCAATATATCTATTTCCTTTGACGACAAAAAAGCATGACGTTGAAATTGGCATCGTTGGAATAGAAAGGGAAAAATAAAAATTTTCACAAAAAATGTTTAATTTTACAAAAATAATTGAATTGTGAAATCATTCACTTTAAAAAAAGTTTTTTAGAGTTAATTATTCGAACGAAACATTTAAATTTTCAATTATTTTTAATCCAATGTTTTTTTTTTTTTTTAAACAAAAAAAATATATTAAAAAAAAAAGATTATTCTATTTTTTTGAAAGCAGAGCCATGCAGAGAAACAAAAATTGAACAAAAATGAAATTAGTTTAAGTAAATGAATTGAATTGAATGAATTGAATATTTTTCATTGGACTTGAATGATGCAGGGACTTTAATTTTGCAAAAAAAAAATTGAGTGTCCAGGAATTATTTCTAAATCTAATTTTTTCTTCAAAATTATGAAATTTTTGGGCTCGAGTGACTCTGACACGAAAAAAGCGGGAAAGATTCAATTTCAAATGTGAAAAAATGAATTCCAAGTAATGGAAACGAACAAGAAAAACGAATAATCCAAGTTTTTCAAGAGGATAAACTAAAAAATTCAAATTTGCGGCCTTGTTTCAAAATGGAAGCAAATTTGATTAGAAACGAGTTCGCACGATAGAAATGACGACAAAATAAATAAATTAGAAGCAACTGATAATGAAGTCGATTTTTGCATCGTTGGAATGCAACGGGATTTCTTATTTTATTCAATTTTTAAAAAACGGAGCAAAAAATAAAAATGCAGTGTTCGTCTGTGACAATAATTCGCGAAAAACTGAATGTCGATTGATGCGAAAAATAAATAAAAATTGTGAATGCATTAAATATTATTCGTTCAATCCCAACGACTTCAATATCGTTGAATTTTCACATCGTAAATAATTTCCGTTTCACTCGAACGAAATGGTCGATTTTTGGGCATGAATGAATGAAAATTTTGGTGAATTACAGGAGGACGATACAAGAGTTATTAACAATGACACAATCATCGATAGACGAAGGTTTCGTGAGCTACGGCAACGCATGCAAACGGAAGACGACGATATACCGATAAACAGTTCACCGCCCGATAGCCAAACGTCATCGATCGAGGGCGTTTATCCAACGCCATCGAAAACTTCGCATCCCTTTAGAATAATCGAGCACGATACGTTGAGTATGCAAAGTATGACGTCGTTGGGTCGAGTAGGAAGAATCTTAGCAGGTGGTTTGGACAGCATTTCCGGGATCGTGCAGCCTGGACAATCGTCATCGACGACAGGCAATTTAACTCGCAGCAGTCAAATGTCGTCGATAGCGAGTATTCCAAGCCGAGACGACGAACCAGCGTCTGGAAAAGTTTCACAATCTTCCAGCGTTCTCACCCTCTCCGGAGACGTTCTCCAAGAAAGTTCGGTCAACGGTAGAAGCGATTATCCGAATACTCAAGAAATCGTCGCCCAAAACGTCGTCCTGCAGGAACCGGACGTTATCGCGAGTACTAAAAATAATGGAAAACCCATTGAGATAGCAGCAGTTACGAGTGGAGTTTCCGGCGCCCCTGTCGCCCCGCCGAGACGCAAAAAAAAATCAAAACCACAAACGCCGACTGACCTCGCTGTGAGATTTTTCAAAATTCATTCTAAACAAATATTGGAAACACTGGCAATGAAATTTTATTAAAAATCGTCGATACGATGAACTAAATATTTTTTCATATCGTCGATATTTCGTTGAACACGGTCAACTAAATATTTTTTGATAATTTCAAAATTTTTCTTATTTTGCCAGTATTTTTCGTTTCTAATGGAATTATCAGCAAAATTTACGATTCAAACGACAAAAGTTTGCTTCCGAAGAGACTTTCTAAAACATTTCTTTCTGCATTGACACTATTTTTTGGATTATTCAAACAAAACGTCTAGTCGAACGTATCGAACAAAATGTCCATCTTTTTCAACAAAATTTTGTTTTTAGTGGATAAAGCATTTTTTTTCTGTAAATTCTCTCGTTTTCCGCGGCCACTCAATCAATTCGAACATTGAGTGATCTGGAAAAATTTGATGAGAAACTCGTCGATCGATAGTGCGAAGTGAAATACTTCAGAAAATTATTGATTTTTCAACAGAAACCAGGAAAAAGAAATTTCAAATAAATTGTTTTTTTTTTGTCGTAAAGTCAAAATTTTATGGTAAAAAAAGAAAATAATTGACTGGCATTGATGATTTCTAGAGCTTGTGATAGCGTTGAAAAATGTAAATGAAATATAAGGAAAATCTATTTTTGTTTAGCCGACCTCGACGGACTCGTCGGTGACAGCGTCGGCACTGCCAAGTCCAGCGAGCACGATAGAATCGATAACACGTGAATTCGAGCATTCGCTCGACATACGCTCAGCGACAAAGGGACAATACGTCGTAAAGCCCCAGGCAAGTTTCTCTAGAAGTAATTTCATCCTTTACCTGAGAGATGGCCAAATTGCAGCGCAAGAATCGCCCTCCAAAGGATTTTTTATGGCCCGCCGAAACATCCGGGTCAGTTTTCTATAAATACGTGTATCGCTGTCGAGCAGTAATAATTCCCGATTCTTTCATTTTTCTCTATTTTTTTCTTCGTTTTTTTTTCCAAAGCGTTGCTCCTTGGCTTGGTGATTTTTTTTTTTTTTATCTGTACGTTGTGTTTTTGGGAATTTTTTTTTTCGTATTTTCCCAGTATCTGAGCCCCCCGCCCCTGACCCTTTGGAAGAGCGCACTAGTGTTTTATGTGGAGCATCAACACGTTTTTTTTAGCTTCTGTTTTTCAAACCCAAGCCCAATGTATTTGTTCCTGCAATAATTTCCACCGAGTGATTAATTAGTCCGCCCGATTGTACTTTTTCGTGCACTACGATTTTCTTATTAATGGGGCTTGACAGGACGAGGACAAATCGAAAGCCGAAGGACCTTCTTGCGACGAAATCGAAAGACTCGAAAGAATGAAAGCTGAACTTTTGAGTATACGCTCCAGCGATAAATCTAGCAGTCCTATGGGATCCATTTCTAGCAATAGCATCGGACGTTACTCACTGGGTCCTCATAAAATCCCAGGATTTAATCCTCAAGGCTCACGAGAGAGACGCAAGTCTGCTGGCGATCAGGACATGGTCCAGCAGCTCAATATGTTTGTGCGGACCAGAACCGATTCGGGCAAGAGGCTGACTGACATGGTGAGCATCAAATTCTCTCGAATCGACACAAAAATCCATTTTTTATTCAAATTTTCAACATTTATCCGACAAAAAAAAAACCCCCTACTCGGAGGTTTTCCGAGTCGCTGGTAAAGAATCTGACCTTGAAACGTGCGGATTTCGATCAAGAATGCAAATAAAAAACGATATTGACGTCCATATCGTTGGAGCGTAAAAAAAAATATTTTATCCGTTCACCATTTTGTAGATTTTCGGAATCGCCTCATTTTCGATGAGGTGATTCGGAAAATTCGAAAAAATCGAAATTCCCTTTTTTTTCGTGGGCAAATTTCAAGATTCTCATTGAATATTTGGTCAGGACAATAAAACGATTTTTCTTCCGGGCCCAAAGACAAAATTGAGAAGAAAATTGTCCTGGTTTTTGAAATTGAACAAATTATTGAAAGAAAAACGGATTTTTCGTTGGGGCCCAACGTTGCGAACTTTAGGGTCATCATCATCGTCCCTAAAACTCACCAATACTCTTCGTTATTCTTAATATTATTTTCTCTACGTGGCAGGTGAACGTCTGTCGGGCGCGTATTTTTAATATAAATTTGAATTTATTCAGGAAATTCTGGAACAAGTGACCGTGCTGAATTTGGACACGGGTGAGAGAGTGCCATTGAGCATAGCCGAGGACAAATTGCCACAATGTATAAATCCACTGTCATTGCACATAATGAGATTGACATCGGAGTACATAAGCAATTCGAGTCTGGAGAAGGAGAAGGAGAGTGACGAGGAGAGTGTGGACAGTAAAATGTCGTCGATACCGCCGGACGATGAGGTGACGGTGGGTCGAGTGCGTAGGAAAACTCAAAAGTTGAAAAAGTTTTTCGGCTCGACGGTAAAGAAAACAATGTCGAAGGCGAAATCGATAGCTCAGGAAGTTTCGCACGCTCGTCACAAGGAAGACGTCATGGATATCGTCGACGACGTTTATCCCGGAGAACCGCAGTGCATTAAACTCAAAGCGTCAAACAGTCATAAAGGTCCCTACGAGTTTTCGTGTCTCCAGCACGTTCAGGATCTCAGTGGCGAGCACGTCGGTCCAGTTTGGTGCATGAAATTCTCCGTTTGCGGTAGATTGTTGGCAACTGCTGGACAGGATCGTGTTTTGAGGATCTGGGTGTTGAGGGACGCGTTCACGTACTTTCAAGACAGAAGGACAAAGTACAACGCGGAGAACGTGAGCCCGACGCCGTCTCAAGAGTCTCTCGTGTCTCAGCAGTCGTTGGAAGACCCGAGCGTCGTGGCGAACGCCTTCAGCGAGATCGAAGGGACAAAGAGTCCTTTTATGCCGAAGCCTTTCTGCACGTACACGGGGCACACTTCCGATTTGCTGGACGTTTCCTGGTCGAAAAATTACTTTGTACTCTCCTCGTCGATGGACAAAACTGTGAGACTTTGGCACATATCACGAAAGGAGTGTTTGTGTTGTTTCCAACACATTGATTTCGTGACCGCGATAGTTTTTCATCCACGAGACGATCGTTACTTTCTCTCGGGCTCCCTCGACGGCAAACTGCGACTTTGGAACATCCCCGACAAGAAAGTCGCCGTCTGGAACGAAGTCGATGGCCAAACGAAACTCATAACCGCTGCGAATTTTTGTCAAAATGGTAAATTCGCAGTGGTTGGCTCGTACGATGGACGCTGTATTTTTTACACGACCGAACAGCTCAAATACCACACGCAGATCGACGTCAGATCAACGAGGGGCAAAAATTCACGCGGAAGAAAAATCAGCGGCATCGAACCGATGCCCGGAGAAGACAAAATCCTCGTTACCTCCAACGACAGTCGCATAAGACTCTACGATCTTCGCGATCTTAATCTATCGTGCAAATACAAAGGCTACGTTAATGTCAGCAGCCAAATAAAGGCGAGCTTCAGTCCCGACGGCCAGTACATCGTCAGCGGCTCCGAAAATCAATGCATTTACATTTGGAAAACTCATCACGATTACTCCAAATTCTCGAGTGTACGGAGGGACCGTAACGACTTTTGGGAAGGCATCAAAGCCCACAACGCCGTCGTAACTTGCGCTGTCTTTGCTCCCAATCCTGACATCATTATCCGCCAGATTGAGGCGAGAGAGCAATGGGAAACGAAAGACGAACCCAAAAATGGAGCTGGAACCAGCAACATTTCACCTCCCGTCGATCCTGTTGTCGAACAACGCACCAAAGGATGCGGCGGCCATGTTCTCGTTAGTGCTGATTTCAACGGATGTATCAAAGTCTTTCTCAACAAGACTAAACCAAAGCATAGCTCCTTACCTGCTTCGGCATTAGCGTAAAAACAAATCTCGTTGTAAATCTCTCCTCCTTTTACCCAACAAACGATATTTATTCGTTTCAACCAATTTTTTTTTCTTTTTTCTCGCATTTCGAAGATTCGCTGGGGGTTTCATCGAGTTTGGAACGTAATTAAGGACGTTGCATCACGACGATACATTTTTGTTGCATGGAGAGAAAATTACGTCGTAACGTATCGGCCCCTTGACAAATTTTACCAAAGACAGTAATTTTTCACTCAAATTCTATCGAAAATCGCCGAAATTTTCAAATTTCTCTAATTTTCACATTTTTCGTCCAATTTCAGATGAAAAATTACTGTGTATTTGCTCTAATTTCTCAGAGGGACCGTACGGTGCCAGGGAACCATAGGGTGGCATAGAAATTTTTTACGTAATTTTCTCTCCGTGCATGCTAAATAATTTCAAAAATAAAAAATTTCACGCTAAGAATTTCATCAAATTTGGTAAATGTATTCTTTGATAATCTATATAAGGACAGAACTTTTTTTCATTCTCCCATCGCACTTGTTACATTTAACGTATTACTATTACGAGACGACTTTATTGGGGGTTCTTTCAAAATTTAGTACAAACGTTCTTGGCACGAAAACTAACGGTTTTCTCTTACGAAGAAAAATTTTCTGACGTTTAGAATTTATAATTTGAGATTAATTTGCAATTTTTATTTTTCCTATCTGAAACGCGTGTAGATTGAAGTCACGTTTTCTTTAAAAACTGGCAAGACAAACGCGAGAGAAAAATAAGGAATTGGGAATGAAATATCTCAAATTCTAAACGTCAGAAAATTTATCTTCAAGAGAGAAAACTGTTAGTTTTGGTGCCAAGAACGCGCATTTTGAACTATTTCTAAAAAAAGTCGTTTCGCGATAGTAATACGTTCACTCTCAATTAGTGGACAGCGATGTGGTCAAAAATTTAGGAAAAATGTTCCTATGCCAAAGAATATAATGACCAAATTTTATAAAATTCTCATTATTTTCATTTCGTGAGCCAACGAACGCAGTTTTCAGAAGCTGCTGAAAATAAATGAAATACTCAACGAAAGTGGGTGGAAAAAATGAACTCGGAGTACTGAGAAAATTTGCAGCTCGAGCTCTCGACCGAAAAAATGTTTCCACATCGTTATTTGGGAATTTGTTTGTTCAATAAAAAATATTGAGGCTTTCAGAAGCGTCAACGCCGACGCAACGTTCTTAATTGCAAAGCCTAAAAAAAAAAGCCACTCAATTTTCATAATTGCTTGAATATTTGCTCGAGCAGGTATTTCAGCAGTTGGTTCATCATTGTCGACGTTTTTTGTCCCGACGATTTCACCTCCAGCGAATCCTCGATCTTTCTCTTTTAATCCTTAACTGTTCTCTCCGACAAAGAAGAAAAAAGTGTAGGACGACGCGATTAGTTTTCGTAATTGTTTCCACGCGAATAAAAAGTGTGATGCAATCGAGCGTGGAAAATTTTTAGAATTTAGTAGAAAGTATGACTCGGTGACAGTCAAACCAACGGAACATTTTAATTACCGAACCACATCCTTCATTTTCAGCTGAAAAAAACAAAATTCTCTCCGTTTAATAAGAATCCTTGCAAATCATTGGAAAAATTGGCAACCAAAAAAAAACCCAATTCTCGAATCAAATTTCCCTGTGAATTGAATTTATTTCTCAAACAAAAAAAATTTGATTTTGCGTCGATGAAAGTTTTCAATTTTTCCGTGATGAATTACGTCACAGTTTTAAATCGCTGCTCTTGATGGGACGAGGCCCTAGTGAAATTCACGCAATCACCGACCAGCACTCTGAAATATTTCGTGCGTCTGTGTAAATTTGTGTGTGTGTGTGCGTCTGTGGGTCAAACAAGAATGAAAATGCTTGCATCTTAAGAGGAGCAGCTTCCACTCGGCAGTTGCATATGCGTGCGTCCTCCACGCATCATTGAAGCAAGCTCGCTTGATTATCATGAATCTTTCGCATTGGGCTTGAGAAAGAAAACGCCTATGTGTGTGTTAAATTTTATCATTAATATCGTATACCAAAAAGTGCACTCGATTGTAGGACGATGTGAAAATAACGATCGCTTGGTCAGTGAATGAAAAAAAGAAGAAAACAGGAGGTGTACGTAACGAATAACGAAAATTGGCACGGGATTAATATTCGTTTTTGACGTTTGGGAGGGAAATACTATCCACGCGCTCTTTCGTTCCATTTCATCGCGCAAATCAATGTTTTCGAATTTTTGTTTATTTTTTTGTTAAACTTTCGACAAACTGGCTCGATTTACCTCAGTCAAATCAGAAGATGGTCGTGCAAATAAAATCGGCTTTTCTCAAAATGTACGAAGTTCGGGAAGAGAATTCGCTGAATTTTAGGTTTTCGCGTTTTTTTAAATGGAACTCGAGGAAAAATGTTTTCTGCTTTTTTTGCGCCGCTGCGAACCCGGAAGTGGTGATTTATTTGGGCGAGGAATAATTGTTTATCGAGAAACTGTGGAAAGTTGAACGAGTTCGTAGTCGATGTTCGACAATAAGAATCAATTTATACGAATAGAAAAAAAAAGAGGAAAACAACAAAACAAAACGAAAAAAAAAACACAAACAATTTGAAAGATGCTGGAGCATAAAAAGTTCCTTTCGTTACGGTCTCTCTCCTTTTTTGTCAAATTGCCAATTGGGGCTATAGCGAAAAATAATTAATCCACACTCTGTCAATTAACTACGCAAACAAAACAGAAGATCGCGTTCGATCGGCGTGGTCGGAGAATTGCGAACAATAGATTTGAAAAGTAAAAAACAAGAAAAAAAAAAACGAAGCGCAACGATGAAAAATACTCCGAACTTTTGTAACTTGCTATAGACAGAGCTCGAGGGTCAAAAAAGAAGAAACGATAAAAACCAATCATGTTGACGGAGCTCCGCGTTATTTTTTTTTCTCATAAATAAAAAAAATAAAAATAAAAAATATTCAAACTGAGCGAAAACTTGAAAATATACAAAATTCGAACGAACAAAAAGAGAATAACAACAAGATAAAAAAATTGTGTAAATAATAACGAAGAGGAAAACGAGGGCTCGCACTCTCGTTTATATAGATACATCGTGTAAATGCAATTGTAAATATTTTTAATGGCATAGCGCAGAAAATGCTTTAGCTATATAAACTAATCGATGATGAAAATTGCCATTCAGCGAGCGACCTGCACAAAATGCAAAACGCAAAGAAAACATATTATTGGAGGGAGAGAGAAAAAATATTTGGGAAAATTTGTTTTTCGATCTCTTTAGACGCGTGTATGATACGAAAGTGTATTTGGATAATGCATTCATATGATTCGTATGTGTTTTATGTTTTATTTGTTCATATAGGTGAGCAACACTTATACATATATTTATGTGTTAATGCACATTTATATATGTATACCGAGGCATGTATAAAGGAGATAAATGAAAAAGAAGTAAAGAAAAAAAGTATAACGACTAACGTTTGATTTCTTGTGGCTCTGTCTCGTTTTCCTGCGAGCGGAGCTTCGTTCACCAGCCACCGGCGCGCACTCAACTCCTTGACATTGTTGTTACACTGGTCGTGCACACGCCAACGGATGTTCTGCCATCTCTCTTCATTTCTTTTGACGACATGGCAGGAGAGAAGAAACGTTCGTGATACGAGTCGTGTCGCGCGTAGATGACCATTATTTTATATCCAAAATTTTCCGTACGACCAATTATTCAGTATTTTTCGATCGAGAGAAATCGTCGAGTTGGCGAATCTTGCATTTCGAATTCTCAATTTTTGGAAAAATTCAGCCTCAATTTTCGACTCGTTTTGATTCATTTTTTTTTTTTCGAGGAACCTGGATCACGACGATACTATGTTGCCATGCTAAACCACGTTAAAATAATATAAGACATTTCATCAAATTTGGTAAATATATTCTTTAATAATATTTATGACGATACAATTTTTTAAGATTTTTCCACCACGTAGTACTCGAATAATTCAACACTAAAGTTCACGTGTATAAACATAGAGTTTAGATATATCCAGGTATACATCTCGTGCATGAAAAGTTCGATTAAACTCTCAATTATTCGATAACCATGTGGCAAAAAATTAGGAACAAAATGAGTGTTTCTATACTCGATGCCAAAGAATGTTATCACCAAATTTGATGAAATTTTGATTATTTTTATTTCGTGATCCAACCTCCTTAACGTGCACATTCGCTCGGAAAATACGAGAGCGAAAATGGTGTGTTTTAGACGGAACGTTAGAGAAGAGGAGGGTCTATAGTTTCATGGTCATTCGTTGAATCGTTTTTGAGGAGAAAATATTTAAAAAATCGAAGCGATACCAGATTTTAGTAATCCCGTCATCGCATTGACTTCACAATTGTGCACATTGTTTTTTGCTGCCGATGACAACTGTCACTATGCTAACCCTTACTTGCCACCTTGAGGTACAAACGACCCCAGGCCTATTAATGAAAATAATTATTTTTCCACTTTTGCTGGTTTCAGCCTTTTTTTAGTGTACTCAAGATTTATTTATGGCGATATAAAGTAGACAGTCTTTTGACAAAAGCTTTCAATATGTTCTACAACAATTTTCAAGTCGAAATATCCAGTAGTTCATTTTTTATAACAATTTTTGTCACTGGGGTACAAATCTACCCCATGGATATTTCGTAAAAATATTACTGCCCATGTTATTTGTTTAATGATTGCTGTCATTCGAAACAAACACGTTTAGACATTTATTGATAGTTTTTGTCTATTTTTCAACGTCTTCTTGTGACTTTGAGATCAAAAATTTCGATGCACCATCCGCGGTTGCGAATCGCCTAACGAAATAAAACTTTGATGAAAAAGTCACGATCTTTCGCACGAGGAAAATAGCTAGAAATTCATTTCTCGGAAAAATGGTAAAGAACAAAAAATGCGTTGATTACCGGAAGGCACTGCCAAGTGTACATTCGACGTGAAACGTTGCATATTTGCGGAGTATGTGTATACACGCTAGCTATAGGTCAGTCGCGTGCGAGACGATACGAAGACGCGCGGTTGCGGTCGGTCGGTCAGTCGGTCGATTCGTTTCGAGAGATATTCCCTCTACTCCTCAAACTCCGCGCTTCGACAAACACACGCCGTAACCCCTTCCCTGCGACTTTTAACCCGTTCGAATATGACAAACAAATGCATGGGACGTTTCCAGTATAAAAATTAATTCCAACTTTAAATCAACAGGTTATTCTTGAAAAAAAAAACTTGCGCTTCGTAACTTGGCTCCAAAAATTTTTTACTCCAATTTCGAGCGGCGAATTTTAGGCAGCAAAAAATTTCAGTTTTCAAAAAATATCCCAATAAACGTGCTAGCGAGTTTTTTCCGACTCTTGCTCTAGAATATAGAAAAAGGCTCGAGGAATAATTAAAAAAAAAAAAAAAAACACAAATAAAAAAATAATCATTTAAATAAATCGCAGATAAAAAAATAATCGAAAAAATAAAAACTTTTGAACAAAGTTCGGATTTTTGGCAAAGATAAAGAAGGTCCTTAAATTCTATTTCCGAAATCTAATTGGATTTTTATCTTGGAGTAGATTTCCTCGCAGCGAGCGTAATCGGAAGAAAAAAGTAGTGGAACGAGCTTAATTCGAGGTTTTTTAAAATGCTTNTAATTCGAGGTGTTTTAAAATGCTTGGCATCGAGCCAGTGCGGC
The DNA here is from genome assembly GCA_037952995.1 of Hyposoter didymator. NCBI lineage: Eukaryota > Metazoa > Arthropoda > Insecta > Hymenoptera > Ichneumonidae > Hyposoter > Hyposoter didymator. Next base: position 15,412,315 of record JBAJMU010000001.1, on the reverse strand, counting down.
GAGCTCGCGGGATGTGGGAATGCGTAGAAAAGACACGTTAACGTTGTAATTTTCACGTCCTCGACGTTAAGTAGCTATTTAATTAAGAAGCAATGCGAGGTCAGAGGCTGCAGCGACGATGAGTGTTTAAGGGTCAAGCGTAACTCGCGCGTCGATGTCGTCCAACTTTTTTCATATACTATATATACAGCCAACGATCCGACAGCATGGGATTTGAAGAGTCGCGCGGTGAACCGTGATAAATTCCTTTAGCTATTCCGAGGTCACAGCATCCGAAATATCTTCGGGCTATCGACCTGTATCCACAACTTTCCCAACATTTTCGACCTCCCTTTATGCTCCTTCAGAAATAAAAACGGCTCGACTATCGCGTTCGTATTAATGAGTGGGGACAAAGTGGGACAGCCCTGAGAAGAGGTGCAATCTTAAAATTCGAAATTTCGTTTAATTAAAATCTCATGAAAATTATCAAATTTTCAAGATTTGAAAAAATAACATTTTTACTTTTTTTCTTTCGGCGCTGTCCCACTTTGTCCCACTGTCCCACTTGTCCCCTATACGTGCAGAAATTTTGAATGATAAAAAAAAAAACAACATATTAATACATATTTCGCGTAAGCTTCGTAAACGAGTCTTTCATTCATTCAGAATCTCAGAGTCGAGATTCGTGTATACCCGCGTAACTGCTGCTGGGATTGCAATTATGCAGAGGATAAAGATATCGACGAGTAGTGTCGGCTCGCCAGTCATCGCATATCTCTCTGGTGCGGTCATATATGAGTGTGAATTGCATACGAGACTCGGTACTCAATTTACACGTGTCTTAACTTATCGTGGTTGGCATAAAAATCACTTATTTCCATTTTCAATGGAATTTTCCATCCTCTTTTATCGATCGTATGAATTTTATGTTTAAATTATTTCGGCTGCTGTTGATTATCGATCGAATGGCTTACTTATGAGGTTTCAATGAAAATTCATTGGCACTGACGTCTCGGAGGCTGAAAATCAATTTCGAAAGAATTAAAAAGTCGCACTAGTAATTGCGAATGAATTTATCGAGACGATTCGTTTTTAGGAAAATTGTCCTACGCACCATTTCGGAGTAAAAAGTTCATCGCATTTTGTTAGAATTATTTTTCAAAAATTTGGAAACGATGAGACGATGAGACGATAAGAATGTTTTTTTTTCTTCGTTTTTCTAACGCCCAGTTTCCTTCTTTGGGTCTCCGACAAGAATATTCGAAAAAAACCTGAATTCAAACACGCTTTTCTGTTTGTTTCGTAACGTTTAGGAAAAAATGATTCACCGAAGACTAGATTCTGTTAAAATTTTTCGATATTTCGTTGAGTTTGGTTAACTGAACATTTGTTCATTCTTTTTGATAACAACATTTTAGAAATTTCAGGATTTGCTATACCTCCAGGAATTCATGAGAATTTTGTATATTCAGAAAAGTCTAGAGAGATCCTGTTGACATGTCAGTAATTTATGTGACTGTTTGGAAAGAGTTTACAGTGAAAAACCATGTATCGAAATTTTTTAAGAAAATTTATAGTTTAGAAGTAAAAAAAAAACAGTTTCCACTATTTTTTTCCTCGTTTGATGGAAATTAAATCTTTGAGGTTCACCGCTTCAGGAGGTTGGATCATGACGATACCATAAAAATATTCCAAAACATAAGAATTTAATAAAATTTGGTAAATATATTCTTTAATAATATTTACGACGATGCAATTTTTCAAAGATTTTTCTACCACGTAGTACTCGAATAATTCAACACTAAAGTTCACGTGTATAAACATAGAGTTTACATAAATACAGGTATACGTCTCGTGCATAACAAGTTCGATTAAACTCTCAATTATTCGATAATCATGTGGTAAAAAATTAGGAAGAAAATGAGTGTTTCTATACTTGATGCCAAAGAATGTTATCACCAAATTTGATGAAATTTTGATTATTTTTATTTCGTGATCGAACCTCCTTAAAGAACGTGGATGCTATAGACATTTCTGTGGATATAGAGTCGACGCACGAAATTGTGTCAAGTTCGGCGAGACTGGGGTCCGAGAGGGGGTTTGAAGATTAGGTGATGGTTGTGCAGCTTTAAGAATGGGACATTCGTGCCAAACGGGAAACAAGAGAAGCGGGGCAAGAGAGAGAGAGAGAGAGAGAGGGGGCAGGATCTCACTTAAAGAGACAACGTGAGAGGAGGTAAAGAGTGTGTGTGTGAGAGCAAAGAATGAGAATGAGAATGAGTGGAAAAAGAAGGAAGGGGTAAGTGTACACCTTGCACGAGACGCGACGTCGTTTGGTCGATGCCGGGGGTTGAGGGGAAGGAGTGGAGGTGACGAAGGCGAGGGAAGAAGCTGCAAGAGAAAAAGAAAGAAGTCGTTGATGCGAGAAGGTTAATGGACCACTTAAAGTAATTTTGACAGTTTGCTAGCCCTCATAAAATCTACGAAATATTTTGCAAATATTTCCAGGCCCATCGTCCGAATTATCAAGTGTAAAGCATCAAGAAAATTCTCCGCAACAAAATAGTACAAAATTTCAATAATTCTCGATGCCACGAGTCAGAGTTTTCATCAACAAAACTATTGAAAAAGGCTCAGCTGATGAGATCGAGAAAAACTTGGTGAAAAATGTTCGATTCACTTGTACGATTTATCGAATCATTTCGATCGCCAAAACTCCATCGCAAAACGTTTTTTTTTGTCGTATTTTTTGTTTATTGGCATGTTTTCGGATGAACATTTTCAGAGGCGACCAACTTGACCTCATAATGCTTTTTCGATCCGGTTCTCAATCCACGAGACATTATTCAAATTTAATAAGAATAAATAATAATGACCGAGTAAATAAGGAGGAAGAGGAATTTCGTAGAGCGATAAATGAAAGGCGAAAAAATCGGTGCAGTCCGTGGAAGCAGGGTGGTCGATAAAAAATGATGTTCCCATAAGTAGCCAAGAGAAGGGTGCCTCGTCGATTTAGGATGGGACATCCGATGGACCATATATATACATATGGATTCTCCTTTCTCGGCGAGGCTCACAGGGGACCTATATAACTGTACCGCGTGTCTGGGTCAGGGGGCGGTCCGCCACGTTATAGTATACACTCTGTATATCGTACAGGTGTATACCATTCCGTCTCCGGCACGAGTTTCGCGCGTACACGCATCATCGTCGACGTATATTTCTCTCGTGATCACCACTTTTGCATCGTCATCATCGCGTACAAAATTTCTCTCTCTCTCTCTCTCCCTTTCTTCCTCCTCCTTCTTTTTTTTCTCTCTCTCTCGCTCTCTCCTTTTTCTGTCTTTCAATGGCCACACTATAACGTTGAGATCCTCATTTCTGTATCAGAAAATCGACAGACGTTCGGAGACGAGGACGAAGACGACGAGAACAACGTCTCCGAAAGCTCCGACGACTTTGTAGTTTTTTTTTTTTTGTAGATTCCAACATAAACCAACTCGGACTTTTAATGCTGTCCATTTTTTTCGACATTTCATTAGCAAAGTTTCGAAAAATTTCTGTTTTATAACTCGTCAACTGTTTTTACGTCGCGTAACCAAAGCTCGAGTGTTTTGTTCGGATCTTTCGAAAAGTTGGAGACTCTGTGTGCCAGTGCGAATCATACGTGACGAGAGACTTTCGGCTCAGGCCCTAGAATTTTTGTTTTTCTTCTTTTTCTCGCGGCGTTTTTTTTCAACACTCGAGTTACTCATCATTCATCATCATCACGCTCCAAACGACTGTCCAAATAGAACTACTGCCTTGCCACTGTACTGTCAGAACTGTCTGACCAGTTACCGGCCGTTTCTACTTCGCATTTACTCCTCGTGACTTGTTGTGCCTATTCAGTGATTGTGCACCGACTCAGACTCTAACCACGCGATACTACCATCTGCGAATTACCCTTAAGGGATTTGCTTGGGATACGCACGAGGTAATTCTTCGTTAAGCATTTTTCGTTGTTTTTTTTTTTGTATTATTTTCTTACTGAGAAAATTCGATCGATATTCTGGCCTCGTACTGAGAAAGTAAATTTGCAGAGTCGACGAAATGTGGCGAAAAACGTAAAATTTGTTAATTCTGTAAAGTTTGTGTTCGGAGTTTTCAAGTTTTATTCGTTTTTTTCTCTTCTTTCGTACATTGTTATTTTCAGTGTTTCGTGTGAGTGTTCAAAATTTGTTTTTTTTCCTCCTAATTGAAGTTCAGCTTCCGAGACTTTGTGGACTTTAATTTTGCCACCAATGCAGGGACGTTTGAGTCTACATGGTCCCTAGGACCTTCGTGGATGTCAAAAAAAAAAAAATGAGAACGCTCGTGATTTATTAGTTTCACAACTCCTGCACATTTTGCACAATTTTCAATGTTTTTGTTGAAAACAAGTTTCGTAAATATGATTCGTGGTCCTGGGCCCCAAAAATTTTTCTTCTCCGGTTAATAAATTCCAAGTCAATTGGATTTAAAAAAAAATTATGAAGAAGCCCTCAATGTTTCGAGTTTTTTGCCTCCAGATATTTATGTTTGCATAGAATCAAATGCTACAGAGATTTCTAATCGATAAAGTTTTTCACAGTCTGGAGTTGCATTGATTAATGGAAACAATGTAAATGCGTCGTGTATAAATAATTCTTTATAAGTGTCGTTAATCGTTGCGATTCCTGCGAATCGTGTCTCTCAATTCGGGATCTCCATTCTGTGAGTAATAACGACGAGTATTCTCACCCGCCTAACTCGTATCGTGTGTGTACTATGGACGTGCAACTCGCTTTAATTAACGCCGCAGTGTACTACGATCAAGTTATTCAGCGGTTAAGAAATAGACACAAGACCGAAAGAGCCCGCGTGAGGGAAAGGAATATGAAACGAGAAAATTAAGTTCTCCTCATTTATTATGCCAGTATGCACATATATAGCAAATAAACGAGACGCAGTCTGGTGAACTCCTCGTTGGCGAATAACTTGTTTACGAGATGTTTTGTCTGACATTGCAGGCGTTAGGAAATTCCACCGCGTTTCGTATTCCATATGTCGTTGTTTTCAATAAGGCACCAAAAACGACGTCAATCTGTGAATTAAATTATCGCAACAATGTTTTGCGAACTTTTTAAAAACATTTTTAACATTTTTTAGTCACTTTTTCAAAGTTTATAGAATCGTTTATATAGAAAAGTTAAGAAATTATGATTTATCGAAAGAATGTTCGATTTATTTGTAAAATCAAAGATTTGCAACGAATCATTCGCTTTTTCTCACGCAAAAAAAAAAATTAGAACGAAAAAAAAAAAATTTCAGTTTAGAACTATTGAATTTTTCAGAATGATTGATTCTTCGTTGAGTCTGACAATAGCATCAATAGACATTTTTGGAAACACGTGTTAAGTCGAAGCTTATTATGTAGTCTTGTATAACAAATTATAATGCCCATCAAAATGTGACACGAACGAGCAAGATGAAGACGAGTTCGGCCGAGGAAAATCGTTCAGGATACACGGTATGTGCTTAACAGCCGGTTCAACGTCTTTCTCGCCTCGTAAATATTCTCATAACGAAACCGAGCTTGAAATATTGACAGAGTCAAAATTCCGCGTCCATTCCCATCGCATCGCTTCCTCATAGCAATGCGATAGGGTGAAAAAATTTTTTAATCCAGTTTTCAATGTCAACGTCGTCAAAATGTCGCAAAACTTGGCATTTTTTTTTTGGCAGTGATGACGCTAAAGAGAATTTTGAGAAAATTCTGAAAAATTACGAATTTTCATTACTCCTGCCTCTGCAGCATCCGGGCAACCAACAATTTATGGGAATTTTTTTTTAAGGGATAATTTACACCCAGCAATATTATGGGGACCATGCAGACTCGAAAGACTCGGAATTATTTGTTAAAACAGTAGTTTCTCGATAGAATGGACACACACCAAAAGATCAGACGAAAAATTTTCCACTGTTGCTGCGAGAGAGGCGATGAAAAAAAAAAAAAAAATGAATTGTCGAAATAGCGAAATTGTAGAATTAACGCAGCAGCAAAAAAGTGCATTCGAAATGGGAATTCGAAGTGCAACAACGTTATCCATCGATCCCATGAAAAGTAGTGATCGCTATTACACGTTTCGATGCAATAAAAATCGAGATTGGGAATGGGATCGAGTTGAATTTTTGGGGGGACACGAAATCGAAACATTGGCACGAGACCATTAAGGAATTTAGACGATGCGTGTGGACAGTGGTATTTACAAGTATGAAAAAAAAAGAAAAGAAAGAAACAGAGGGGCGAGGATTGGCCCTGATTTCCATACAGGTCACCAATGAGCACGAGCAACAGCATCAGAGCACGTGTGTGGCGCATACACACATGCCTTCATTATATGGGAATTCCACGTGTCTCTTTTTTCATGCCCATTTTTTTTTCTCCTCGTCCTCCCGATATATAAATGTATACAGTGTCCATTGAGACGAGAGCGGATAAAACCGTTACATGTATTTGGCAAAGAGCCATTCCCTCGCGTGGTTGTACCCGATTCTCGTTGATGCCCCTTTTATTGCGCTCTGTGTGTTGAGCTTCTGTTTTTCTCCCTGGTCGCGATGCTTCGGTGGCAAAAGAATTGCTGACGATATGGGATGAGAGAGTAAGATAGCCTCGAGCCTTTTCCTCCGCGAGGATTTCGCCTCCAAATTTTATGTACGACTTGGTGTGGATGTCTCTGTATATACCAGATTCTCTTGACTGCTTGGAAACACGTGGAAAAAGGGCCGAAACGGGAAAGAATTAGTGGGAGAGAAAAATAGTGAAAATAATGTTTATTTTCATTTTTTTTTTCAAACTACATTTTCTCGCTCGTTGGCACTGCGATCGAGACTGAAGAATGACTATTGGAATGACCCGTTGCCTCGTCCAGACAAACGGGTTGAAATACTCGCTCTTTCTCTATCTCCCTCGCTCTCTCGCTTCTCACTCCTCCCGAGAACGACCAACTTTAACGCTCTTATGGGTATACGAGAACGTGGAGGAAAATAAGCCAAGATTTATATAGGAACGAGAAGAGGACGCGACTCAGACAAGATCCCGTAACTTAAGTAACCGAAGACCATGAGAAAGGAGAGAGGGAGAGAGAGAGAGAAAAGACGAAGAGAAAACAAAGCCCGTAGGGTATAATTCTCGGTTAATCGTTAAAATTGTGGATTCAATCAATACTGATAAGTTAAACGTCAAAATAAACGAAAGATTATGTGTGCAGAGAACGCTTCGGCATATCGTTTTTCTTTTACTCGAGAAAATTCGAGCCATCGATCATCAACAGTTCGCACGCGAACGCGAGAGGGAAATATGTTTTTAACTTGTTAATAAATTAACAGAAAATTCCACAATTTAGCGGGTTCAGAGTTTTTTAGATTCCTATGAAATCTTTACGGCAATCAGTCGCATGCCCATAATTATGTCCAATCGATTGCACGACATCTGTGACAATTTCGAAGGGAAAAAGATTTTTTCTACAATATCAAAAATAATTGTCAAAAAATCTTCGTGAATGCAAAATTTCATGATTTTTATTTCCAGTGTTCATCAAAAACACCCCAAACTTTTTTTTCACCACAACAAATACAGGGGAATCGTCTTCAATAAATAAAGAAAAAAAATTAACCCAAATTTTAAAATGTCAATCGAGGAACTTTTTGCATTTGAAAAAAAAAAACCATAAATTAGATAAATATGTGAATTATGGCGGAGCAGGAAATCGGGTCACGTAAAAATAGCGTTTGAAAAGTATTGTGAAGAAACGTGCCGAGTATGAAAGGACAAAAGTAAACCAAAGTTATGATCACACGTATGCCCATAATTATTTCCAATCGATTGCACGAAATCCGTAACAATTTCAAAGAGAAAAATTTTTTTTTACATTTCATTCAGGATTTTAATTTGCAGTGTTCATCAAGAACAGCGAAAATCTTTTTTGCACCAGAAAAAAACGAAGGAATGAACCTCAATGAATAAAGAGAAAAAAATTAACCCAAATTTAAAAATGTTAATTGAGGAAATTTTTGCATTCGAAATAAAACCATAAATTAGATGAATATGCTAATTTTGGCTGAGCACGAAATCGGGTCCCGTAAAAATAGCGTTTGAAACGTATTGTGAAGAAACGTGCCGAGTATGAAAAGACAAAAGTAAACCAAAGTGATGATAAGTTCCGGAAGACTCGCGCGAGGCTTGGATTTTGCGGTGTAATATGAGAAGCCAAGCTGTGAAGAGAAAACTTATGAGTATTAAAAAGTCGCATATACACAGTACTCAATTGGCAAAGTGATAGAATATGTGGTTGGTGAGTGTGGAGCGTGGATGGGTACGCTAGTTAGTAGGACACATTTTCAGTGGCGCATCCTCGATGAGCAAAGACTCTCGTCACGTGATCGTGGCTTGTCCTAACGTTCGTTGGTGTGTTGGCAAATATACGAGTTGGCCGGAGGGCTCTAAGGCCTACTTGCCTGAATTTTGCATTGTCTAAACACCGATGGATAAACACGAAGCATTATTGGCCACGTTACTATCGAGAGAAACGTGAGCACCTGTTCATTCTACCCGAGAGTTTGCTCCACGTCCTTATTTCCATGGCTATCACTTTTACAGTTGATCAGAGGCAACAGAATAGAATTACGAGTGTATTATTCGGTTTTTATTTACATGAGTCTTGCTTGATATACTGGGTCATTGAGACCCGGAAAAATTTCATCGGGATTTATGATTTCTAGACGGGGAAATATTCTTTTGGCAAAATGAACATTTTCACGGATTTTTCGAGTTATTCCGATTTATGTCCTGCATTCGGAATTTTTTCAGGGTACTCACATTTATTTATTAATTATTATTTGCTGGTTAAACATGGTCCGGGTCAAATTGACCCAGTAGTTAAATTCGGCTATGCGATTGTTATTGCGATCTTTTTTTTTTTTTTTATTCTAATTGGCCTCGTCGTCATTTTCGTTTTTCAACTTTTTTTGGCCCTTGGCTTCTTATTGTTGCATTTACAAAAAAATTTGAAATCATTTCCTCGTGTTCGGATTCCAACGATTTTTTTTTCTCTTATGCTTTTTGCATTTTCCTCGTTCGGTAAAATTTCTCGTGTTCTTTTTATTTTTTTCCGCTTATCCTTCGAATCGTCCTTTTCCCCTTCGCCCTTTCCACCGTTGTCGCGATTTCCTTCCCTGTTAGTTATCGATTTCTGCTCTGTGCTGTTTTTCTCACTGTGCGGGTTTTCGACGTCGTTTTTTCTTCACATTTTCACTTTTCGGTTTTTTTTTGTCTTCGGAGTTCATGGATTTCCGTTCGATTTGACAATGCACGCGATAGTGTAATTTTTTTTTTCTTCTATCGGGACCATCGATTTTTGCAATGCATTGTTAAAAATACGCGAAATTTTGATGTTCGCAAATAACGGCAATGAGAAAAACTGAGAGAACGAACGACGCGCTCTCACGAGCGGACACACTTGACTCTGGAATTTGGGACAGCTGAGGAGAAAAGAACGAGGACCCAAAGAGCTCGATAATCGTGAAGCGATCGCACACTCACTGTCCACGAAATTTTTTTTTCTCTCTCTCTCTCTCCCTCCCTCCCTCTTTCTCGACTCACCAAATATATTTGCATTATTGATGATTTATTCATTCATAGATGTTGATCTCTTCTACGATTTCTTGGTCCGCATCGACCCTGAAATTTTGGGCTCAACTTGGTACGTCAAATTTTTTAAAGTGCATTATAGAAATTTCCAAAATTACGTTTTTTTTACGAATTTTTTTTTCCCCCTCAGAGGAAAATAAATAAACAAACTTTTCATCTTTTCAAACCTCCGAACTGGATCATTGTAATGACAGATTTTTAAAATTGTGACTGAATTGCGAGCCGATCGATTTCCGAGAATAAATGAATTCGGAAAAATGAAATTGACATTTCACCGGGAAATAGTCGGTGAATTTTTAGCCCGAGATCGCACGAGCTATAAAAAAATCAATAGTGCCATTTTTTTTTTCACAAAGTTAATAATGAAATTGTAGAACAACATTCTTTGGGAATAAGAAAAATCCGTCAAGAAATGAGAAATGAGGGAGAGAAAACCAGAATAAGGTCAAATGGTAAAAATTCGAAATACATGTAAAAAAAATCATAAAAATCGTCAAGTTATCGAAAAGAGTTCAGGATTTTGAAACGTGGTGAAAAATGTCGGGAATTCGTCGAACCTTAACCTGCGTGTTTCCATAAAAATACACATCCATGTCCCAACGAATTTTGGAAAATGTGTGATACAAGAAAATGGGATGGTCCGCGAAGGATCGTGAGACGAGACTGAGAAATTCATTCATATCTCGTTAACTGTTAATATATCTTTTATCATGATTTTCGTGAGGTCCATGAGCGAGGAAGTTTGGTATCGAAAAATATAACGGGGACCTGGTGGCCTCGGGGACAGACTCGCGCGGAATTTAGGACGAGATGAGAAAACGTGCACGGTTTCAACGATGGGAGGGTTCACCGATAACTAGCGATCAAACAAGCTTCTTCACGGAGATTCGAGTTTAACTGGGCGTCGTATATTTTATCACTTTATCGCTAATCGAGCGCTAATCGCGGCATCCCGGTACATTCTAACTATCCAACCACAACTTTATATACATTTAAATAAATTTATGTGGACACTGAAAACGATATGGAAATTTTCGACTCGTAAATATAAAACAATCCCATAAGCATTTCTCTTGAATTTATATAAATGCATATCCGAGGCCCAATGCTAATAACTTTTGACCTACTCTTGGACAAGAGTTTCCCAACGATCTGGCCCAGCCCTTAAATAAAAATATGAACGATCACTATTTCGTAGTAGTTTTTATTTTTTTTATTTTTATCCATAACAAAAAAATTATTTCTGACACAAATCCTTGAAACTTCGTGATGCCAATTTTTTTACAAACTCCATATGGTTCGAACAGTTTTTCAGAATTTTTACAAAATTTTTCGTCCCCCAGTTTTTGTTAAAAAAAATCGAACAACCAATTTGGATTTCAACTCGCGAATTTCGAGCTCGCATTCACGATCGGGGAGCCGGAAAAATCCGGTCGGGTATACCAAATCTCGTACAGTATATACTCACGATTGTTTAGGATAACGAACGAAGATGAAATATTTATTGGTAAAAATTAAAGTTTTTAGAGGATTTAAAAAAAAATCAGGTTATTGCCAAAATGTTACGATAATTGTGTAACGTCATTTAAAAATCAGTCTCAATTACTTACCAAGATTATTAAAATGACAAAAATTTAATGGAAGCATAAAAAAAATGTTACAATGTTCAGGAAAATCGATAGTTAATTGCGATTTAGACGACGCGAGATACAAGGAAATTAAGTGGACAAAAATAATTGGAAGTTTGTAATTTTTCGAAAAACTTGAGTTTCGTATTTTCCGAATGATAATTCGGGAATGAAATTTTATTATAATAGGATTTGATTTTTGGAGGAGAGGAGAAACGAATAATGGCAAATATTGCGAGTAAGAGCGGTAGTGAGGTTGATGCTGAGGTATATCCATAATAATGACCACGTGCGCGCGGCAAAATTCTCGATGGCAAGGCTGAGCTGCACTCTCTCGAACTACTCGAGCTCGCGGGATACGTAATTAGAGTGCAAGCAGAAAATGTGACGAGAGTGGTTTTCTCTCTCGGTCTCTCTCTCACACTCTCTCCCCATTTCGTGCTGCTCGTCTTTGATTCTCGTTCTCTTGATCGTATCAGAGTTATTATAGGCTTCGAGATCTCTCGCTCGTGCATATACTTATCGAAAAATGGCATGATTTTTTTTTCGTGTTTTTTCCTTTTTCAATCAATCGCACTGGCAATAAAAATCATTTCTGTGATAATAAAAACAATCTCTTTCATTATTTATGCTTCACAAATGAGCAATTTATCATTGAGTTTCTTTGAACGCCAAAATCGCTCGGTTATAATGATCCGACGAATTGACCTTTCGAGGATCATATGATTTTATATGGCACCCGGGATCCTATCGATCGTTTTCGTCCTGCCACTTGCATCCCACGAATCTGGAGAGAAAAAAATCTGAAAAAATTCTGAAATACTCTCCATTAATTCTACTTTAAGGTATTACTATTACGAAACGACTTTATTCAGGGATTTTTCAAAATTTAGTATAAAAGTTCTCGGAAACAAAACTAACAGTTGTCTCCCATGAAGAAAAATTTTCTGACGTTTAGAATTTGAAATATTCAATTTCCAATGTTTTTTTCTCCATCTAAACGCATGTAAATTAAAGTCACGTTTCGTTAAAACAAGAAAAAAAAAACAAAAGAAATGCGATTTCAATTTACACCCGTTTAGATGGGAACAATGGGAAATTAAATAAAAAAATTCTTCAGAAGAGAAAACTGTTAGTTCTGGTGCCAAGAACGTCTGTACAAAATTTCAAAAGAACCATAAATAAAATTGCTTCGTGATAGTGATACGTTAGGGCTTCATAGTTGCTATAGTCGTTGCATTTGTTCTATGTTGAAATGAAACGTTTCAAAAAATGAGAATTTCGAAAAAAAGTTGTCGCTTGAATGGAGAAAGAAAATTAGCTGATGAATTGTTCAAAATGGTCGAATAAATGCCTGCATCCAGTAACGATGCATTCGGTTATGAAATTCAATTCTTATCTCTTGCAGGCACGATCGATAACTGCAAATGTCACTTGTAACATCCGGCTGTCATTTTTTTTCTATTCCAATGGAAAATTTCGCTCAGTGTTACGATCGAATTTTCTAAGTATTAATATAACTTTGTGAAAATAGTGTCTAAAGGATATCCATGTCACGGTAAATAGGGATGGATATGCAATGCAGGAGATTGGATCTGATAAGTCCTCGATTTACTATGTTGTAGAGTGCCAGTGACTCGATCGCCTCACCGTGGACGGGAACGCGGTATGCGGTTACGTACTGTCATCTTAGCCTGTCTCCTTCTTCAGGGGGTGAGTATTTAAGTGACAAAGTGCACTTGATTATGATGATTTATATGGACAACGTCGAATCATATCTTTTTGCAATGGGGTTGGTCATGGGGAAAGGAATTTGGGAGAAATGTTGTGATTTCGTTCGAACTAAAATGAACAGGATTCGGATGAAACCTCGAGGAATCCCTTCGGTATCTTTTCCATCAGTTCGAGCTTTATGGGGATTTTATGGGGTTTGTTGAAAAAAAAACCCTGAAGTAGTTGTAACGAATACATCGAAAGGAATGAACAGACGAGTGGAAAAATTAGTGAAAAATGTTTTACCAATTCACAACTTTTTAGATTTCAGAAATCACCTCGATTTTTCTTTGACACTCAGTTTTGCATTTGCAAATACAGGGATGGACGCTGCATGTTAATTTTTTACTCTGGTTGCAAAAAATTGAATAAAATAATGGATTCCTTTGCATTCCAACGATACAAACAACATCCCATCGGAAAGGGTGACATTTTTGCTGATAATTTAACGGTGAAAAGTTTTTGTTTTGTTTTATTGATAATTTATGGAATTGGTATGTTTTTGAAATAAAATGGATCCTGCCTTCAAGGGGCCATTTTGCTAATGGAAATAAATTGGCAATTGGAGAATTTCAGACAAATTTGAACATCGTATTTTTGGACGAAATTGGAAACTTTGGTGGAATTTAATTAGAAACTGAAAAATTAGGAAAACGGTTCGGAAAAAATCTCAGACGAATTTGAAAATTTTCGACGACTAAGGAATTGGGAAATCAGTTTCGAAGTGTAAGTAAGTGAAGTCGAAATTGCAAAAACGAAAATTGTATCGATTATGATTGACCTGAAAAGGAAACGAAATGAGGGATCCTGTGGTCATAATGGGAGGAGGAAACCCTTTAACGATTTAACACGACGTACCGCTATAATCATACAGAGTACACGTGCATCGGCGTTGAAGAAGGTTTCATTGGAAATCGGATCATGAGAATAATAAAATGCATGTAAAAGCTCAAAGGGCCCGGGTGGATCGTGCTCCGAAAACCAGATTGATTTCTCACCGCTCGTTTCCTCGTTGGCTCTGCTCTTCGCCATCGAGTTATAAGAGACCGCCCAGAAGCGATTGAGTCTCGGAGTTACGAGAGACCGCGAATAATTCATCGATCTCTCCTTTCCATCGATCTCTGTCGATCCTCCCCCCCCCCCTCCCCCCTCCCTC
>JBAJMU010000001.1:15370551-15397966 GCA_037952995.1 Hyposoter didymator | reverse complement strand
GTTCTCTTTCTCTTTCTCCCTGTCTGTCGGTTTTTTCGGTTTTAAATTCGGTGAAGAGGATGACGACCGAGCGAATGCCCGTATAGATTGATCGCCCTCGCTCGTGCAAACCGACGAGCGAACTCGACCGGTAATTACAACATTATAACCCAGATATCGAAGCTCGAGAAACGCGACGAGCAGCACACCGCGGGAAACGCGCAAATGCTGCTCTTTCGCCCGCACGGCGCGTGTAATGCCGTTACCCAGTGCCCTGACCCAGAGCTAAGGGCGACGGACGCGGGCATCATCGGATGCCTTCAAATGGTGCGTTCGTGCGTTCAGCCACGTTTCAGACGCCATAGCGCGTGCGCGCACAAACTTCTTCGCCTTCGCGGTATTCCATCTCGCGACCTCCTGTTCCTCATATCTACTTATCCATCATACGACCTTTCCATTCCAATCAAATCGCCTCTCGAAGCTTATGAATCGAAAAAGCTCCGCACCCTAGTCCAGCGAGTGCTGAATCCTCACAAAAATCGGTGCTCAACCTTAATAAGAAAATTATCGATTTTGATAATTCCGGCGTGTCTTTTTATGCAAAAAAGAGGTGAAACCGATAAATCTGCAAATCCATAAATTAATAAGAACACTGGGAATGAAATTTGGTTAAAAATCGTCGATATTTTGCTGAACACGGTAAACTAAATATTTTTTGATAATTCCAAAATTTTCGTTATTTTGGAAGTATATTTGGTTTTTAATGGAATTGTCAGCGAAATTTACAATTGAAACGAGAAAAATTTGCTTCCGAAGAGACTCTCTAGAATATTTCTTCCTGCGATGATGCAATTTTTGGGATTATTCAAACAAAACCTTTAGTTGAACGTATCGAACAAAATATCGATCTTTTCCAACAAAATTTTGTTTACAGCGAACGGCCATATTTTCATCGACGTTTTCAAAATTAATGACGATTTTTCAAAAAAGGAAAAATTTTGCTTCGTCGTATTGTTTTTTTTGCCCTTGTCTGAAATTTCTGCAAAAAAAATAAAAACAACTGCATCGAAGAAATCGATTGGGAGGCTGCAGAAAAATCAAAATTATTAATTTTTTTTTTTAAGACGGGAAATTCATTTTAAAAAATGTCGCTAATAAATGGCTGTTGCGAAATTAGAGTGTCAAAGTAAAAATCAACCGCCCGAATCCGTCGAGAAGATTTCGTGAAACAGAGCAAGCGGTCCCGCATGGAAAATTGCTTGAAAATTACGGATGAATCTCTGAAAAATGTCGATGGAAAAAAAAGGATTGAAAAAAATGCTCAAAGAATATTGACTCAGTTCTGTAATGTATGGAGAACGAAGTAGTTCAGTAAAAATGCTTGATCGTAAATTGGAACCAGGTTGTCAAATGTGGGATTAAACGTTGCAAAGCGATTCGCGGTCGGAGCGAGTGCGTTAAACGTGTGAAAAGTTCTCATATTGTGGCTGGAGGATCCGAGTACTATACATGAGGTGAACTCGAACAATTAAGTTAACGTTGGTATCAGCAGGAAGTCCTGACCGGTTTACCCCTTTCTCCCCACCTATTTTGCATCCTACATTTTCATTCAGTGTATACACGCGAGTGTATTCTTCCTCCGCGCGTTTTTCGTTGCACTTGTTTTTGCTCTTTCTGTGGATTTCTCTTGGATGTGGTTGGCTGGGAATCTGGCAGACGAAAATGCACTGTCGGTGAGATAAAAAACGATAAGTAGGCAGGGAATATATGCTCGTTTCTTTGCCCGTAGCGTCCTCGACCTCGTCGCTTCGTCTCAGGTGTCCCGGAGGTCACGAGGCCGCACCTTTGTCGATATATTTATATGGGATCTTGGCTTTCGTGACTTTACCCTGAAGTCAGGATACATGGATATGGAAATGTGCTATAAAGACGGTGTTTACGGGACTATGGACACCATGACAAATCGCTGTCTCGTTGAGTTTATTTTCATGGCGAGTTGTATGGGCCGGTAAACATGTGAATATATAAACATATCTTGAGAGTGGTTTGATGAGCGCTCTAAATATGATTCGCATGATTAATTACTCGAGCTTAACGTCACATAATAATTTATTATGATTGCGAGTGAGTGGATTAAGTTTATTGATTTTTAATAATCTCTACTGACGAATATCGTGAGTGTCGGAATGAAATCCTTACGAAGTTTGAGCGAGCGAACGATTTATGCGAGATTTATGCGATTGGTCGAGAAATCTTTGAATCTCTCGTGACCTTAATGGTTTTCGATGCTCCCAGAATTGTAAATGCAACCTGAGGTACGAGGTGCTCAAATTCATTTAGTAGCTCCTGTCATACTTTTACGAAAAGCATCGAGTCGCAGAGTTTCATCATTTTCGAAATTCTTTTGGGTCTCCCAGACCCAGTGTCTGTGTCAATCAGAAAAACGAGGTTTTAGAATTTCCATGAGTCGCTTTTTACATTCTCCTGATACGAAGAATGACACGATGACGTTGCGTCCATTTATTTTTAACCGATTTTCGTCTTTGGCGGGTTATGAGGTCACATCCTGATGAAACTGGTATCGATCGAGATCGCCCAATAACCCGCTAGCTCAGTCCATATATCTACATGGATATGAGCCTCGATGCGGAATAAAAAGCGGTGCGCCTCTCTTTCGTAAGTTGCCGATCGTGTGGACGATCCGGGGGNGGAGGGGGGGGAGGCCGTGGATAACCGCGAGCGAACACGTGGAGCGACGGCTGATGCTGAGGAATCGTTTATTTCGCGCTAGAGGATGTAGCGAGAGCGGTGTATTAACTTCTGGGGCTTATTGGGCTCGAGCAGGTCGAAGGAACCGGCCCCGCTACACGAGGAGTTCACATTTCCAGCTGAATCCATATCCATAGCATGCACGAGTACAGATTCGTCGATCGGTACGTGTATAAGACATGCTTGATCCCGGCGGATGGGGGATCGAGCCAGATATACACCGCGCCGGGAATTTTCATTGTAAATGGACACTTGACCTTGGCAGTGTTAATGCTCATCGATATTACGGAATTGGCCATGCGCATAGTGCAATTTCCGATGCCCATTTAACCCTTGCTTGCCACCTTGGGGTACAAACTCCCCTGGGCCTATTTTAAGGAAAATAGTAATTTTTAGCATTTTTTTTAGTGTACACAAATTTAATCTTTGGCAATATAAAGTGAAAAATCTTTTGGGAAAAGCTTTCAATATGTTCTACCACAATTTTCAAGTCGAAATATTCAGTAGTTCATTTTTTATAACAATATTTGTCACTGGGGTACAAATCCACCCCGTGGTGGCAAGTACGTAATTCTGCACAGGCGTGGCAAGTGAGGGTTATTTTCGAAAACGACACTCATCAAGGATTACAGAATAATTGACTTGTCTGAGATTTCTTTAGGTCCAGATCCTCGGGATAACCGGAAATAGAATATATTTGCGATTGGCCATGCTTATCCGATCAGGATTCACGGAGAACGAGATTCAAATTCACATTTGCAAAGGATTGCTCGATTAAATTAAAATCAGAATCAGGACAGATTGGCTTTCCCATTTTCCTTGTCATCATCGTCGAAAAACGGAGTTGCTCACATTTTTTATTACAATTAATCATTCATCAGGCATTCAAGTTTCGAGACGTTCGTGTTTGACGAAAAAAACGAGGCTTTCGTAACCTAAAACGTAAGCAACCTGAAAGCTAACCCTTTGAACCGCCGTGACAGTTGTTCTTCCTATGTCAGCCTCCATAATGGTTTTTAACAACCGAAGAAAAAAAAAAGATGAAAAAACGAGAATGTGTATTCGGGACAGAAGAAGAAAAAGAAAAGATTGAGACGCGGTGTGTGGGCACACACGAGAGCTTTCGTCGAATTATGGAAGATGCGACGTGGTACTAGCTCCCGGCTACCGGAGAACGTGTCCGGGATGTATGCACGCGTTTGTACAAGCGTCAACGAGAGAGGGAGAGGAGGGAGTGAACGTTGGTAGAAGAGGCTTCGGATTGTGTACCCGTATATAATGTTATGTGTACATACGTACAAGCATATAGATCGAGGTGAGCGCGAGCTTGAGATCTGTGAGAAACGCTGGCTGATTGACCCGCGGCTAAAGACACCGGGTGGCCCGTTATGCCCGAGGGTCACGCGTGACGCAATTGTCGGCGCGGCTCTTCTGGGAGCTGGCTCGTTTCTCCCAGTTTTTTTAATGTCCTCCCTCCGTCTGCCCCTCTTATCGCGGACCCTTCGGTGCAAGTCCACCGCAGACATCGTCAATGATCCTATTTCGTCTTCTTTCTCGCTGTCCAGTCGTCTCGCCCCATGATTCCCGGAATAGCGTATCACCGAGACAGGTTTCTCCCCTGGTCTCGAGTGCAATAGCCCCGTTGTCCCCCGTCCTCCTCCGACACTTCCGCAAGATCGCCGCGATCGCAACACTCATCGCAAACGTGCGAGAGCGAAATTCGCCGTATCCTTTCGAATGCCTCGCCTTGCCGGGCAATCCGAGTTTTCTCTTCACAACTTTCTTATGATCCCTCTCGTACCTGGATTTTCTGATACTTGAGAAAAATACTTCAGCCTCCACAAAACCCCATTGATTGGGGGTTATGAATAACTTCTCGATTGATTTTTGGTTGAATGGTTTATGTACAGCAACTTAATCCAGAAATCGGACCAGCTGAGGATTGGGAGTTGATCGGATTTGTTGCCTTCCATCCAGATTTGGAAACGACAATGAAAATCTTTTGAGTCCACATGTGCAATTATGAAATAATATTTTCACGAATTCCGCTAAACTTGACTCAAAAAACTGCTAGGACTTGGAAGTTCGGGTCGTTGGAGCCCAACGAAAAATATTTTGTCCACTTACCCTTTTTTTACATTTTTCAAATCTTCTTACTTTTTAATTTGCAAATACTTTCCATGGATAGACACTGCATGTAAATTTTTCCGTCTACTTAAAGAAAAAAAAAAACAAAATGCCGTAGAATTCGTATTTCTCCAGCAATGCCGACAAAATTACCAGAGAATGAAGAACTGCTATAGATTAACATTTGTGCAAAAGGGGAGCCCTGTAGCTCAAACCGTTCTCGAGTTATGAACGTTTGAATTTTGCAGTGTCATAACATACACACACACGCACACACATCGCAACATTTTTTCGAGATATGATTTTTCGATCATTTGGGATATTTCAATCACATTGACATTGAAAACTGGGGAAAAAAAAAATTTCACCGTCACATAGGTTCCTCTATGAGGACGTAGTAGAATACCATAATGGAATCCGTTGCATTCCACAAACTTTCAATAGCATTCAGTTCTAGTCTTTATTAATGTTTGATGTTGCAGCTGGCTCGAGCAGAGGAGGTGGAAGTGGTGGAGGCGATACCAGGTGACCAGAATCGAAACGATAATACTGGGTTGAATCGTCAGGATGGTGAGATCGGGAGTTCGGATCAGTTGGCATTGGAGTCCCTCAACGAGAAGGAAAACAGTGTTGGAACATCTGCCGGTGGAAGCGGAGGCGGAGGTGGAGGCGGTGGAGGAGGAGGAGGAGGCGGCGGTGGAGGAGGAGGCGGGAATAGCGGAGTTGTTGGGAGCGTGCAAGGAGGAAACGGACAGTACAAGGGTGGACTTCGGGGTCATCCACACTCGTTACCACCGGGTCGAGGGAATCTTGGGTTGGCTCATACACGACCGCATCACAATGTGGCTTATCATGGTCCACCACCTCCGTTGCCTCAGAAACCTCAGACCGAGGCAATGGACAAAGTGTTTAGTACCGGCGGAGGAATCAGTAGTTCCGGGGACACGTGGCCGGCCACGACACCGGACATGCCAAAAATCATATCCCTGGATGTTAAATGCGAGAAGAATCTAATGAAAGTTTATCTGGGTTTCGACAAGCCATTCTATGGAATCGTCTTCTCGAAGGGTCATTATAGCAACATCAATTGCGTCCATTTGCCAGCTGGTCTTGGACGCACGTCCGTCAACTTTGAGATCAGCATTCACGCGTGTGGAACAGCTGGCAACACGGAGAATGGTCTTTACGGTTATGGAGCAGAGTCCGGATCGGGAACTTACTTCGAGAACATCATAGTAGTCCAGTATGATCCTCAGGTCCAAGAAGTCTGGGATCAGGCCCGTAAACTGCGCTGCACGTGGCACGATCTGTATGAAAAGTCAGTGACATTCCGGCCCTTTCCTGTTGACATGTTGGATGTGGTACGGGCTGACTTTGCTGGCGATAATGTTGGCTGCTGGATGCAGATCCAAGTGGGCAAAGGACCTTGGGCCTCGGAAGTTTCAGGCTTGGTCAAAATCGGACAAACCATGACAATGGTCCTGGCCATTAAAGACGACGACTCCAAGTTTGACATGCTAGTCCGAAACTGCATGGCCCATGATGGCAAAAGAGCTCCGATCCAATTGGTTGATCAGAAAGGCTGCATCACCAGGCCAAAACTCATGTCTAGATTCACCAAAATCAAAAATTTCGGCGCCAGCGCTTCGGTATTGTCTTATGCCCATTTCCAAGCGTTCAAGTTTCCTGATTCCATGGAAGTTCACTTCCAATGCACCATCCAGATATGCAGGTATCATTGTCCCGAGCAGTGCTCCGAATCCAGCCCATTGCTCGACCAACAATCCGGACTTCTGGAACATCATCAAGCCAATATTCATCCAGCTGATGTTGGCTACGGCCTTCCACCACCATTGCCACTGGAGGCTTATCTTCAAGCTGCTGCTGGACGTCCACGGGATGAAAGGCGACGAAAATCTCGAGAAATTCCCAGCCAAACACCGCTGAAAAATGTTGGTGTCAACAGAATAATTCGGGTGGTTTCCACCGGTGATCTTACCTTTGCTATCGACGAGTCCAACAACGAGTCACCCAGCTCGACCATGGTATTCCCCATCAAAGATTCCACGGCCAACTCCAGTCTCATATGCATGACGACACCTGGATTTGCAGTCACGCTTATTATTCTTCTAGCCGTACTTTTAGCCTCCTGCATACTATCCACGTATCTTTGCATAAGACTCAGGCCATTTGGAAAGACGAAAAAATCAAATGTCGGCGTTGCCTACAGCAGCAATCAAGGTGGCTTGAAAAAAGCCCCCAAGACTTGTTTCTATTCGTAAATTATAAAAAGTTCTTTTGGTGACAGGAAATCAATTCATTTGAAGCGAGAATCATTCTCCTCAACAAGCTGATCATTCCGGCATGAACCAATCCAACTCTCCGTGGATTATATGATTTTTGTTAGCTCCTTGGATCATATGATGCGATGTGAGGATATTCATTGATTCTCTTGCCTTCAGGTGGCATAACCGTTGCATTTTTTATGTTGGAATAAATTCTTTGAGTAAAGAAAATCTTTGGTGAGGAAAATTCCGCTGGGGTCGAAAATTATACTTAAGATTTACGTAGTGTTAAGGATTGTCTTCCCATGGAAATTAAGTATGTTCGAGAACACAGGCATTCTATACCAAAATCATTGTCGAATCTGGAGACATTCAGGATGGATATTTCTTCCAGAGATAATCAAGGAATCTCTCGTGCATCGTATTTTCGAATTGATGCCATTGATGCATCCCCCATAGTGTCTTTCTGGGGATGGACAACGTTTTCAAATTTTTCAGATTCAAATTTCAACCAGCACCATCATCGATTCTTCAACTTATTGACTCCCACTGTCGGGGACTTCTGAAAAGTCATTGAACGTTTGGAAGCATATTTTTTGAACATAATTTTTTTCCATTGAGAGTTTGTTAGCCGAATATGAAATCACGATCTTGCGGGGCTCACTCGGAAGTTGCAATTATTCAAGATGATTCCGAACAACTACTAACCCCGGAATGCCACGGGTTCAAGCTTTCCTTCTCACAACATTATTCACTTTGACGATCGCATATGTGACCTCCTTGGTGAAGGGAAGAGGCTATATCGATTATTACCGTAAGCACGATTCCATTTATATACGTATATGTATGTGAACGAAAGCCAGCTCTGTATTCCGTTTATTGGACTCTGCGAGGTCGTGATGTATAGTTTAAAGACCATGATGACGAGATCCTCTACAGATGGATTCGTGCTTGATGGTCGTAGAGATGTTTTTTTTTCCTGATCCGTGTCGTGCGCGACTAGCAAATAAAATATTTTCAATTCAGGCACGTATGACGTCGAGACAACGGATTATTTAGTCAAAGAAAATTCTCGATCCATCCATTATGGGAACTATAAACATTTGCATACGAACGATTGTATTTGTTCAGTAAGTTTTATTTATTTTTTCAATAGAGAATATAAGAATTGTGGAACAGAAATAAGCTCGTTGAATTATTGTGTCCAAGCCTGATTTTTCTTCCAATATTGTTTTTTCGATAGCAATTTTGTTGATCCCATTATTCATGGGAAATTAACTCAGACGTTGGAAAATCTGGGAATTTTCTACGAAGCGTAGCAATTGAAATAAGAAATTACTCGATTCGTCGGTCTCCAAAAGTCGAAAAATTATTTGGGATTTCATTTTTTTTTGTAATTTTGCTGCATTTATTTATTTATTTATTTATTTATTTACTCATTTTTGTGTTATCGAGTGTTGAAGTCTCTCGGACACAAGGAAATCATTATTTCGGGGGGAGGAAATGTCTGGAGAATAATCAGTTGGGTTTTCGGTTGGTGAATTTTTTCTAGTGCTGAGGGACGAAAATATTTTCTTTCATCGGCGATGATAAAACAGAGTGAAACAATTGTGACATATTGGAACGAATTTTGCAATTTTATTTCGTGTTTTTTGAATTTATTTTGTTTTTGTTGTTGTATCGATACTTTTTATTGCTATTGTACAAATAGTGCGTGAGGCCATTTTTGGATAAGATTCGACGAGCGATTCGAGGCACGCGATGATTATGATTAATATTTATATTTTTTATATACGACACGAAGAATTCGATTTAATTCTCATCGTAATATTAATGTTTAGAAACGTAATTATTTATCGAGAAGGAACGAAAATCGAGAAAATAGTAAGGAGCATTTTTAATTAATTTTTTATATAATTTTAATTAAATTTGCGCATTTGGCGATTGTGCATTTTGGCCCTGTCGTTGTCACAGCGTGGGTCAGCCCCTCCGGCCAATCCCACCATGTTTACGAAAGCTGCAGGGAGTAAACCTGTTAATTTTACCATCAAACCATTTACCCTTGGCGTATACCAATTATAATTGCTCATTAACTTTCTCCGGCGTGCATTACAAATGTTGGCACAGCCTCGATTACTGAATTGTAATTCAGTATAGAATTTAGTCTCTGTACGAAAATCATAAAACCTCAGGTCTTGAAACTTCTGAACCGAGTTGTAAAATTATCATGAGCTTAAAAAATAAAAATTACAATTATATGCAAACCGATTGGAATATTTTACGACGAGACGTTCATAAAAATTGCAATTAAATTAAAAACTGTGAACAAACGAAATAACAGTGTTTGTGATTCGATATTTCGGCAAATTTCTGTACAAATTTTTGAATTTTGTTAATAAATACTGATTTTTGTATAAATCGTCCTTTTCATTCACCGCCCAAACCCAAAAAATAACCCAACGATTCCAAAAACCTTTAATATATTTTACAGCTTTGTGAATCAATTTTTTCACGATCGAATGTGATTACGATGAAATATTAATAGGAGAAGGGAATATTGAAGGAAAAAAAAAGAATTCGTGTCAATCAGTTGGACTCTCGACCACCAAAGTTGACTCCCAAATATTGAGCGTTTTTTTTTCAAATATTCACACACGATGCTGCCCAGAAAAAATCTTCCCATGAAGTTGAATAATTTTTTCGGAAAATTCTTTGGCGAAACTCGGACCTTGAAGAATATTAAAAAAATCGACATAGAAAGTCCACTAATTCGGAACATTTGACCATAAAAATAAAATCAATAAACGTACCTTTTTGTCCTGATGTCCTTATTTGTCCTTTCATTTAAATGAAATGTGCAGTCATGAGTCTGAGGATAGGATCGAAATTTTATTATGGATTTCCAAAAATGTACATACGAAATACAATAAACGATATTGAATTGAAAACAATGAGAGGATTGAACTTTAATGATTGGCACAACAATGAGCATAGCGAAAAACGTGCCGAGTACAATAAGTGGATGAAATTGCACAAAGTTGTGAAAAATCATCGACCAGGATTGACTAAAAAATAAAGTTACGATCATAATTACTGAGCACAATAGAAAATAAAGTCTATAAATAAGATGAAAAACAAAACCGAAAAAAAAACAATCAAAAACCCTCAAGAATGAACGACAATGAATTTTTCTGCAGCGAAAGAAAAAGGATCAATGACAATTTCCTTCGTTTAAAAATGGGCCTTAACGAGTGAATTCAAAGTCACAGCGACGCCAAAGATTGTATTTAAAGTTCGCAAAGTTCATAGAATTTTTTTCTCCTAATAAAAAAAATTTTCCAACTTTAGCAAAAATTTGTTCATATTCCTACCATTCAGGTAAGTCGTTGAAAAAAAATATAACAAGGATATGTGTGTGTCTGTATTTTTCTCCACAATCTTGTTTTCGCATGATTTAAATAATGATATAAGGGAAATGATCGATGACATGGACAGACCGATCGCTACCGCTGCACTTCCGAAACAACGAAAAACGATTAATTAGTAAAATATTAATAATAGCTCTAATTGAGATTTCCGTATCTTAATGAACTTCGGGCATGAGCGGCAGGCAAACACGATGTATTATCGTTTTTTTCCTTCGCGTCAAATACTGACTATTCAGGGATTACAAGAGGCCTAACATTAAGTCTTTTACACCACATCTTCCCAAATAAAACTATAATAATAATAATAACAATAACAATAATAATATTAATTATAATGATAATGATAATATTAATAATAATGATATTCGTATTATTATCAATGATAATAAAATATAATATAATTATAATGATAATTATATTATTAAAAATAACAAAGTACCTGTACTGCTCCTGGGAGTGGGTCGAGGTTCAATTTTTTATTTTCATCACTCGCTCTCCCGATCTTTTTCTCTATATTTTTAGCACCAACTGTCTTCGTGTGAGTATTTTCACGTTTTGTTTATAAATTCGATCTATCGAAGATCACATCTTACGAAGAGCAATGGAAAAATAAAAAATTGAAACTCCACTGTATTTCGTTTTTACAAATGCACTAACGGTACTCTGTACAGGGTATTGCACTATGTGTGTGTCTCGCTCTCTCTCTCTCTCTCTCTCTCTCTCTCTCTCTCTCTCTTTCGCTCTCTTTCTCTCTCTCTCTCTCTCTCTTTCTCTCTGACGGTATTTGGCGCGTTGCAAGAATTTTCGTATTTTTTTTTCAATTTTATTTCCGGTGGTGACCTTTCTCGCGAGGGAAGACGAACAAGTTTCGCTCATTGGTCACCGTGTTAGCAAGACTACGCGTGCAATGTGTGCATAACAATCTGTCAATTTTTAGCAGAGTAGAATTCCTCAAGGAAGCTCATCGAAAATTCAAACACTCGAGGAGGTTGGATCACGAAATGAACAAAAATGAGAATTTGACAAAATTTGGTGATAACATTCTTTGGCATCACGTATAGAAACACAAATTTTCTTCCAAATTTTTTACCACATGGTTATCGAATAATTGAGAGCTCAATCGAACTTCTTATGCACGAGATGTATACCAGTCTGTATGTAAACTCTATGCTTATACGCGTGAACTTTAGTGTTGAATTGCTCGAGTACCACGTGGTGGAAAAATCTTAAAAAATTGTATCGTCACAAATATTATTAAAGAATATATTTACCAAATTATATAAAATTCTTATAATTTTGAAATTTTGCATTTTTTTAACATGGTTTATCATGGAAAAATCGTGTCGTCGTGATCAAACCTCCTTACTACGTTTGATTGAGCCTTTCGGGAGAAATCCCTTAAATGCAACAGAACTGTCGGTCGGGACCGGTTGAATGACCGGTTGTGGGACTGTCTCGCGTTGAGTGACCTGACGTGTCATTTCTGTGGGTTGCATCAATCCTCATACTCATACGTTTCGGATCAATGACCTTTATTTAACCTTCTAAAGTGAAATGACCTCCGTTTGAGCGTCCAAGGTCAAATGACCTTTGGTCAGGCAACTCCACGGCTCCATTGACCCATTGGACCAGCGGTCAGGTGAATAATTCGGGTCGCCAATGGAGGAAAATGGAGGACAATCTGAAGTTACTGCATCTCCTTTAAGGAGGTTGGCTACAGACGGCAATATGATGAGAATTTTGTGAAATTTGGTGATAATATTCTTTAGTATCAAATACGATGACACAATTTTTTTCAAATTTTTCGTCTACGTAGTTGTCGAATAATTGGAGTTTACAATGTGTAAAATATATACCTATATATACACTGAAAACAAAATTTCGTTGGAAAAGATCGATATTTTGTTAAATACGTTCAACTAAACGTTTTTTTTTCAATACCAAAAATTGTGTCATTACAGCAAAAAAACTTCTGGAACTCTTTGGAAGCTAATTTTTGTCGTTCCACTCGTAAATTTTGCTGACAATTCCATTAGAAAGCAAACATTCTGCCAAAATAACAAAAATTTTGAAATTATCAAAAAATATTTAGTTTACCGTGTTCAACAAAATATCGACGATTTTTAACGAAATTTCACTTTGAGTGTATCTGAATTCTCTTCTTGGGCATGTAAACTCTAGTGTTCAATAACTCGAAAACTATGTGGAACGAAATCTTTAAAAAATCGTATGTTTATATTTAATGCTGAAGAATCGATTCACCAAATTTAAATTTCAATAATTTCGAAATTTGCAATGCTTTTAACATGACAACATTATTGTGTGTAGCCAAGCTCCTCAATGACTCGTAGCCGCCAAGATTGTTAATGCAGACATTTGGAACGCGTCATGTTACGAGGCATCGGTAGCTCCTCAGCCTCGCTCAACCGGATTCGCATCAACGACTTCCTGTTCCTGATGCTTTTGGACCCGTTGTTGTGGTCTGTCTGGACATCGAACGCGCAACAAGCCATAAGGCAACCAACCGTTAACATTGACACCGGCAACCGGTACCGCACCATTTTTTCTATTGGTCGTTGCGACCTCTCGCTGCGTTTGTAATCGGTGCAGCATCGCGCCTGCAACCAAGGCCGAAACAACCGCCGAAAGTGCAACGACTATGAAGAGAGCACTGAATCCGGGCATTGGCAAGCAAATACCATAAACTACTTCCTCCCGTATTCGACCTTGGAATACCGTCACCGCCTCCGCGTGACTGTCCGGACTAAACGCCAAATCAGCCTCCGATATGACCTCGTATATTCCGCTAACTCCTACGTCCGCGCTACGCACTTTACGGTCCGATATTATCATCGAACGTTTCCTTCGCCTCGAACCCGATAACGATGGAGTTCCAGTTACGTCCTCCTCGAGATTACGAGGTCCGTGAGGAAATTGATCCTCGCTCTCGTATCTCGTCACTCTCGGTGGTTCCTGCTGCGGAAAAAACACAAAATAATTATTTATACATGTGCGTATTTGTGAAATGAAAAAAGTTGAATCGACGTGAGATTAACAAAGATTTTCCTAAAATTTCATTACATTCGAACGTTTCGGTATATCAAACAGTAAAAATTACGAATTTCCCTTGATTTTTTTTTTTTTTTCATCTTCAAAGATCTCGGGAGCGAATTTTGGTCAAATGCGAATTCGAAGTGCATCGTTTTCTTGGTGATAAAGTTTGAAAAAATGGTGCAAGTTACGTGCGCCCTTATTTGCCACCTTGGGGCACAAACTACCCCAGAGGCTTATTAAGGAAAATAGTCATTTTTCCATTTTTGTTGGTTTTAGCATTTTTTTTCAGTGTAGTTTAATCCAATTTTTGGAAATATAAAGTAGAGGATTTTTCAAAGAAAGCTTTCAATATGTTCTACAACAATTTTCAAGTCGAAATATTCAGTAGTTCATTTTTTATAACCATTTCTGTAACTGGGATATAAACCTACGCCATGGTGGCAAGTACGTAATTCTACAGAAAGTACACTGAAAATAAAATTTTGCTAAAAATGGTCGATATTCTGTTGAACACGGTCAACTAAATATTTTTGGATAATTTCAAAATTTTCGTTATTTTAGCAGTTAATTTTATTTCTAACGAAATTGTCATTGAAATTTACGTTTGGAACGACAAAAATTTTCTTCCGAACTTCCGGAGAGACTCTCTATAATATTTCTTGCTGCAAGGACACTATTTTTGGGATTATTGAAAAAAACGTTTGGTCGAACGTATGAAACGAAATATCGATCTTTTCCAACAATATTTTGGCTTCAGTGTAAGGGTTGATTAGAAAGAAACGGTGATTTGACGAGGAGATCGGGGGTTATAGGATCGTCGAGTGTAAAACTTACCAAGAACGGATGGGACAGTTCCGAGTCCTCGGGACGTGAATCCTCGTGTTGTTGATTGTCATGAGAATTAGAAGAGAGACGATTGCTCATTTGTGCTTGAGCCTTAGGGGCGGATTTCTCGACTCCAAGGAAATGTCCTCCTATCGATGCCATCTCGTCGCCGTTCCGGATGATGTCGTCGTAGAGGGAAGTGTCGTCGTCCTCTTCAGTGGTCGGAGGTAACGTCGTTGGTGGATACAAAGGCCGAACCTCGTGTTCTTGGTGCTCCTCTTGTTGCTGATCTTTACGATCTTGGATGAAATGTCCGGCATTGTCGCTCAGCTGGCAATGATCGAGACAACCGTGTCGACATATTTCGACTTTGCATTTAATGTGGACACTCAGTGCATCGGGGAACTTGAACGCGTGGAAGAACGCGTACGTTATAACGGTAGCACGATCGTCCGAGCCACGGGCTTTGAGAAAACGACTGATCATTTTAGGCCTAAGCACGCATCCCAATTCATCGCTCAGTTGTATCGTGTGACCACCACCGTCTGATGCGACACAAGATTTCACACGCATGTCGAATTCTCCTTGAAAAAAATTATATTTTTCAATATTATTAAATTACTCATTGATAAAAATGATTAGTCGATTTTAATTGGATTTCAATTAATTTCAATAATTACAATTTACTTTCATTTCACACTGAAAAAAAAAAATTGTCAAAAAAGATGGATATTTTGTTCGATACGTTCGACTAAACGTTTTTTTCAATAATCCCAAAAATAGTGTCATCGCAGCAAATAATATTTCAGAAAGTCTCTTCGAAAGCAAATTTTAGTCATTCCACTCGTAAATTTCGCTGATAATTTGATTAGAAACCAAATATACTGCCAAAATAACAAAAATGTTGAAATTATTAAAAAATATTTACTTTACCGTATTCAACAAAATATCGACGATTTTTAACAAAATTTCATTTCCAGTGCATTTTAATAATTTTCATTAATTTAATTATTTATTATTTCGATAATTAGACTTTTCAAAAATCAACACTTTGCAAATCGAAAAAATCCGAATTGAATAAGGAAAATCGACCAACAGGTTAATACCATTGTATGGGTCTGAGAGACCCCTTCCATTTTTCAATACAATTTGTAAAAAAGCACGTAATATAAAGATCATGGTGACCATAAAATAAGTCAGAAATATAAACAACAACTTTGACCAGATTTTTCGAAAGCATTGTCAACCATAAAATCGGCAAGTAAATTTTCCAATAATGAAAATTACCTCTGTAATCATTGATGGCAACGACCAGCGTGAGTGTCGAGCCTAAAGGAACGATCCCGGAAACTGGAGGTGCCCAAGGTCCCTTACCATGTTGAATTTCCATCCAGCAATCCACGTTGTCCCCTGCACAAAATTACTTTTTACACTTTCCACCATACATCTCCCATGGAAAACCACTGTCTATGGGACACCATAACCCTCGATCCTCCAACACCATACAGCCTTTTGCCTCGATACTTATTATTGGAGAACGTACGAATATGCAGATACGAAGATGATGGATAATAAATGTATCCGTTTTATATACACACGTGCACATCGCCACGATGAGGGACAAACGTATGCATGAAAGGGAGACTGAAAGTGTGAAAATGATGAAATACGTGCAACGACCAAACTCGCATATGAACGTGACTCGCGGTTAGCTCTTGCGGTTTACCACTTTACCCGCACGCGTTTCAGCATTACTCCATCAATTCGCACGTCTCTCCCCTCGTATGGGAATCTTATAGGTATGTTGAAACGTACAGATAATTCCAGGCACTACATTGATAAGCTTCTGAAGCATTTAATTTATTCCTTCGTCTCATTCTTTTCCGATTCTACTAAATTATTTTTGTTATAATGTACAAAAAGTTCAGGAGAAGTTCGAGGCATTGGCTTCGGAATGAAAGATCCGCAAGCATTTGTTATCAATCGTGATAAGAAAATTTAAATCGTTAAAAAATTGACGTTATTTTCTGCGTGTGATAAAACAAAATCTTAATATTAATTTTTCTTACACGCTGTAAAAAGGAAACTAGTTTGGGCACTGATCCAGTTTATGGGAACGAGCGAAACGTCATTTTTGTTGCTTTTAAAATCCATCATGTTTATATTTAAAAAAAAACGCGATTCCTGGAATTGAAAAATCATCGCTCAGGTCCAAATCACCTCGTGCCCAGAGTTCGTACGTTCCACTTAATATCGCATCGTCGAATACCGAGTTCCATTGCTCAAGACAAAAAAAACATTCGCTACGAAAACGACGAGGCAAAAAAAGTAATGAAATGATTGATGGCTCTTTTTATTTGGTAAGAAACAACACAAGTCTGGATGATTCGCGAAGAGATAAAAAAAACTCGGATCGGGTATGAAGAATCCTCTAAATCGTTATTTGATTGGCCTCAACGATAATTGTCATTTTCGATAATGTTGAGTTTGACTTTATGTCGAGTCTTTCTCGATCTTGAAATTTTTATTATCGATCCTCATCGATAGCGATAATTTAGCCTAATGGCTAAATTAAGTTTGATATTAATTAGCGAGTTTTTCGTGTACCTCGAAAGTCCAATTGTATGACATCGAGATCAGCAATAACCATCGGAGGTTTGGAGGCTGTTTTCTCGTAATCGTTGAACCACTCGCATCTGAGACGTTTCGCCTCGTCCCACACTTCCAGAAGATCCTTGTCGTATTGTACAACAACCGTGTTCTCGTAGAATTGACCGTGCATGTCCGGCTTCGTGCCGCACCTGTGAATGAGAGCTCGAAATTGAGGTCTGCGGTGTGTGCGACGAGTAATAATAATAGATCGTACGTCAGTGCAATCCTTTAATTTTCTTAAACAGACCGAGTGAGATGCTCCGATTAGAGTTTCAAGCTCAGTACAAACAAAAAATAAAGAAATGTTGAAATTGAGTTTTTTTTTCAAAGTTTCAACTTGCCGAAAGGTTTTTTAAACATAAAAATTAATAAATTCCCGAATAAAAAATTTTCACACTCTCACAATTGGTTTGCATTAATTTCATATAAAAAAAATAATAATAATAAATCGCCCGTACCAATAATTGTAATATTTTTTTTTTAACCAAAAAATGTTTTGCCATCGCTCGTTATAAATTTTATTGCGTCATATAGTGGAATGGAATAAAAATAGATTGAATGAAAATTCATTTCATTCATGCGTATGTTTGAACGACATGGAGCAGCAATTCAAATTTTTGTTTTTCAAGTCCTACCTGGCGTATGCTATCCGGAATGAAAAGAACGTTTGTCCCGTAGATGGAGGAACATAAACGCAGCGGGGATCAGCGTGCTGACCCTTGGAAGATACGATGCCCTCGAAAGGTTGGGAAAACGATAAATGAACGTCCATGTGGTCCTTACCACACATTACTTCTAAAGATTGTATTGCTGGCATACCCTCGGGCCTCTCCAATGGCCAGATATCGCCGTTGCTACTGACGTTCCTCAGGCCAGCCATCTAGACCACAAATATTTCAATTTTTATTTAAAAAAAATAATAAACCCTTGAAAAAATACGATTACAAATTTTCTGTGAAACGACAAGAAGGAAACTTAAAAAAAATCGAAAAAATCAACATTTTTTTATTTTTCATTATTATTCGAGAAATATTATTAATAATTTATAGAAACGTCAAGTCGGAATCAAGTATTTGGAAGAAAGTCTAGCGACGTGACGTCACTCACATCGATTATTCGTAAATAATTAATATTCAAAATTCAGATAATTGCGAGCAAATAATAAAACATTTCGTATTCATACACGTGTCTGTTCAACTGATTCTGAGAAAATTGGATAATCCAAAAAAATCATCGTTGCGAAAAAAAAACAGAAAACTAATGAATCAATCAAACAAATTACGATAATCAAATGGCATAATCAGTATGCTCACCATTGAATATTATCACACGACAGAAAAGTACATTAATCATCTAAATTATCTGAAAGTGGATTCGATCATGTTGGTTTTTTTTTTTTTTTTTTTTTTTTTTTTTTTCATTTCAATAATTTACAAATTGCTTTGGCTTTCGAAATGATTATACATTAGATATCATGTGTGTATAAACTTTAGATACGATTATACGTGTCTCAGTTTTCAATTCGAAAACGAATTGAAAAAATATCGTTTTGTTGGCGGGAGTTTGAGTGGACGTTTCACATTGTTTTGCAGACGAAATATATCAACCTTTCGGAATGGAATCGAATTTTCGCATCTCTGATCTGAGGAATATTTTTGTTCACAAAATCAACGAGATAGATCGAAATGGTTAAGGCATAAATTCGTAAAAATGGGTGTTGGAAATTTTGAAGAAAAAAAAAACATTTTGTTGTCCAAATTCTTGCTCTTATTTTTTTCATTTTGTGTGTTTGGATGAAATAAAACATGTGATCAACATTTTCAGTCAGTTCGTTCTACCAGAAAATGATTTTTCTGCAAAACAACATGAAAGAATATTTCTATCAACAAAATCGAAGGGATTTTTGGAAAAAAAGAACGAGTTTAGGAATTTGTAGGAAAGTTCTGAAAGTATTTTGGTGAACCAATTGCGCGGTACTCCGTCGATTAAACTTTGAATTAGCGCGAAAAATCATTGCAAAATTAAAAGAAAAAACGCGAACACGTAGAAAAATTCAGTTCGTCTGGATATGCGAGCAAACGCCATAATCAAAGGGCTTCGTCTTCATGCAAATTTGCCAGAACGATTTTCATGAATGGATACGATTCTCGATACAAACATGCCTAGGAGGAGTATCGATAGACGCGATCGCGTGCCTGTCCAGATCAATTAAGCAACGATATATCAGTAACCGCATGTGCGGGTACGAGTCGCTCAACCGTAGGCGGTCGTTTGGTAGGCTGCAGACTTACAGATTTATCGTCTTGGCTATGCGCTTCGTGGGCAAACCTCTCACTTGAGCTTTATCTCGATTCTAATGACAGGAACATTCATAACAATTTTTTTCTCATCAATTTCAACACGTTAGCCTCTCGACTGAAAAAACATATTTTCGAAATCGAGGAAACTATGGCACTGGGACGAAATTTTGTTAAAAATCGTCAATATTTTGTTGAATACGATAAACTAAATGTTTTTTTTATAATTTCAAAATTTTCGTTATTTTGGCAGTATATTTGGTTTCTAACGAAATTTTCAGCGAAATTTACGAGTGGATCGACAAAAATTTGCTTCCGAAGAGACTTTCTAAAATATTTTTTGCTGCATTGTCACAATTTTTGGGATTATAAAAAAAAAAACGTTTCGTCGAACGTATCGAATAAGATATCCACCTTTTTCAACAAAATTTTGTTTTCAATGTGACGCTGAATTATGTTCCAAAAATCGAAAAATTGGCGAGTGGCTGAAACATTTTTCGTTGGGCTCCAACGGTAAGAACTTGAATATCGTAGGAAACTTTGCGATCGATGCGATGCCAAAATTTTTTACTCATATGGACACACGTCGCGTTGAACGTTTGTTCAGAGACTCTTCTCACTCTAGAAACAATCGCAGCAGCGAATTGATCGTCGAGCAGATACGTTTTTCAAAAGAAAATCAAGTTTTCATCGGGAAAATTTCAAACGCACGAGCAAAGAATCATAATTCAGTTAGAACCGCAGGAATCGAGGAAAACGTGACGAAATCCTTGAGTTTTATTTGCTGTTGATATTTGAAGGATCGTGTGGAAATAAAATGTCTGCGAGGAAAATTGGTCGTCCATTCGTCTAGTGACTGTCTATTTCGCGGAATCCCGGTAGCGTCTCGGAAGAAAAGGTGTTCCTCGTGTATAGTCGGAGCTCGCGCTCAATCCTGTAACGGGAGAGGCGTCTTTACCGCTGCATTAACGGTCGACGTTTTTCGCACAAGTGAAAACAAGTTTTCATGCTGTTCTCTCACAATCGCACTGTTAAATGACAACGTTTCATTAGAAATGATTGCGTATAGATATACAAAAGACATCCAACTGTTGCAGAGCTTCTTTGCTCGTACGAGAACAAACCTCCTACTGTTTTGTCGCTGGGAGAGAGAAACAAATATTCCGGTGGCGAGAGCGCGAGAGTTTTTACAGAAAAACGAACAAAAAAAATCAAATTCTGTCGAACTAGCTAATCCCGAGCGCACGCGAATGTCGGAAAATGGGAAAATTTCACGTATTTCCGCGTGCATGAAAAAAAGAAAATGTGCTTTTCACAGCGATTCGAATGTCGCGATAATTCGTTCTAAAATTGTTATTCTAAAAAATTCTTATTCGCGCGAGACTTTTTACAGAAAAACGAGAAAAAAAAATCACATTCTGGCAAACTAGCGCATACTTAGGGGACGCGAATGTCAGTAAATGTTCAATATTTACGTATTTCCGTGTGTGTATAAAAAAGGAAAATGTGCTTTTATATCCATCGCACAAACCGCAAAGGTGTCCCATCGCAAAGCCAGGCCGGGATTCCAATATTTTGCAATAATTGGTTCTAAAATGTTTTTTATAAAAAATTCTCATGGAAATATCGAGAAATTAAAAAAAAATATGAAATTTCTGCGAAAAAAATGTCCCCAAAGTAGGAAAAAATACTTCGCGAGCTGTCATTAGGCTCTGGAACTGTTTTAAGAATCGTTGGTGACCACGTCAATCGCCAAAACTCTGGAGACGATAATTTCAGCGAGATTAGTCCCTTAATGCAGATTTTCAAATATTCGCAGTTTTGTTTTTCCGAAATGATAATTTCCACATCATTATTAAACAAAAATGAAATCTTCAGTGAAGTGAAAAGTTGGACACGACACTGGGAATAATTGGAATAAGCTCATTGATCGACGAAACGGTCCGATGAAAAGTGTGAGCTGAGCGTGTCAGTCTAAAGAGGAAAAAAAAACGAAACTGTGAGAAAGACGTCGACAGCAATGAGAAGGTTTGCCTTGAGAAAACATGGCATTTGAACTCTGTCGAGTCGCTGAAATGTTCGGGTGAAGAATAGGAAAATAAAAATGTGAGTAAAAGTGCATTTTACGTCGTAACGCATACAGTGCACTTGATACGGCCATTATGGTCGTAATATAAATTCCTGAGTCACACAGCGCGCTCGGGACATAAAGAAGTTTGAAACGTTACTGTATTTATTATTACTGAATATAGGTAGACGCGGCTAGTGAATAGTCGCAGTTAAATAATCAGCGGTATTTTACATTTTAATGATTTGCATATATATATTTATAGACGATGCATCAACGACACACAAATATTTAATGACTGCAATTACTGTTCGCGGCATTAATACTCAGAGATCCACAAGTTCTTGGTCATAAAGATAGCCATGAATATCAATAAATGTTCAAGTATACACAACACTATTTGAAGAATGATTCGGATCGCCTTAGTACGAGTGATTATTTCAAGCAATATTACGCGTTTCTAATAGTAAACCTAAATTCCAACTGTGATGATTGGAATTTGGAAATAACATCGATAAATATACACGATAACATCTATTACTGCAATCATTCTCGAGTCCACCAGTGACAGAATAAAACAAAAGTCGTCCTTTCTTAATTTATGGGGTTTACAAATAGATGGCGACCATGGGATTGCTTCACGACTTTCCACTCGAGCCTAAACCCTACAATCCTTTTCCCAAATATTTCGTTCTCACTGTTTTCTGCTGGAGTCCTTCCCACAACGTCCCTGATGGATGTTCATGGATCTTTCCGCGACGAGCTTTTACCACGGGATCTGGGAAAGTAGAATTTATCTCGAAGATAATGTTCTCGGTGATGTCTTTCTCCTTGCGACTGGGATTTCATGGTTTCTCTCATTCAACAGGCTTCTCGCGACCCGATATTCATCACAAGTCCATGTTGCGATACATCGCGAGAATTTCGAGTTGGGAACATCAAAAACTTAATCGAGTATAGTTTCTCGTTGTGCCTCATTGGAAATTCTGTTTCAAATGAAATTTTAAAATGCTATGGAATATTTTGAGCAGGAAAACCAGTTCGACGACTCAAAAAATAATTTTCTTTTTATTAATGAATTCGTGGTTGCCTTGCATTAGTTAAAATTGTTCATTTTTTCTGAAAACCCTTTTCCTTTGAATACATTTTTTTCTGTTCACTGTAGCTCGAAAAATTTTGACCCAATAATTCCGAAAATTGATAACGAGACGTGCTCTGTATGAATCGCTTTTTCAAGTCATTTCTTTTTCTTCGAATTGTTTTTTTATTGCAAAGAAGTTGTAGAAAATGTGATAAAAATTTAGTTTTCTGTTTCAATGATTCTGTTGAGTGCACTTTTCAATTTTTTGGGCCAAAGTTAGGTTCACGGGATACAGAGACACATTTTCAAAGTAACAAAGAGTTACGTTTCTATTTTCTATCTTTATAATTATAGGAAATAGTTGACTGAAATCTTTTCCGAGTTCGCTAAATTATTCACATTCCTTTCGTGGCAAAAAAAAAAAAAAATGATCAAAATTACTGACAAAACAAGATGCTCCTCAATGAGCCAAATTTCCGTCTCCCCTTAATGTCCTCGCGGCTTACATCGCTGATGCACGGACTGAATCCCAGAATGTAAAAACCGAGGGAGATTCAATGGGCGTCGTAATGAAACATTAAAAAAATTGTAAGCGACCGTCAAGAATTTGAAATTCGAAACGGACACGCACACAAGAAGCCAGAGGTAAAAAAAAAACCACTTCGTATGTTTCGAATGTGATTCGATGATAATCCAAAAGTTGGTAAACACCGAGCATTTGAATTGACGTAAAAAAAGGCGATTGAAAAAAAAGGTTGATTAAAATGTAGCGAAGTATCTCGAAGTGATTGGTGCGGACATTGAGGTTCATTGGAATTTCTGCACATAGTAGCGGCAGACAAATTTCCGGGAGACGTACACAAGGCGAAGAGCAGGAGGCTCGTTCTCGATTCTCGTTGCGGCTGGCGCGGCGTTCGCGTCGGGGAATCTCTGCTCGTCTCCTGCCACAGCCTTCGACCATTATAACATGTACGCAGCACCCACATGCACACGAACATACATCGCAAAGCCATACACACGAGAAGGGTACTTTGACACACACGTGCACACTGCTACGTACGTGGTATGCCGGCGGACAAATGAGTATTTCGCGTGGTGCGGACGAAAGCCGTGGCTGGACGTATTTTTCGAAGAGCCAGTGATAAAGAGTGCGCGCGAGAGAAAGATAAAAACGGTAAGAAGAGAAACACATGCACGATAGGCCGTGCGAGAGGGCGAGGAGTTGGTGCGTGGACATTTCCCGCCGTCGTGGATAATCGCACGTGCATGTGTGCATCTACATGTGCAGGAGTAAATGTTCCGATCGACCGAGAGGTCCCGTGACACGGTAACGTTTCCATGCATCCGCGCACGTTCGTGCAGCGCACACACACACACACACACACACACACACACACACACAAACGATCTATATGTTAACGCGTGTCTGGTTTGCTCTTGCGAATAGCAACAGGAAGACGAATCGGAGAGTCGAGTCCCTGCACCGATGCAGTCAGGTAGGTAGGTCGAGGAGGGAAGGGAGGAAAACGTGGCGGCGAGGACACTTGAATAATGCACCGCGCGGCGCGCCGGGTTCTCGAGAGATACACTCGCTGCGCTCACGGTCTCCCAGGAAGAGGAGAACGAGCGGGAGGACGAGGAGGAGAACAAGAGGGGCTAACGGTACCTAGAGTAGGCACGAATATCCGCTTGCAAGCTGTCGCGAAACGACGACGTCCCGCCGGCAATATTGTACACTCTTCACTGCCCTTCACACCCCTTTCCTTCCCTTCCCACGTTTTCCTCCTCCTCCTCCTCCTCCTCCTCCTCGCAGGTCGTTTTCCATGGTTTTGCCATTCTGCACCATTGTTAAGGTATTACCGATTTCTCGTTAACCCAATCATTTTAA
The DNA here is from genome assembly GCA_037952995.1 of Hyposoter didymator. Lineage (NCBI taxonomy): Eukaryota > Metazoa > Arthropoda > Insecta > Hymenoptera > Ichneumonidae > Hyposoter > Hyposoter didymator. The sequence continues at coordinate 15,373,513 of JBAJMU010000001.1, read as the reverse complement.
TTATCTTTAGACTAGGTTACGAATGTACATACTAAATGGACGTGTACGCGAACAATCTGGTGATTCGAGATTCGGATACTGATTGCTCCAACATTCATGCTCCGTGTTTATGTGCTCGAATAGATTATTCAGTTATATCCCGCACACGGTCCTAATATCTCTCGTATCCTCTTGTAGACTGGCAACCAAATTTTGTTGGGGAAGATGAATATTTCGTCGAATACGGTCAGGTATAAATTATCTTTTGAAAATGGCCAAACTTTCGTCACATATTTCGCTGCAAATCTCCGAAAAAAATGAAACGAATATTCTTGTCATTTCAGATTTTTTAGGGTGTTGGTGGTTTCTGGAAAAAACTGAATATCTCGTTGAAGTGACAAATCTTTTTTTCGTATTATCTGAAAAACTGTTTAGTTGAGTGGATTTTGTGAAATATCGACCCTTTTTTCTACCAAATTCGATTATCACTTCATTGGCGAACAATATTCGTCCATGGGTCGTCGGAACTCTCGAATAGCTATTCTGCAGGTTAAGGTACACGTGAAAAGTAATTAGTTACGTGATTAACGATGATCGTCATTTTTTTATTTGATGGATGACTTTTCGCCCGGAAAATGAAAAGTTATTGAAACTGACGAATCTTGTTACCAATTTATAGATTTCAACTCTTCGTATTGTTTCGTATTTTTGTCGTTGTTGTTGTTGTTGAATATTGGCTTGAATAATTTGTTTGATATCAGGGCCCTGACACATATCTTCTGCAATATTCCGAGAGATGGAAGAAAATGAACATCGAACCATTTTATTAACCCTTACTTGCCACCATGGGGTAGATTTGTACCCCAGTGACAAAAACTGTTATAAAAAATGAATTATTGAATATTTCGACTTGAAAATTGTTGTAGAACATTTTGAAAGTTTTTTCAAAAAGATTGTTTAGTTTATAAAGCAAAAAATTAAATCTAAGTACACTAAAAAAAATGCCGAAACCTATAAAAGTGGAAATATGACTATTTTCCTTAATAGGCCTGGGGTAGTTCGTACCCCGAGGTGGCAAGCAAGCGTTAATGGACAAACCACATCTCCATTATAGCACATTGTTTCTTTTCCCTTTTTCGTCCAGTTTCCTTATTCCTCGCATAACATTCACTGCACAGCAATACGACAAACGTCGTTCATTTCTGGCTTATGAGTCTCTCTCTCTCTCTCTCTCTCTCTCTCTCTCTCTCGCTCTCTCTCTTCCTCAAGCTATAACGGTATAGTCCAAAGTGTAGTATATGGAATAGAGAGGCAAGTACCTCAGTGTGTTACATACGCAGAGGTAGAAAAAGACTGAGAGAATAGCAGCAGGGCCCTGGAACGATAATGCAATGCTCGTTTCCGGTTTTATGGTAGTACGTCTCGTCAGGGCGAATAGATTTATTAAGCCGAAAAGACAAAATATAATCCATTTATTTTCTCGTCGTTATTAACGTTTCCCCTTTAAGATTATTTAACTTGAATTAATCAATAAATATCCCAATTAAAAATAATTAGAGCTGCCCAAATTTATGCCTGTTGTATTAACAATTAATTGACATCGTGATACCAGTTTTCTGCACTTTCTTGAGCTCCAGGTATTAATGAATAAATACTGGAGAACGGACTTTCAATTAGCAGCAAATTTATCTCTTTGAGCACGTACCATATAGATCAGCATGCGTAGCAACTTCCACACCCCTGGCATCCTGGAGGTTCCAGCCTCTCACGCTGAAACTCGCGCACTTGCCTGGAACAGTAAATAAATGTTGATTGTATTCCCCATCCAGAAATCGTCAAGCAAACACATTAAAAACAAAAAATCATCATTTTCCAAGATTTTTCTACCACGTTTTCATTTTTTTTTTTTAACTCGAATTCGTCGTCGAATTCCTACGATAAATGTAACTTGTCATCCATTGAAATTCCATGTGGTTTCCAAACGACGATTACGATTGGAAAAGATGGAAAAATCTTGATTCACAATCTGCCATTCATTTGCAATGAAAAATTGTACAGCTGAATATTTATTTTTTATTGAAATAATAGCGGAAATGTATTAATTCACATTGGAGGGTATTTTGTGTGTAAGTACGCGAACACGGTCTAGCGGGTTAATTAATTGAGCCTCAAAGTAGTGGACTAGAAGTACGTGTTGCGCTCGAGGTACCAAGGAGGTCTCGAGTGCAGCAAAATTTCCTTGTCCCGAGAGAAATAGTGCAGCTTCGATAGCGTTGAATAAAAAACAGATAGGGGGGGAGCAGACTTCAGAGGTGGAGGAAAAACGTAGAAAATCCGAGGAAAAAACGACGTAACAGAAATAAATAAATAAAAAAAAGACAAAAATTAATTTACGAACAAACTTGCAAACAGGGAGCAAAGGAGTTTAGGACGAAAATATTTTGAAAAAATGGAAATGGATCGAATGGAGAATATAATTAAACGGGGAGAAACATGATGGATGTGTCTCGTCACGAAAAGTTTGTTCGGATCAGTCAATAATAATTTAAATGTCTCAAGGTACCAGAGGAAAAAGGCGAACTCCGAAAACGAAGAATGAATAAGACGAATCGTGAATTATATGCCTGTCACGATTTTTCTGTATTATATATATTTCCATTAAGTGGATTCGCTGAGGGTTGCTGTATGATTGAAACGTTTGTAAGGAAGACGTTAATTCCATTCGTGATAATAATGAGACGCTTGATCCAGGGATTATAACGATTTCATAATCACGTGGAAATTACTCCAATTTCTAGGACCACAAAGAATGAGATTTGGTAATTAAGGAACAGCCGCGAAACTGCAGTTGCTTCTAAAATGTCTAAGATCGAAGAAAACGGTAACTGGATTATCATTAAATTAGCAAATTCCTTGTAAATAAACTTTCAGTCAGCAAAAAAAAAAAAAAAAAAGAATAGAATTTCGAGTTCTCTCAAAATTG
>JBAJMU010000001.1:15342959-15370497 GCA_037952995.1 Hyposoter didymator | reverse complement strand
ATCGTTGTTTATCGTGCATTGAAAAGAAAACAATCATCAAGTCACGATTCACGTGTTTATCAAGTTCCGCTAAATTGATCACGTTGATTACACAGAGCAATGCTAATAACTCCCTTTCGCTCCTGCTGCTGTTATTGCGCGCGGCAGCTTCCACCAGTCTAACTGATGTGCATCGTTATGCACTTCGTATGTGTACACAACACCAATAGTTGTTTCATTGCACTTGGTATATATTTGGATTCCTATCAACGGTATTACTGTCGCGGTGTGACTACCGGATGTGACTAACTAATGTATAGAACAGATACACATCCTCCTTCGCATCTTCCTCGCAAATCTCCACTTCTATACAAACACACAAGCACACACACACACTCACAAATATTGAGGGTCTATATGCACTTCGATGTATTCGATCGGTGGACTGGGTATTAGTTGATACGTAACAATTACCGCTAATTGGTTAATGGCCATTAGTTATTGGAGGCTAAGCCTAATAGGTATGGCGTGTTGGGATACAGGGAGAGAGAGAGAGACAGACAGAGAGGGAGATTGAAATGGAATGGGAGAGTATGCGATGGTTGATGAGAAGGTGCGTCATGAGAGCTTGACGACGTTTACAGCTTCTCGCGATCGCGCGGATGAGATGCCTGCGGTTTCAACGGCAGCACCTCCCCGAGGGACCTAAACAATCCTGACAGATCACGCACGGATTTACGGGAATCCCAAGATTCACGAGTAACTATCAATCAATGAGACAACAAGACGATTCAACGGATTAAGGATTTACTCTCTGTAACCATACGCGCTTCGAAGTTGAGGATATTCTTTCCTTCCTGCTCTACCCAAGATCGAACACCATCCTCATTATTTTTTTATGCTTACTTGAGAGTCAGTGGCAGTAGGAAAATTATTAGCAACAAATTATTATTATTATTGTTATTATTAGCAAAAAATGACAAATTATTAGTCTGAATATTGATTTCTTATCTTGAAACCAAGTTTTTCCACTGGCCAGGATCATTGAAATTGCGTTTTTAATGAAAATTAATCGGGGAGTGGAATTTTTCTCTTGAAAAAATTTTCCACGTTGCATTCTAACGAATTCGCACTCATTTTGCTCCCTCATAGAGGAAGCTATGTGACGATGAAATTTTTTATACCAGCTTTCGATGTTAGTTTACTTAAAATGTCGTAAAACATCGAAAAATCATGTCTAGAAAAAATGTTCGGATGTGTGTGTGTGTGTGTGTATGTTGGTACTGTAAAATTGGAACTTTCATAACTCGAGAACGGTTGGAGCTACAGGGCTCCCGTTTTGCACAAATGTTAACCTGTACATTCATTCTCTGGGAATTTTGTCGGAACTGCTAGAGAAATACGAATTCTACGGCATTTTAAAATTTTCAAAAGAAAAAAAAAATATCGAGGCTCTAACTTTTTTAAAATTCTTTACGAAGAATCATTCGAGTCGAAGGGAAAATAATTTCGTATTCTCCACCATACTGAAGAGATTCTAACGTTTTTTTAGACTCACTTATCTTTGAACTGTGAGACTCCTTCAACTTTAAATACACAACGGAGCCCAAACCTCGTTTGCTCGACGCAGACCGTATCTATATTTACGGGATTTCACTTCGATGTGGTTCTCACTGGACACGAAATACTTGTTGAAAATATCGTTGAAATATTTGTTGAAAATGTTGTTAAATTTTGTGTCCATACAGTTGCATGTCATAACACACAAACGATCACTGCGTCACGAATTTGGTGTAGTAAATGTAACGAATCAGGAGGAAACAAACTTGTTAATGACATTTCTGGAGAAACGTCGATAAACTTCGTTCGAATTTATTTGTTGGACGGAGGTTTAAATGGATTTTTTGTACGTGACCCATTGCCACAGAAGAGTGTAATGAAATTCCGCATTAAGGATGCATTATGCACTCTCTTTTTTATCTCGATACGTTGGACAAGCGGATTACGGTTTCTAATCTCATGCTATGCATAAATAAACATCTATTCATGAGTGTCGCTTTGCTGTCTCTCGATTAAGTGGTTCCACTTTTTTAATCACATAAAACAAACACACACACACACATGGACGAAAGTAAACATAGCGCATTTCCCATAATGCACACGTCTCGGCGACGCGGTTGTCAACCTCGTGCAGGATCCCAGAGACATGCACGATCTCGGAATATCGAAAAGATATGCGACTCGTGTCGCGGACCTCACTTGCTCTCTCTCTTTCTCTCTCTCTCTTTCTCTCTCTCTCTCTTTCTATGGCGTCTGGGAATGAAAGGCGGTTTACGTTCCTAGACGAATAGAATCGTTGCAGCAGCAAAATACGCTACGATTCTTGGAGTAACGTTTCCCAAGCGCACAATACATTCCAGGAATGTTTCAAACGGAGGGCCCTCTTGAGCTGAAAAGAGGGGAACTCCGTGCGTTGAAGAAGAGCTCGCGAGCCGGGTTAACGGTGATTTTCCCACTCGGGCCGGGCCAGTAAGGCTCTCAAAGAGTTCTACTGTACGTACGTGTATACTGCAGCGAAGAAGAAAATAAAGGAAGAAAGAAAGAGCGACGAAGATGAATGAATAGAATGATGAGGTTATACCACGATCGAGGATCATACTTCACCATAAATTCTCATGGTATTATGAAAAAGGTACTTCACTGCACAAACTCTCTTGCTTCCTGCTGTCTCTTTATTTCCTTCCAAAATCGTTTTCGACGCTCGTCCATATTTAGGTATTTCAATTTTTGCTCTCACTTTACCAATTCATTTTCGCGTACTTGTCAGTCGCAGGATCTTGTCAATCATATTAGAGGACACTGGGTCAATTTGACCCTATCGTTATGCAGTTGTCAATAGAGCTGCCAAGTAAAAGCATCGAGAGGGCTCGAAATTATTTTTAGGATCATTGACTCCAAAAACTGAGTTCGGGTCAAAATGACCCAGTGTGTCATCGAACCGATTTTTCGTACTTTAGATTAAAATACTCGTCAGTCTCAAAGTCCTGTCAGTTGTATAGACGTTACTGGGTCAATTTGACCCGGTCGTTTATGCAGTTGTCGATATAGAGTTGTTGAGGAAAAGCATCGAAAGGGTTTGACAATATTTCTCCGATTATTGACGCCGAACACAGGGTTCGGGTCGAAATGACCCAGTGTGTCAACGAACCGATATTTATAGAGTTGCATCAAAAAGTATTTTAAAAAAACATGTACTCATGAATGCACAAAAGACAAACGTCACAACAGGAAAGAAAAATTCCTTCATTCGAGTTTACCGTTACATTATTTTTTTCACCAACTCGAAATTTTGTTTAGACTCTCAGTGCTCTATCGATCCAATCAAAGTATTTATTATTCGAGCACAAAAAATTACTTGCGCCTACGCAATCATGAATAAAAAAAAAATTTATATAAAAAAAAACAGAAATAAACTTCGAAATGATTCTCTCCAGTTGCTTTCATTCAGCATGCTCGGCTTTGGTACGTGGGACAGCATCTTACACGTGTGTGGCACGAAAGATCCCACGCTAATATATAATTCTCCACCTCTGACACCGTTTTTCTCCGCGACGTTTTAATGTGACACCCGTATCGTTTTCTCAAGCACCGCGATGCCGCCACAGANAGAAAGAGAGAGAAAGAGAGAGAGCAGCTTTGCTATTACTGCTGCTTGCTTCTTGCTGGTAACTTCCGTCGTACGGGGCACGTATCCAACCGTTCGTTCTGTAGTTTTGTGATATGGAATCGCGGCGAACGGTAGATCGCTGCTATTTTGTCCCTTTTTATCAGTTTCTACGAAACCGATGAACTCGACCCCGAATTTTTATGGCAAAGATATATTTCTCGTGGGTAATACGTATCAGTTAGGATTGCGTATGATATACGTATCAGTTAGGATTGCGTACACGTGATACGTTTTCCGGGTTTGAGGAGGCCGTTCCGTGATCACGTTACGATAGCAAACATTTCTTGTTTATGGCAAGACAAATGTAACAAAATTCTTCGTTACGGTGAAATTGGGTTTACGTATTGAATTTTTAATTATGATTAAAATATTTCGTTGATTGAATAATTACTCGTCAATCGATTAAATAAAAATGAATGTTAATTGCAATTAAATAATTTCGATGATATTTTCTGCAACATCGAAATACGTTTTTCAAGAATTTTGTCGTCCTCGATTTCCATAAATCGGGTATGAGCACGCGAGCCTAAACATTCACATTGCAAAGTAGTTCAGAGGGCATCGCTACGAAGTTGACTCCTCTGACGAAATTGTAGTAATTTTGTGCAGACGATTTTCTAGTGCGCAGAGATTATTATGGTTTTTCCTATCGTTTCTGCAGTCTTCTAAGAGTCTTCGAGTCAAACCCACTTTTCCCCCAACTCCAGTGTTCCTGTCCACGTGGAATCCCCCAAAGTGTCGCCCACAGCCATTCGTTCTCGCATTCTCACGAGGGCCAAGGCAAACTATGGAAAGGCCGGCAGCTATATTCCTACTGAGACGCAGTCGGTCAGCATCATGAGAAACTCTGAAATACTCGCTCAGCAAATTCTCCCCAAGACGATGCATTGCTGAGCGGTCACCCAACCAAGTATATGCCTTGCTCCAGGCTGCTTGGCTTTACATAATGATCTTCCATACACTCAAAACCAGATTTTGTTGAAAAAGATGGAAATTTTGTTCGATACGTTCGACTAAACGTTTTTTTTTGTTAATCCCAAAAATTGTGTCAGCGCAGCGAGAAATATTTTAGAAAGTCTCTTCGTAAGCAAATCTTTGTCGTTCCGCTCGAAAATTTCGCTCGAAAAATTTTGAAATTACAAAAAAATATTTGGTTTACCGTATTCAATAAAAATCGACGATTTTTAACAAATTTTCATTCCCAGTGTAGCTCACGGTGAGGCGACACGACGACAATTAATATTTGAGTATGGATTTTTTATTTTTTTATTTTCGTGGACCAACGGATGCAACATTTTTTCCAGTGCCAAGCAAATAAAAATTTTCATTTTCAATCAATCCCGTCGTATCCCTCGAACCAAGAAAATACGAACATCTGCTTTACCATTATTTTTAAATGGACGGTACCAGGATGCATATCAATCATAATAATTATCGTAATTTCTTGATTATAGTCTTTCATTTTGATACTTCAATGTGATTACGAAAACGTAAGTTTTCTCCAAGTCATTAGAAGTGATTACCAATTATTTCTTCTAAGTACTAATTACTCATTCATGACACTTGAGTCTCCTTTCACAATTCCTGATCAAAAGATTCGATCCATCACGTGGCGAGTGGTCCTGTTGAATTTGCTTGAAAATTCCCTCAAGATTTTTACAAAATGACTATCTATTTTCAACGCTCGTAAAAAAGATGGACGAAAAAATAATGGACTGTAAAATTTACAGTTTCTTTCGTCAGTGGCGCCTCCTGGGGAAGCAAGCAATCGATATTCCATCCAATTAAAAATAAAAATAGAATATCTCTTCGCTGTTACTCGCTAACGCCATAAATTGACGGAGTTCAGTCAGCTCAAACGGATTTTGAGTCTCGCAAACGGTCAAAGGTGTAGAACAATGCGAATGGGAACCGGACCAAGTTTCAATAACTGTTTCGTATTTTAAGCTCCCGGGTCATGTTTGAACGAACAGGCTGCAGAGACCGAAAGAAAAAACGCATTTTTCAATGATAGTTTATTAGTTTGAATTAGCGAATTCCTATTTGGAGTAAAAATTTGAGAAAAAATCGTGCTGGATAATTTGCAGAATATTTCCCAATAAATTATTGTATTTTTATTGAATTTTTTATATATTATAAATGCGAACTTTGTGTTTCAATGAAATTTCAGTAATTAAAAAATAATTCATCATTTTTATCGTATAAAATTGTTATTGGGGAAAAATTGATGGAATCCGTTGATCTTGTCAGTTTCGTGTGAATCTTCCGTATGACAAGACACTCGGAAAAAGAGATAGAAAAGTTTGGGGAAAAAGAGCGAGAGCAGAAGAAAAATGGGGAAGAAGACGAGAAGCTACGGGGGAGATGAAAAGGCTCGTGCGTCCGGCGTATATAGACACGGGTGTTGGTACAATGGTCGGAGAGGCGTGTGAACGCGAACGCCCCGACCAGGAGTAGAGCGGAGTGTCGACTGCGCCGGCGGGCCCATCATCATGAATGGGAAAGCTCGTCTCTCTTGCTCGCACGTGCGAAGCCTCGGGATAAGAGAACGCGAAAGAGAGAGAGAGAGACAGAGAGAGAGAGAGAGAGAGGTGGACGGACTCTCGTCTGCGGGGTCTTACCGCAGAGTCAGCCGGCCGGCGGTTCGTCGTCGTTTTTCGCTGTTCGGCACGGGTCCCAAGTCTCTGACGAACACACACATACACAGAAACACAAATATCTATAGAGAGAAGATCGCGCCTCAACTGCCAGCTAACGAGTCACGGTCTACGAATGGCTGAAGGTAATTACCGAGCTCGAGCCACACGGCAGTGGACACCCGTTAAAGGCCAAGCCTTTCCACTTCGATTCACCAGATCCATCGCGGGCCCCTCTTCATCTCTATCGTCTTTCTCACGCATGCTCGATCATTTATCTTCTTAAATACCTGTATCGCCCTCTTACTAATACTTCCGGCATACTTTTTATTTATTTTTCCATCGATTCCTACATCGATCTCAAAACTGTTCAATCGTCATCTATCGAAATTTTTATTTTTTCGCATACGATTTTTTAATTCATCACGATTTTCTCATTTACGATCGAAATTTTCCGAGTTAGAAGATTTTACAAACAGACAATGTTTGTTGATTTTTTTCTCATCGAAGTCAGTTTTTTGTTTTTTTTTTTTCAATTTTTTTGTATATCAGAGCCAAAATCGATTCAACGACAATAAAAAAAAAAAACTTTTTGATGATGAAAAAATATCGGAAAGGACGACTAAAAAATCTCGTTGGCTGCGGTAAATATTCTCAACGGCCACAATATGTTGGTTAATTGAGTAAATATATGTATGGTCAGCTTCAATATTCGGCGGCGTCTGTAATCGAAAATCCCGTTTTTTCGACATTTTTTTCTAAAGCCTGCATTCACAAGGCTTGGAGATCAATGACCCGGGAAATTTTTGTCAATTTACAGTTTGTCATGAAAAAAAAATTCAGTTCCTCTATGACTTTATAGTTTTCGAATGAAATGATCTGCAAAGACAAGTTAATAACTTTTTTTTCATCAAATATTCAAGGGTCTGAATTAGCGTTCGATAAATCGACAAACAAATAAACCGCGAAATTTCGTACAATTTCATTCTTCGACCTGAATGATTTTTCCCACGGCTCAAAATTGCCTCATATGAAATGAAATAAAATTTAAATGCAAAACTTGAAGATAGATCGTAAAATCCAGGAAAATGAGCAGTGGTTGGGTTCCCGATTTGAAAAAAAGCTACACCATCGTCGTCGATTGATAAAAAAATAGAAAAACTGAAATTGCAAATCTTGAAGATATTTTTAAAATCATCAGGCAAACGAGCAATGGCTGGATTTCCAATTGAAAAAAAAAACAAAAATGAAAATTAGTACAGCATTGAGTTGTTAATTGTTTTAAAAAAATGGGAAAATTTGCTAATTCTCATTTTGTTATTGCAATTTACAAGGACGGTAAATGCATGTAGTTTGAATACTTAAGGAGGTTGGCTATCAATCCGACCGTATGGTATGAATTTAATAAAATTTGATTATAACATTCTTTAGGATCAAATACGAAGACACTATTTTTTTTCAAATTTTTCGTCTACATAGTTGTCGAATAATTGGAGTTTACAATATGCAAAATATATGCATACATGTATGATTCCTATGCTTATGCATGTAAACTCTAGTTTTCAACAACTCGAAAACTATGTAGAAGAAAAATCTTTAAAAAATTGTAAATTCATATTTAACACTAAAGAATATGCTCAAAAAATTTCATTAAATCGTAATCATTTCGAATCTTCCTATGCCTTTTGACGTGGCAACATTGTTGTGTATAGCCAGCCTCCTTAATAAATTTTGCGGTATTCGAACAATTCAAGATGACTTTGCTCGCATTATAAAGTTTAATGAGTATCTAACAATATCGGGCAATTAGTATAGCGCGGAGTGAGTGAGATAAATTTGCATTCAACGAATGCCACGGCGGTGATATTACACAATAATGATGATAATTCTTGTTTCGTTGGCGGTGAGTTGAAGCGGTGATCGAGGTAAGAATTTCTGTAAAGTTTTATACTTGCGGAGCCCGTTTGAGTGGATTCCTAAGATCCGTGGAGGATGAACGAGAAACAGGGAAAAAAGTGGGTTGAAATTAAATCGTAACGCTGAGCGGTTATGTGCCAGTGAGCTTGTTGCACATCTATTCATATATTTCCATGTACATGACGTTTCAACGTTATTATTAACCACCGCAAAAGACTCGTAGTCTGCGGTTCATATTTATACATGGAAATATATAAATATATATATGTATGTCGTGGTTGGGGAATAATATAAAATAAAATGTCTGCAAAGGCTACTGGGCTTTCTGGATGGCAGCAGGTATTCTCTGCACTCTTTATAATTGCTCCAAAGTTTTTTGCATTCGTAATAAACCGTTCGTTAAGAATTAATGGTGAGCTTGTTGTGCATTTTTCGAAGTTCCTTTCCTTCCTTCCTTTTTTATTTTTCTAATTGTGTGTGTGTGTTTTTTTTGTCGTTCCTCGCCGCGATCTTTTTCTCTGCTTCTCGACGCGTTCCTCGTCAACCGACTGGCCCAGAATCACGCGGATGGCTCTCGTGTCCGCGATATTTCATCAGAATTTAGAGTAGAGTATAGATGCTTGGATGGCGTGTCGAATAAACGCGTATAATCGCTTCGTGTGAGGATAATGGATAATGACATACATCGCGTACTTTACTGCTGCTCGGCGATGGGTACACCGGCGGCTTTTCAAAAGTACCAGCTGCTAAAGCCGCTGGTACTTATAGACTCGGATATTTCTTCGATGCGTTCATTAACCATCTGTGAACTTGATTCCGCCGATTTTTATGCCTTTCTCGCCAGGCATATATTCATAATTGAGCTCCCATGGGGATTTCGTGGGAATTATGGCTTGGGATACATCCTTCTTCCGTTTGAACCTTTGCGGTTAACCAACACATGGATTTTCATCATCCAAGTTGCACTGAAAGGAAAATCTTGTTGGAAAAAATCGATATTTTGTTCGATACGTTCAACTGAACGTTTTTTTGAATAATTCTAAAAATTGTGACGTCGCAGCAAGAAATATTCCAGAAAGGCTCTTAGGAGGCTAATTTTTGTCGTTCCAACCGTAAATTTCGCTGACAATTCCATTAGAAACCAAAAATACTTCCAGAATATAGAAAATTTTGAAATTATCCAAAAATATTCAGTTGACCATGTGCAACAAAATATCGACGATTTTTAACAAAATATCATTTTCAGTGTTCAGGATCCTGAAGACAAAGAACAATTCACAGATATTTTCTTCTGAAGAATCGAAAATAAAGGTCTCAAACTTCATGGAGGAAAATAATCCACGAAAATAAAAAAAAAAAATGCAGCAGCTAAATTTTCCATGATTTATCATTTTCTCTGCAATTTTTATTAAATCAACAAAGCTTTCCCGTACCGTTTCATATGCAAAGGTTGCAGATTATCCGGTTACCGCAGAGATAGATATGTGATTCCTCTCGTAGAAGTGCACACTCGAGGCTGATGTTCATGGTGAGCTGCGAATCGGCCATAAATCCTGCGCAAACACCACAGAGGAGGACGTACGATTTTCAATGTCTGATAAACTCTCTATATACGTATAGTCTCGTGCGTCCAGACGTTTATGCATCTGTGCGTATCTATTATTCTCGCAAGTCCCATTTATAGAAGTACATTGAGTAAGTAGCCAGCGTTCGTCTGGCTGTTGGTCTTACGCGGTCGCAGTCGGCGTTGGGCTCCGGACGTATGGGAAACTCGAGCTTAAATAATTAGGTTTGTAAGCCTCGGATCGATTTTATTGACATTGGCGTATCGCTGCGTACATGAGGGACTGCGAACAATTATTCGAACGGCAGTTTCCCGGTACATCGCTTTTATTGCTCCTTCGATTTTTTCCAATTCTGTGAATCAATTATTTTCTCAATTATGGCCTGAAAGTGGGAATGGATGTGAATGCGAATGTGAATGGATGTTTTTCTCACCAATTCTCGGTGGTCGATGAGTTTTCTTAAAAAAAAAATTTCAAAATTTTTCCAAGGAATTGAGGAAATATTTATGAAACTTCCTGCAAAAGTTTGGAAATTTATCGATTCCGAAGATTTTCTTTTTTTCTGAATTACCGAGCGACCCATTGAGTTTGGTTAAAAATTTGATTGCATTTTTAGACGAGAATGTGTCATTGCCGACGCTGCTGGCCGTTGGATCATCGCATCTGCAGAATGGAAATACTTCGCGACGTGGAAGATTTGTCGACATTATTGAATTTTGGAAACAGCCAAAAGAAGCAAAAACATTTATTCATAAGAAAAACCCCCCAACACGATAATCTGGGTCAAATTGACCCAAAGTCTCAATTGTGGGGTTTGAGTAACCTCCCGTTTTGGATGAGACTCGAAGTCATTAGTTCGTGACTTTGTGAATTGGAATATCCCATGGATCTGTAGCCAACGGCAATACCAGAAAAAAAAATGCCAAACTGACTTATATTTGCACACAAGTGAATGGAAATTACAGCCTCTCGTTATTCAATACTGTGGATATACGCAACTGCGCCTCATTCACCGCAACGAGAGACGTTTAGGCAAACATCCGGATGCTCTGACCACGCACGTGCGCCCGCAAAATCACGCAGGCACGCACGCACGCTCGAGTTACACGCCGCACATTCGCGTTTCACCGCGCCTCCATTTATCCTGCATCCTTTATATTTAACATGCGATTATCATATTACGTTACATGACCGAACCGTGTTTAACAATATGTTACTGTAGCTCGTATCTAGTCTGATGGTAATTAGTTATTTTTATAAAAAATCTGCAACATTGTGTTAATACCGGAGGCTGAGGAATAATTAATTGCGAGTTCATGGGAGAACGGAAGGTGCGAACAAAAACAGTAATTGATGGTTCTGAGAAAGAGTAAATGCATTTTTTCATTCAAACTTTTTCACATGACTCTTCGTCAGATTTATGCCGTTTTCACTTTCATGAACGGCCATTTTTTGACCTCGACGTCTTTGCGGATTTTTCCATTTTATTGAACGAATATTTATTTCACGTGATGGTAAGTCGTAGTTTATTGCTCAATGGGAACCATAAGACTTTCAGGCAATGATGTTGAAGTTTGCATCGTTGGAATGCAACGAAATTTCGTTCTTTTTTTAGTAGAGCTCATAATTTTTCTTCAAAATTTGGTCTGGACAATAAAACAATGCTCTCTTGCGATCTAAAAACTCAATCGACACGAAAAATTGGCACGATCCCCAAAATTCAATGGGGAAATTTAAATTCCCCAATAATAAATATATCAAATATTTTTCGTTGAATTTTCAACGTTGCAAACTTGAGAGTCATCAGATTTAGTTAAGGGTACTCGCAACGCTAATTCCGATATTTTGTGCCCTCTTTTTTTTTATGTTGCAATGCCCACGATTTAAGGAGTTTTGTTAGGGAAGTGTAAATAATGATAAATTGATAAAATTTGCAGATAACGTTCTCCAACATCAAGTGCGAAAACACAAATTTATTCAAATTTTTTATCTGTCCAGTTATCGAGTAATTTAGCATTAAAGCAGAATTTTTATGCCCAGAATATATTCTTATACGTATGGAAACGCTATGCTCACACACGTGAATTTCAATGTTCAATTACTCGAAGAACTGGTTAGAAGAAAAATCTAAAAAAAATTGTATCGTCATCCACAATACTAAGGAATACATTCACAAAATTTTATCACATTCTGATAATATTTTTAAAATTTCCATATTTTTAACACGGTTCAGCATACACGGAGAGAAATGCAAGGAAATTTATATCACAAATTACTATCCCATCATAATTTTCTGGTGACAGTTTCGTCCCTCTGAGAAATTTTAGCAAAAACATAGTAATTTTTATTAAAATTCTATCGGAAATAGACATTGACATTTTTCGCCCAATTTCAGATGAAAAATGACTATGTTTTTGCTAAAATTTAACTATGGGACACAGTAATTTTTTATATAAATTTCCCTTTCCCTTCCACTCACCCCCCTAACAATCACTATAGAAATTCCTTAATAACAAGTAAAATAATAATAAGTAAAAAAAAAAAAAAAATAACAAGTAAAGTTGATCTTAAGAAATTCGGGTCGCTATTACAGCATTGATGGATCCAGTGAAGCTAGTGCAGGTTCCATTGCAACAAGTATTTATAATGGTAATACTGAATGGGATATCGAAGCTCGTGTCACGACCGTTACTACTTGCAGTTACATGGCTAGACATCTGGGAGGATAAACGCTGTTGACTCGTTCTGTGCCTTCCTCCTTTTTCCATTTGCGTTTATCTTTCCGACTCGGTATATACGCCCGTCAGCGCGCACACTATTTGACTACTTAACGCTCGACCGTCTGACGACAGACGGGCACGCTCTACTGAATCGGGACGCGCCTCCTGCTCGGCTGCTCTCTTCATTCCGTTCTCTCGCTCTCTCTCTCGCTTTCGCACTGACTGTGTGTTTTTTTTAATTCTCACTGAGCTAACCGTGTGAATCGTCGATGTAGCTGTCGTTTGGCTTTTCTGAGACGAGGTCGAACACCCGGCATTTACCAGCGAGCACAAGTTCGGGATTAGCGAGAGCGCGTGTAGCAATAACCATACACGGGTGCGTCTCATACCAGAGCCTGATAATCGTATGCCTTGTGAATATTTAATGAATATCAGGGAAACAAGAGACGACACCTGCGAGCAAAAGCCGAGGACGAGCGTGTTTCCGTTATGTAGGCTATATCTTTATACACGTGTATTTAAATTTTCAATACATATGTACGTCATATATACATAACGTATCTTTGATACTCGAGAGTTGACAGTACGAATTTCGAACCTGAATGTATATATATTTATTTCTGCAAACTGAATACGAGAAATTCCATGACAACGTGACCCATATCTGACCCCATAAGGTTTGCTTTATGATTTTTTTAAATTATCATTTCGTCTCTAAAAGGTTTCGTCTCTTTTTAATTTTTTTTATTCTACGATTTTCGCTTGCAGCTGTTTAACATAGTCTGAGCAAACGGTCCCCACGATTGTGGATTTTCCTCCAAAAATTCATTTCCATAAGCGGATTATTCGAGTCCGCTCAATATTGCAATTAATAAATTTTCAAATTATCGCTTGGAAAGATTCACGAGCATATTGACGAACCTCCTAAATATTTTCACGAGAAACTCAATTTTGTTGTCAACGATGGATCTTTCGTTGAATAGGTCGAGCTTACTTATTTCTGGATAATAAACAAAAATTCGTTCCCATGAACAAAACGAAATTTCGTCATTTTTTCCTGACAGTTTCAAAAAAAGATTAAAAAAATGAAATAAAAAACCAAATAAACCGTTCAAGTTCCGAGAAGTTTATTGACCGAGAGGTTGACCGTTCTTTACAAAATTGAGTTTCCATTGCCATCGATAAGTGTGTCAAGAAAAATATCGATTGATGCTGAGCAAAGCAGTAAAAAATAAAAAAATAAGAATGAAAATAAGCATTCAGGAGTTTTAAAATTGTTGTAAAAAGGATGAATGGGAGAAACAAGAATCAAAGCTCGACTCAGCTGCCTTGGAATGTCTCATTTATATCCTCACGTTCACACGTATGCGTTTATATGGCCACTAAAGTCTAATAATTAAACGAGTTGGTAAATCCGCCAGCGGCGTTCACGCGGTCAACACAGATTCTCGGCGAATCCTCACGATGAAAATAAAACATATATAAACATATAAATAAGTGAATATATTCAGTTAAAAGCGAATAAGGCAACGACAATAATTTTCAAAGTAACAACAAAAAAAAAATAATATTCTCAAGGGGTTAACGCGCCGAATAATTATTTCTCAACATCCAAGAGCGTGCGCTATCGGTCTATAGGAACTACGTCATCGGCTCATTAACCGTTATCTCATCTTTCTTCGTTCTTCTCTCGAATCAACCGCGGGTGGGCAAGGCGGTAGTTTACAGGAGCGACAAATTATTCAAAGTCGAACCGGCCAGATGTCTGGTGGAGCAAGAAATCGGCGGGTATATTATTCCACGATCGGCCCCGAAATCTGTGTTTTTTTTTTTTTTTTCAATTTTTTTGTCACTTCGTCGTTCTAGGTTCGTGTTACACTCGGGTCCCCGGTGTTTGAACTTTTGAAGAAATCTCGAAAGAGGCTGGTGGACAATCAATGATGAAACGTTCGGAAAGTGTTAAAAATTGTCCTTTTTTTATATTTCAGCAAATTTTTGAACGCGCGATCGAGACGAGGCTTCGCGTGTAACTGCGTGTTTGTCATTTTATCATTATTAGGTACGATTAGCATCGACGTAATGATTATACGCGCCGCGCAGAGAAATCCAGCTGGACGTCCTTGCTATGCGAGCCAAGTAACCGGTGTAATAAATTCATGCTCGATCATCCTTAGCCGGTTCACGTTGTTTCTTCAACGATACCTCACGATTAGATTGCTCCTATAAAATCTGAGATATATCAATTTATTTTCAACTAAAGTATCGCGAGAACTGGTTAAGGAGCTTGGCTACACACAACAATGTTGCCATGTCAGCAAAGGAAAATTCGAAATTATAAGAATTTCATGAAATTTGGTAAGTATTTTTTTTTTAAGTAAATATGAATATAAAAATTTTTAAAGAATTTTTCTCTACATAGTTTTCGAGTAATCGGACACTAGAGTTTACATGCATAAGCATGGGAATCAGATATATATATAGGTATATATTTTGCATGTTGTAAACTCCAATTATTCGACAACTATGTAGACGAAAAATTTGAAAAAATGGTGTCATCTCGTTTGATTCTAAAGAATGTCCAAATTTTATTAAATTCTAATTATATGGTCGTTTGCAGCCAACCTCCTTAAGGTATCAGACACGTAATCATTTCATTGATGGAATCAAAAGAGTTTGAATCTATTGGTTACAAATAAATCGAGCAATTTTCATATTTCACGAGGTGGAAAAAAAAAATTTCCTGCTAAGTGTCGGGGAGTAATTTTCCTTTCGTATGGGACTATCGAGCAGATGATGTTGAAGGTTCCATCGTTGGAATCCAACGAAATTCCCTTTTTTCTGGGCCAAATCTCAAGATTCTCATTGAACATTTGGTCAGGACAATGAAACGATATTTATTAAGATCCAAAGACAAAATTGGTACGAAATTTGTACTGGTTTTCAAAATTAAACGAACAATTGATAGAAAAACGTATTTTTCGTTGGGGCCCAACGTCGCAAAAGCTTCAGTTTCTGGCTTGAAAGATTTTTATGACTGCCTACGAGAAATGTATAAAATTGTTGCTCGGAGTACCGTAGATAAGTGCCGGTTTGCATGGCGTGGAACAGGAAAGAGATTGTGGGCCTAGAAATCCGAGTGACGAAATTTTCTTGCAAAATACTCTTACGCGGGGCACTGCCGACTGGAATGTCGCGTGCGGGACGATCTGACGAGATGCACGCACTTGTGGAGCCGGAGGGAAGATGGACAAGGAAGCCGAACAAGATGAAGACGAAGAAGGAGAAGGAGGAAGTTATAAGCAGGAAACGAAGCGACTACAGAGAACGAGGTCACAGAATGTCGTGCCGAAAAAATGGGCTCCGGATTGGGTCCCACAGCTCCGAACGTTATCCAAAGATTCTTTGGAACGCGCAATAACGTAGTCGAACAAACGACTGGAATTTCAACGTTATCTTTGCCATCAGAATTCTCGCGTCACCCAATTATAACGCTGAAATTTTATAACTCGTGAGTTTATGGATTTTTCGATAGAATTATTGATCGTTACGCAGTGGACAAACTTCTCGACGCGTTTGCCTTGTCACGCGAGGAAGTCTCTTCAGTTTTGAGCTTATTTTCGGAACGTTAGTTTTGCCCCCAAGCCCTCGCAGCGGGACCCAATGGACCAACGGATTGATGTTCATTCTATAACACGCTTTTTATTATTAACGCTATAATTTCTGATCAGATCATTTGCCAGGTCCACCGATTGCTTCACCAGATTAGTCAGATTCTGGCGTTTCGAATTCATTACAAATAAACCCCAAAAACCCTATTCGTTGCGATGTTATAGAGCTATAAAAACCGACGGTCCACTGGACCGACAGTGTTTAAGTAAGCTACAAAAAAAATAATAATTTGTCCAGCTGGCCCTAAAGCGATGCGTGCACCTAAAAAGCCTAAAATATCGATGTCGTGGATATATTTTGATCCTCTGGTGTGTTCTTTCACGTATGATTTTTGAAAACTTAGAAAATGCGAGTACATCTTAAAAATAATAAGTAAGTTACTTTTGTTGTGAATTTTCCCAAGTAAAATTCGAAAAAGCGAGTGGTTTTTGTTTGTCACAGTATGGACAGAATAAAATCGCTTAGTTTTTTTGCGAATTTTTAAACGGAAATTCGTTCGGATTGAAAAAATGGTCGGCGATGAGGAGTTTTGAGACTTCCTGGATCGATCGGAGCTTCCATAAAATTCGTCTATGGTGGAGGATTTCAAATTAATGGCATACTTGATTCTTTTATGGTGAAAAAATAAAAATAAAATAAAAAAATGAGAAATTGGCGAGGAGAAGACGACGGACATAGAATTAAGACGGCACGCGAAGCACGTGGCATGCTTCCACGTTGCGCGTGCTAGAGACGAAGAGACTTCTCCTTCATTCAAAAATACATACATTCATACAATGACAAAGAAAGATAAAGGGCCAGGGAGTGAATCAGGAAAAGAGAGAGAGAGAGAGAGAGAGAGAGAGGATGATCTAAAGACACACGAATCTGGCGAAATTCTCAGAGAGCTTCATTCGCTCAAGGAGCCTTCTCCCATGGCTTTGGTGCAGCTCTCGCCTCTTCTTCCTCTTGTGAACCGACCGCATTCCCTCCCCACTATCGTTCAATTTCCACGAGACGAATTTTATCTGTCCTCTCATTCTTTCCTTCACTCTCTCTCTCACTCTTTCTCTCTTTCGGTCTGATGATCTTCTTGAAGCATCTTCGTTGCTTTTGCTACACGTTTATCATCTCCTTCTCTTTTTCTCTTGCTATCAGACGGTTCGGACTTGCGTTCCCGTAAATCGGTTAAGGGAATCTGGGATTCGCGACACGGGCAATCGGGCATTCCGTTCTCGTTCGGTAATCGGTATATAACAGCGACAGTTAACATCTCTGGTCGTCGTTTTCCTACGTCCCTTGATGATGTAGTAATAAAATATCTCCCTCGAACGGCCCCGGTTAATTCTTATGCGCGAGACTGTCCCATTAGGACAAAACGGTACAAAGTTACATTTTAGAGCTGGTTTTTTTTTCATTTTTTTTCAGGCCTCCTCGTCTTCGTTTTTTTTTTGCATACGGTTGCAAATTTTAAGTCTTTTACAGCTATCACATATATCTCTGCGGGATCTATGGATCTCGATCGTAAAAAGTTCGCGTTGCAAATTGCGTTCATCGATGAAAATGAATTTTTAATGAAACTTTCGAGATTTATTGGCAACGAGATCCCGTTTTTGTGTGCCATCTCTCTCTCTCTCTGTTTCTCTCTCTCTCTCTCTCTTCTTGTTGAATGACCGTAGCGAGAGGTTAACGCGATTTTAATGCAAACTCGAGCCTCGTGCAGTTTTGCCTCGTGGCACATTTTTTTCAACAACGAATCGTGCAGTGAAATAATTCTTTCGGAATTTAAAATCTATTTGAAATTTTATTCACAGCAGCCATATTTTGTAATTTCCGAGGTAATTTCTTTGCCGAGTCGCAGTAGAATTTTGGACACTCCGGAATTTCTTGTTTTCGTCAGAAATCCACCTGATTTTTCATAGCAATGGGGGAAACCACAATCGGCCAAAATTACGGACCTGGAGCTTTGAAAAAATATAAATAATTCGGTGCAAATTCAAGTTTTGATTTCATATTAAAAAATTGTAATTTTAGTACAGGAAATGTGTTAAAATTTGGATTGAAATTCACTTTCAACAAGATTTATTAACAATAATGATGAAATAATTTTAAAAAAATTTTAATTCGATTACAAAAATTGTCAATTGATTGAAATTGATTAAAAATTAAAATTCCGTTCCATCTGAATATTAATTTAAATTTAAATTCAATTTAAATAAAAATCTTAACTGAACTTGAACAATTAATTAAATAATTGTTAAACTATTGTCAAAATTATCAATTGAAAGGAAATTTGATTGGAACTTATTTTAGTTAAACTTTTTAAACGACAGTAAAATGAAAATCAATTTTCATTTCATCGACTGAAATATTTTTGTAATGAGAACTTAATTAGAAATAAATCGGCTAATAATTATTTGTAGAAGAAAAATTCATGGTATTTTAACGTGGTGATAAAAATTATTATGTGTTTCTGCGCGTTCCGCGAGGTCCATATGCGATCGGGTTTTTATTTGCTTCGGTTATATCGTTCCGGTTGTTAATCCGTTAATTGAGAGGGAACATGGTAGACTGGAAGGCGCGTATGAGGCCAGGATCGTAATCCTGACCGGGCAAACAGCTGATCGTAGTGAATGCACAATTCGGTATGATGATTCAGTAAAAAATAAAAATAGGGAAAAAAATTATCGAAAATAAACAAAATAAAAACGAAATGGGCGAAACATCTGAAAAGGGGAAGAGAGAGAGAGAGAGAGAGAGAGAGAGAGAGAGAGAGAGAGAGAGAGAGAGAGAGGGAGAGAGGGAGAGGCCTTACCTCGTGAGTGAGGAGTGTGTGGAATCGCCACGTGTTATCCGGAGCTCAGGACCTCCTCGTGCCGCATCCCGACTACTCGATCCGCAACGTCGACCCACCCGAAAAAAATCGTTTTCTGATCTTTTATATATTTTTTTAAATTACGATAACGACAATGAAAATTGTTGTTTGTTGCACTTTTCGGAGTTTCGTATTTTCCGTAATTCACGCACGCCCCTCGTTAAAAAAATAGATTCCCAGTAATTTCAAAATGCAATTAACAATTGTTTTCGGGATTCGTAAACTTTTTCTTTAAATTGTGTTTGTCGTTCGTCTCTGCGCACTTCACATCACTCTTACGTCTCTAGCCAATAAAAAGCTCAACGCTGCATAACATCACACGGGGCACCCGCGACAGAAAAATCGAAGGACCAAGTCTCAGTGCAACTTTTTTTACTTTCAATCATCAAACATCATGAGGTTTCGTGAGTACCGATGCTTTTTTATCTCAACACAAACCTCGATGTGTCGTTTTTTTAATTATATTTTCTTTAGCAACGATCCGCACCACATCGGTGTCTCCGAAGCTTCGAAAATTCATTAATTTCCTTCACAAATGAACGTTCAAAGTTTTCCAGTCACCAACTTTTTTTTCTCCACCCTCGCATAGTCTTTTGTTTCTCTCTCTTTCTCTCTCTCTCTCCCACGAGCTCGTTCGTCACGTGTCTCGTTTATTTATTTGCATAAATTTTTTAACACTCCTGCACTTCATTAAGTAACAATCGTTTAATTTAGACATACAAGCACATAAAGGATTCATGTGTGTGTGAGCAAACTGTATGTACAAATATTAATGAAAGTTTATACACGTGGAGGTTTTTCTAGAGCTCGAAAGAAAAATAATGGAGACACGGGGATGCCGGGTTCTCTCTTGTGGTCCCGTACGCGACGAAGATGTCGTGCCGACTGATAACCCGTCTACTTACCTCCTTGGCGAGCCCCCTATAACGCTCACTCCCAGAACGCTCCTGCTGCTTGGACGCTGCTGCTGTACGACAGGTGCCCGCTACGAAGGAGAGAGGGAATGAGTGAACGCCAGCAGGAGGAGGAGGAGGAGGAGGAGGAGGAAGAAAAGGTGGAGAAGGAGGCGGATGAGGATGCGAAGGAGAAGAAGAGAACGAGCACCGCTCGTTCGGCTCATGCGGAATTGCTCCTCAACTTTGCCACCACTCATCCTTTTGGTACACACAACACAGAAACATCCACCGTATACATTCAGCATTTCGATTTATGCACAATATTATTCTTTCGACTTTTAAGAGGTGTTAAAATACTTTTATACTCTTAAAAGACCCGGAATTAACTCGAGGCACACTCACGAAGGACTCACAGCTGAGCCGATTCCCTCCACACCAGATTTCATTCTTTTAATCTCCTCCGGACAATACTTTGACCCTGACACCTGCGAATCCTTCATTTTACTTCCTCATAGAGGAAGCTATGTGACGGTGAAATTTTTTTCTTCCACTTTTCAATGTCAATGTCCTTAAAATTTCCCATCACATCGAAAAATCATATTTAGCAAAAATGTCCGCATGTGCGTGCTGTGTGCATGTTATGGCACTGTAAAATTCAAACGTTCGTAACTCAAGAACGGTTTGAGCTACAGGGCTCCCGTTTTGCACAAATGTTAATCTATACGAGCTCTTTATTCTCTGAGAATTTTGTTGGAATATCTACGAAACTACAAATTCTACGGCAATTTGAAATTTTCAAAAAAAGGGTCTCGATCTTCCGCAAACTTTACAATTTATTACTAATTTTTTTTTTATTAATAGAGAATCATGATACGAATGTTGGTATTGAGTTTTGGGAATATCGGTTGAAGAGTTTGTATTTTATGATTTTTCGAATTTTATGAGAATCTGAGTTTTTTTAGAAATCGTGAAACCGCTGTAATTTCCGCAAATTTTTAAAGATATTGTGTACGAGTCTGGACTTCCTCTTCACTTTTTAGAAAATTTGTTGAAATTATATAATTCAAATGCAAATACGAAAAAAGCTGCAAATTAAAATTTGCAAATCTTCCTCACAGAGGGAGATTTGCAAATGTGTTTGCAGACTTTGGTAGCGTTTTTTGACTCGAGAAAACTCGTCGCTAGAGTTGTCTGTAAGACAGTGCTGAAGTTTCCATCGTTAGAATCCAATGAAATTCCTTTTTTCTTGGGCAAATCTCATGATTCTCATTGAATATTTGGTCAGGACAATGAAACGATATTTTTTAAGGCTCAAAGACAAAATCGTCACGAAATTTGTCCTGGTTTTCAAAATTCAACAAACAATTGATGTAATAACATATTTTCGTTGGGGCCCAACGTTGCGAGCTTCAGGTTCATGTCAGTTTAAAGTTAGACTTTTCAAGCGTGTTTGTCTTGCCATTAAGCTTGACAAATACATCGAGAGAGTTCGATGCCGAGCTTTAGAATTGTTTTTTTTTTAAATGCCAGCGAGCCTCTTCACACGTTATTCGAATTCCAACCAAAGCAGAATTGTCACTGCTGATTGTTGTAAAGTATGTCATACACTCACACAATCCAAAGACTCGACACAGTATTCGTCAACAATAAAAAATGCCAGGACTCATTGTCTTCCTGCTAAAATAACCGCGAACCGCTGATTCGCATTTTTTCTTCGTTCCAATAATTAAATTCTTCCGAATTCTTCCTTGGCAGTTGATGAATGAATATCCTGATTGTCCAGCTGAATTTTCCTGAAAGATTCATCGAAATCGGTTCAAGGATTTACGCGTTATCCAAACCCATTTTTCCAACGTAGAAATTTCTTTTCAGTTACGTATTCAAGTGCTGTTCCCATATTATCCATGAAGAACAATATTCAAATGGAAAAGCGTGGAGCTGGAGAGTCCGGAGTGATGTCCAAGTGGAAATGAGGTGAATAAGGAGGAAGGACGCAATAATCTGTATGCGAAGAGGTTGACAATGACGAGGAAGATGGAGACGAAAATGGTGCACAGTAGAACAGAACAAGACGGGGTAACACATAAGAATACACGTTTCTATATGCGCTCGTGTATTGTATATGCGCGTACACAGCGATGAATACACATCTATATAGACAGAGAAGCAGCCTCGTACAAGTATCGGCTGAGTGTGTATATAAGCATCGGGGGACCAGACCGAAGAAGAGGGCAACGACACCGTTGCTCACTGTGAAAGCAACCAGGGAATACACACGTGTTCATATGAACGTGTTGGTGCATGGCAATGTTATTTATGGATATGGGACACTCTAGGCAAAGTAAAGGGGATTTTTGGTAAAGAATTTTTTCAGGAGAGCCAAAGGATCGAGGTGCGTTGGTATGACGCGCGAAAAATTGTGAGGACCTTCCCCAAAACTCGTTCTTAAGGAGCTTGGATCACTACGAAATGAAAATAATCAGAATTTGATTTAATTTGGTGATAACATTCTTTGGTATCACGTATAGAAACACTTATTTTCTTCCAAATTTTTTACCACATCGTTATCGAATAATTGAGACTTAAATCCAACTTCTTATGCACGAGTGGCACATCTGTAGGTATGTAAACTCCATGCTTAAGCACGTTAACTTTAGTGTTGAATTACTCGAGTACTACGTGGTGGAAAAATCTTTTTAAAAAATTGTGTTATCATTTATATTTTTGAGGAGGTTGGCTACACAGAATAATATTGCATTGTTAAGAGCATAGGAAAATTCGAAATGATTAGAATTTAATGAAATTTGGTGAACATATTCTGCAGTATTAATTATGAATATACAAATTTTTAAAGATTCTTCTTCTACATAGTTTTCGAGTGATTGAACACTAGAGTTTACATGCATGAGCATGGGATTCAGATATATATATAGGTATGTCTTTTGCATATTGTAAAGTCCAATTATTCGACAACTGTGCAGACGAAAATTTGAAAAAAATGGTGTCATCGTGTTTGATGCTAAAGAATGTTACCACCAAATTTAATAAAATTCTTATGATATTGTCGTACGTAGTCAACCTCCAAAAAAAAATATATGCACCAAATTTTATGAAATTCTTATTTTTTTGAAATTTTGTTATGTTTTTGACGTTGTTTAGCATGGCAACATTGTATACTCGTGATCCAACCTCCTGAAAGAGAATTTTTGTATTTTCATCGATGTTTAGGGGAAGCTGAAAAGTTTTTTTTTTTTTTATAAAGATCGTCTCATCGTCTATGGAGGGACCCATGGATATGAATTTGTGGGTTTGTGCGTGTGCGCACATTTAATGTCCGTAGGTGAGACAGCCACCGACGTCGTTGTCGCGGTGATCGCATCTTCAGCGAGCAGCACAGGAGAGGAGCGAGTGGAGACCGCGGCGAGCCCCCTCCTCGCGGATTTACCGAAAGATTGGGACGGTGATCACTGTGCGAACGCCGCCGGGTTGACCATCACCCTCTCTCCATCTCCCATTTTATCTCGGGAGAGGAGAACGCGCCAGAAATCTGTGGGAAGCGAGACTCCGGAGGAGGGCACGCACGCATTCCTTCGCTTCCGGTTCACCGTCGATCGCACGCGGCGAGCGCGAGAGACCAAAGAAAAAGGATTAAGGTAGTAGCTCTGCATTTTTTTCGTACCCTTCTGCTCGGGGATGAATTTTTAATCATCGCATCAACAAATTACCCATTTTTTTCGCTCGGTCCAGCCTTCGTAAAGAATCGTGTGTGTGTGTGGGCGTCGGAGCAGGTCGTTCCGGAATGAGGATATGAGAAATGACGCTCCGCAACGGTTCGACTCGAAAATACCAGGCGAAATAAAAATAACGAGAAAGAGAGAATAGTATACGAGGAAAAACGCCAGTGCACGATATATTCTGTGACTCGCAGTCGGAGACGTGGTCATTCCCGAACATTGGCCCCGACCCAGCCCAACTCTTGCAACTCAAGTCCCCCGCCGGATCGACCAGTTCACAAACGAGAGCGAATACACTCTCCGGATATGTTCCTTTCCTTTCTCTCCAACTTTTCTTCCCTTTCTGTATCTTTACCATTCAAAAAAAAAACATTATTCAACTGCGAATATTTATCAATTAACGAAAATACGAAGAATTGCATTGAAGAGCTTGGCACATATTTTCGGAATTATTTTTATTTCCAATTTGGCTTCGTCGTAACTCGTCAAAATTTAACCAACAGTCCCAGAATTTCCTATCGCTCTAATCTGACGTCTTTCTCGTTTTTTCCTTTTCATTAATAAAACTAAAATTCGTGGTAGCAAAAAAAGTAAAAAAAAAAAAAAAGAAAACAACGTTTGCACTTGTAAGGGAAAGCGTGCATGGAGATCTTGATATTTGAATAATCAATTTTTTTTTTTTTTAACTAAACTTCATGTTTACACGTGCAGAAATTTTTGAAATATTTTTACCGCGACTCCGTTTTTCCTAAATGGATCGATCACAATGATTTCCGTATCGAACGTGGCGAGGAAAAAAAGCGAGCAGTCGAGCTTGTTGGATGGATGATCCGAAACGCTTACGAGCCCTTGTTTTCCATTGGAGCAGACCGAACAAAAAATTGGTATTTTTATCATTCAATCAAACAATGTAAGGCATCATTTTAACGCAGAAAGCTCCTCCGGGCAGAGAGAAGGAACAACAAGAATGAATGAATTTTAACCACTTGCGAACGCTCGTAAATATGGGATGGAAATAAGAAGGAAGAATGGGCCGTACGATTCATGCATCTCTCGGATGGTTCGAAATACAAAAAAAAAAACAACACGAAGAATCGATGCGGAGTAGACCATATATCTCCATGTTAAACTTCGTCAATGTGTCATTTCTCAACACTGGCTCCGAACCGCAGCCTCTCTCTCTCTCTCTCTCTCTCTCTCTCCCTCCTCCTCCTCATCGCCGTTTCTGATAATCTGTGGTACGTTCTCTTGGCATTCGTCTTACCGGATGGTGCGATGATCGGGCGAGAGTTTGCCGGATGGTCTGCTGCGGGTTTGGCGACGCGATTCGGAGCAGAGACGTTCTCTCCGCGGCGAGTCTCGAGTCCCTCTTCGCGTCAGCCAACCCTGAGGGTAACTCTTCTCTTGTGATCGTGCAAGCCCACGGGGGTCTCCCACTCTCATATCTGGGCGGCGTTCGCATCGCATGAAGCCCGCGGTATCCTCCGTTGAGGAGCTCGCTCTCTCACGTTCCGGTGCCCTGGAGACTCTGGCAGACTCCTCATCTTCCTCCGCTCGACTCTTCTCATTCGCTCCGTCCTTTTTAGCGTATGGTAGTCGCGCGTTGTACATGCGCATTCATTAATATGTATATGTACGTGTTAAATTGTATTTTCGAAAAAACGGCCCAACGCGCTCGAACTTAACATGCAAAACGAGGCTAGTTACGACCTTTTGATCGTTGCCATATTTCGTGGATCCTTGCATCACGATCCGTGGGCCTGCAGGGGCTCCCTCGAATATCCATTCACAAGGGGTCCCACAAATTACGTTTCAAAACGAATAAATTCATGAATCGAGTATTTCGTTTGAAAATGAATAAATAAACTTAATATATAGATGAAAAAATATTTTTAAAAAACTTGAGGAGGTTGGCTACATATGACGATGTGAGAAGAATTTAATAAAATTTGGTGATAATATTCTTTAGCATTAAATACGATGACACCATTTTTTTCAAATTTTTCTTTTGCATAGTTTATGAATAATTGGAGTTTACAATATGCAAAATATACACCTATCTATATATATATATATGAATCCTATGATTATGCATGGAAACTCTAGTGTTCAATTACTCGAAAACTGTGTAGAATAAAAATCTTTAAAAATTTGTATGTTCATATTTAAAACTAAAGAATATACTCACCAAATTTCATTAAATTCTAATAATTTCGAATTTTCCTATGCTTTTAACATGGCAACATTGTTGTGTGTAGCCAATCTGCTTAATTATGGCGAATGAAAAAAAAACTTGGTGGGATTCTTGATCGTTGAACTCATGTTGATTTTTGATCGTCAATCAATTTTCGCTCTCGATGGAATACGTGGAAGGAAATATGATAATTGACTAGTTCCCAAAAACAAAATCTATTCCAACTGATTATCGGATATTTCGTTAATTATTGTTCGTTGCAGACTCAAAAATCAGGCGTTTTTTCAGATTTTCCAATTTTTTTTGTTTTTTTTTTCGTTGTTGTTGGGGATTTGGGGGTGATTTTCTGGGCACCCGGTATATCATCGTATTTGAGGCAGGAGCTGATCAGCAGGCTATACCGGAGCAGAGAACACCTCTCGGCGCACCTTACACGCTCGAACTTACCGAGAACTCTGGCACGTCCGTTCATCGCTACGTCTCGTGTACTTATTGTCTGCATGCTCGTGTGCGTCTTTCTGTACGCGTGAATGTGACGAGAGAACGTGAGAATACCCTCGGAAGTATTCCAAAGTACTTACTTCACTTTTGAATGCGTATCTTTATTTATGATTGATGGGGCACTGCTTTCATGACCTTTTTTCGATCTCTTGCCAGGAAAACTCCGAGACTCTGTGACACATTGACTACGAAAACACTTTTCGATGGAAAATTCGATTCACTGATTATTTTTGGGTGAAAATTTTTATCTGAAATGTTCAACTTCTCGGGGGAGATTTTTTAAGGTTTTCAAATTTCGGCGTCGAGGCCAAAAATAAAATTTATGAATTTTTTTTTGATTTTAAGATTTATTACTCATTTTT
Source organism: Hyposoter didymator (assembly GCA_037952995.1). Classification (NCBI taxonomy): domain Eukaryota; kingdom Metazoa; phylum Arthropoda; class Insecta; order Hymenoptera; family Ichneumonidae; genus Hyposoter; species Hyposoter didymator. Next base: position 15,343,743 of record JBAJMU010000001.1, on the reverse strand, counting down.
TTTTTTTTTTCTTTACAAATATAATATCATCATAGGACGGATGGTATTGAATTTGGAGAATATCGGTTGAACGGTTTAAATTTAATGATTTTGCGAATTTTACGAAAATCTGAGTTTTTTTTTAAATCGTCCAACCACTTAAATTTTTGAAATTTTTTCACAATATTATGTACAAATCTGTACTTTCTCTTCACTTTCCAGAAAACTTGTTCACATTCTATAATTAATTTTAAACGTAAATACGAAAAACGCTGCAAATTGTTTTTTAAATTTGAACCTGAGATGGAAAAGGTTGGATCGGCTTAATTGCGATGAACTCTTTCCGAAGACATGAACGTTTTTTTTTCCCTCGAATTTTTTGAGCCTCCGACAATGTCGTGGATGAAAACAAAATTGAAGTTGAGAAGCGATGTGGTCGAAACTCGTTTCTCCGCTATTTTGCGACTCGTCACCTTCTCTCCGCAGAAATGAAGTGGAAATAAGAAGGAAAAAAGAAAATGGAAAGGGCAAGATTTTCTGTTTTCAAGATCGCGCCAGTTCATCGATTGCGTGAAAAACCCGACGAGGACGACGAGGACGAGGCGGCGTCCTGGTGCTCGGCTTTCTCAGAATGAGCGAGGTCGGGAGTCTTGCCGAGCAAGTGTTGCTTGCTCTCCTGAGTCCATGATCAACGCGACTCTGACTGCATCTGCTCGAGCAAGCGAGACAGAGACCAACAGCCAGAAAGAGATCGAGACGGAGAGAGAGAGAGAGAGAGAGAGAGAGAGAGAGAGAGAGAGAGAGA
>JBAJMU010000001.1:15287883-15336793 GCA_037952995.1 Hyposoter didymator | reverse complement strand
TTTTTTCGAAAAATGCAATCAACTTATCATTTCCGGCGTATTTACGCTTCGTGGCGAATGCAAGTCATTATTGCGGTGCTATTTGGTAACAGAATAAATATTTATAACATCAAGCCGAACCTATAAACACTCCTAAGTCGGAATGTCAGGAAGTAAAAGTGCAGAACTATATGCCGGACTCTTACTCATCGGATTACCTGACCCAGCGTTCATTCTGATGTATAAATTAATAATATATATAAGTTGTATAATTTGTGTCGTATTGGCATAAGCGCGCGCGAGTATCTCGCTTCTGTATATACTGTTGAGTTGGGGTTCGCGCGCGAGACGTCCATTACTTGGCATTAAAAGGAATGGACCACTTCTTCCACAGCTTCCATTTCTTCTTTTTCTATTCCTCGTTCTTAACTACCTAGATGTATAAATATATATATCTATATATTGATATTAGTGTGCGTATAGTGCAGGAGTGTGTGATAGCGAGGAAAAGAGTTGGAAGCGATGCTGGCCGATTGTATATAGGTATATGGGGGTCCATGGGGAGGATAGTACGTGGGGCAATGCTACCAGTAACAGGAATGGTCACCGAGTTACGACGACGTCGAGAAGAGGCGGGAAGAAGCATATTATCGGAAAAGAGTACGTTCGCATAGCCTTTTACAATAGGCGAACACGCGCGACTAATGTACCTCGAATGATCTTCCACGAGATAGTGATGAAGAGTGAAGATGGGAGGAGGAAGAAAAAAAAACGCTCGAGAGAAGAAAAAATTATCATACAAGTTCAATTCCACCTCCATTTACGTAATTTTTATTCGTAAACTGGGTATGGGGTAAATGTTTAAACAATTGAAAATCGTTAAATTTTCCAGGGTACAAGGAATTTCTCTTCCCTCGTCTGAAGAGTGTTTCAATGGTTTTCGGCATTTTTATTTTTACTCTGCGTCTTTTCAAAATTGTAATAATTATAAACAGAGACTTGAAACTTTAGTTTTTTCTGCACGTTTCTCTAAATTCTTGCGAGATTTTCCCAGAACGTTTTGGCTGTATGAAATGGCTCTTACACTGGCAATGAAATTTTGTTAAAAATCGTCGATATTTCGTTGAATACGGTGAACTAAATATTTTTGAATAATTTCAAAATTTTCGTTATTTTTGCAGTATATTTGGTTTCTAACGGAATTGTCACGAAATTTACGAGTGGAACGACCGATATTTGCACACGAAGAGATTTTCTAAAATATTTGTTGCTGCAATGACACAAATTTTGGGATTATTCAAAAAAACGTTTAGTCGAACGTATCGAACAAAATATCCACCTTTTGCAACAAAATTTTGTCTTCAATGTGACGCTGAAGTTCGATCGATCGTTGAAATGCAACGGAAACCATTATTTTATTGAATTTTTCGAAAGCAGAAGAAAAATGCAGTGTCCGGTAATTATGTTCCGAAAATCGAAAAATTGGCGAGTGGCTAAAATATTTATCTTCGGGCCCCAACGGTAAGAACTTGAATATCGTAGGAAACTTTGCGATCGATGCGATGCCGAGGGCTCAGGGAAACTGGCGAACAGCTCTACCGAAAATGTTGGAAAAATAGCGTGAGACTGAGTTTGTCGTCGTTGACTTGTAATCAGACACTCACAGTTTTTGATAAGGCATCAACACGATTTTTCAATCGCGTGTTATCGGCTGCGATTACAAATTGATGAGTCGAAACTCGAAATGAAGCGCGCGATACGCCCCGTTCGATGTTTACGACGTGAAATATGTGAGCAGGATATATGTATGAATAACATGCGTACAAAATTCCAAGTTAACTTCAGGTTCAAGTGCATGGCACGCACTCGATAAGTGATGTACCCGAGGGCGTCACGCGAGAGTACGTACGCTCGCGTCTGTCTTTCTCTCTCGGTTTCTTGCTCTTTTCCACTTGTCCTCCCTGTTTCTCGCTCCGTGAGAGTTTCTTTTATCGCGATGAGACGGGGCATACGTAGCCTCAAAAGAAAAGGAATAATACGAGGAGTATTAACTTCCTTCGGGTTCACTCATCCACCTTTTTCTCGCATCCTTCATTTCTCTCTGGATCCCTCTAGTCTCTGCGAGTATCTCACCTGACGTTTATGCCCTCTCTTTCGCAGAGGAGTGGCACTTGAACCTTTAACGGAAAAAGTTCACTTTCCGTTGTTTCACAGTCTCGATAGGATGCTGGGGCCTGAAACTCGATTAAAAATCGATTTCCTTGCTGCATTATTTTAAACACAACTTCGGCCTGGATGCCTGTACAATGAAAACAAAATTTTGTTGGAAAATATGGGTATTTTGTTCGGTTAGTCCGGCTCAACGTTTTTTCCAATAATCCCAAAAATTCCTTGCATCAAAAAATCTCGTAGAAAGTCTCTTCGGAAGCAAATTTTAGTCGTTCCGGTTGTAAATTTTGCTGGCAATTCCGTTAGAAACCAAATATACTCCCAAAATAACGAAAATTATAAAATTATAAAAAATATTTAGTTTACCGTATTCAAAAAAAAATTTCCAACTATTTTTCCTATCAATCTGGATGGTACTCCGGACACAAAATCACTTTGGTTTCTTACGAAAAGAAGAAAAAAAACGTCGAACGAGTCGGAGAAGAAATGATAAAAAAAAATTGTGATTGATTAGTTCGAAGGAGAATCGCGTGTGATAACCGATTTAAAAAAAAAAACCTCGGACGATCCACTAATCGGCTGCTAATCGAAAGTTACTCATGCATCATTCATGCACATTTATTGTCTGTAGAATTCTACTCTTAATCACTGAACCAACGAGAGGACAAGAAAAATAAAAAGAAAGAGAGGAAAAAGGATCGTGAAGTGGCTCTCGATCGTAGATGCCACTTTTGTAATAGATATGCGCCGTGACTCCCGACTAATACTCACTTCGTATAAAAGCCTCGTGAATTCTGCTGGAGAAATAGAGAGAAAGATAAAAACAATGAACGAGAGAATGAGCGAGAATGAGGAGAAAATGGGAGGAGAGAATGGCTCGAAATTAAAAACGTTTAACGACTGTGAGAACGCCTCGGGTAGAGAATGTCGAAGGGGCTTACTGTAAGACTTGTCTCTTCACTCGCTCCACTCATCTGTAAGGGTCTTCGACTCTCTCTCGTGGTATATTGCACACGTTAAACGCACGTATATGAGCAAACAAATATAACGTATTCCAGGTTGAATAAACATCATCTTCGTTGTCTGGGGATCGTCGTCGTCGGGGCTCATATGATCCCTCGTAATTATCGGAATCATCGAGTTCTAAGTTATTATCCTGAGGATGTTCGGCCATTGGGTGTTTGGTGTATGATGATTTTTCAGAAATCCTCTACGAGAGCTGAGCGTTTGACTATATATCGAGAAGGATGCTGCACTGAAAACAAAATTTTGTCGGAAAAGATCGATATTTTGTTCGATACGTTCGACCAAACGTTTTTTTTTTAGTGATCCCAAAAATTGTGTCATTGCAACAAGGAATATTCTAGAAATTCTCTTCAGAACCCAATTTTACTCGTTCCAATCGTAAATTTCGCTGACATTTCCATTATAAATCAAATATACTGTCAAAATAACGAAAATTTTAAAATTATCAAAAAAAATTTAGTCCACCGCGTGTTCAATAGAAAAATGTCGACCATTTTTAACAAAATTTTATTTCTAGTGCGATTACCACTCGAATAAATATAATTCAGTAAGAAAATCGAGAACATCGTTTTTTTCGGAACAAACGATTTTTTTTTAAGTTTGAGACAATAAAGATCGAAACTTTACCGGTACAGGGCAGAACGAAATTTTTTATGATTTGGAAACTAATTTTCGATTGTTTTTTTTTCATGTTCGTTTTTGGCTGCAATAAATATTTCTGACCACGATGAATTTTATTTTTGCATTAACAAATTTCACTTTGTGCAGTATAACAAATGAACTGGCAAAATAACGAAAATTTTGAAATTGTTCGAAAATATTTAGTTTACCGTATTTAACAAAACATCGACGATTTTAAACGAATTTTCACCTTCAGAGTGGAGAAAAGGAATAGAAACTAAAGAGCAATTCGTAACTTTGATATAAAAGTTTGCTGGAATTTTGTGTCCAGGTAAATTTGAGATTTATGTTCGTTGAGGAGATCGAAGCTTCTCCAACATTTAGCGTGGAATGTGTCGTATACATACACGTGCGGAAAATACATTGTTTGGTCGCGAATAGAGTGTACATTTCTCTCTTTTCTTCTCTCTGGTACTCGTCACGTTGGACTCGATGAGAGTAGAGAAGTAAAGAGCATTGAGACTTAAACTCTCTCGTCGCTGCTGCAACATGCACGCGGGGTATAGAGAGTTCTCTTGCAGCTTCTGCTTGCTGCGCATAGCATTGTGCAATGCGACCGGTGGCCCTGGGATGAGTTGGGTTTCTTGTGGACCTACCCAGCTCACCGGTATCAAGAGTCGAAGCTCAGCAACACCGTCCACGATCTTATGTACATTCATACACATATATCTATATATGCTGCACATTTGAGAGACGCTCCACGTTGTCGCGATTCTTAGAGATGCATTCGCGAGAGCATATCGAGACATCGTCGCACGACTCTTCACAGAGAGAGAGAGAGAGGGAGAGAGAGTCTCGCACCTGCCAACTGTTTCTTGACGAACCTGATTAAACTCTGCCCTGTCGTATCGTGTATTAACCTCGTGCTCACATCATAAAGTTAGTGGGAACTTTGGGCTTATCGTAATTTTCCGATTTTTGTCAAAATTACTTGCACTTTGGTTTTTGCGATTGAGCTATAGAGATTTTAATTATTCATTGCCAATCACGAACTAGGAATGAAATTTTGTTAAAAATCGTCGATATTTTGTTGAATACGATAAACTAAATATTTTTTCATAATTTCAAAATTTTCGTTATTTTGGCTGAATATTTGGTTTCTAACGGGATTGCCAGTGAAATTTACAAGTGGAACGACAAAAATTTGCTTCCGAACAGACTTTCTAAACTATTTCTTGCTGCATTGACACAGTTTTTGGGACTCGAACAAAATGTTCATCTTTTTCAACAAAATTTTGTTTTCAGTGTAAGAAAAAAAAAGAGAAAGGACGTGTGATATATAATCGTGTGTCTTTTCCTTTTCCATCGATCGAGTGAGATCGTCGCTCTCTCACTCTCTGTATCACTGGTGGAGGAAAGATCGCGGATATCCAGTCTGGTATTCATCGGATCGATCAAGCTAGTTCTTCTTTGCCTTGTCAGCGAGTATCTCTCTCGTTCATCCCTTGATTTGTCTTATATTCTCTCTTTCATTGCCTCTTGACTTCGCCTCCACTGTGTCTCATTCTCATCTCGTCTATACAAACAATTACAGACACTCGCAAGGAAAACGCACACGTCCATAAGCCCTTTCTTCTTTTAGCTACAACTTCTTTTGCACGTTTGAAACGTTGTCACTAGGAGAGTGCTGAGAGCTCGAAGGTCCTGCAGCTGAGCCTCCGCGAGTGATGCCTTAACCGATCGTTTCGCTTTGTACATCTATGTATATAGAATTTATAAAGAAAAGCGAGATCACAACTCGATATACTAGAGTCATATATACTTTCTGTATATACGTGGGCTAAGCAATTCGAGAGAAATCGTTCTATCCTCGAGATGGTCTTCAACCGAGAGACCATCCGATGATCTATGACCATGAATATGTCTATCCATGGGTGTGAGATAGCGGTAACCATTGTCATTTTTTTTAAATCACACTAATTCAATTTTTCTCATAGACTGAAAAGTGTGGCAATAAAATTCATGGAACAATAATTTAAAAAAAAAAAAAAAATTCGTGACGTGACGGTGTCGATTTGGAATTAATTAGGAAACGAATATGATCGGTTTGATGTTTCTAAATGTTGGATGCATTTCATGGGAATGAGGAATTGTATTTCAATGGCGTTTTTCTAGCGAGAATGCATTTTGTTAAAATTGTATGAATTGTTAATTTTTATTGACGAAAAAGCAACTTGACGATAAAATGTGTTAACCAAATAATTGAAAGAAAAACAAAATATTGGTGACGTGGTAGAGTCGATTTTAAATTAGTAAGGAAACGAATATGATTCCTTCGATGTTTCTAAATCCTGAATGCATTTTATGGGGATGAGGAATCGTATTTCCATGGCGATTATTTAACAAATATGTATTTTGTTAAATTTTTATGAATTGTTGCGGTTTTTATTGATGAAAAAGGAACTTGACGATAAAATATTTAATAATTGAAAAAATACACATTAGTGACGTGATGATGTCGATTTTTAATCAATTACGTAACCAGTATGATTCGTGCGATATTTAGAAATTTCGAATGATTTATGGGAAAGAGAGATTTGATTTTCATGGGGTTTTTCCGGCACGAATACATTTTGTTTATGTTTTATGGATTGTTGGTATTTATACACGTACATCTTTCGTTTACGTGTCTCTAAAGGTGGATATGTATGTGTGTGTGTGTCTGTGGATTGATTGCTTTCTTTTTTTCTGATAGATCAGATATGGATGACAAAGTTGAGCCACTGCTCGTCCCTCGAGAAGAAAATATCTCGAGACTCGATCCAAGAACCCCTTTGGAGTGCACGTACTCTCGGGTTACTCACGTATCACGACAATGCGAATGAGAGACGAATGTCCCACGACTGTCCTGTCACGTGAGTTATGCGACTACCCTGCTGATGGACGTCGAATCCCCCGGACTATTTCAGTCGAGTTCGGTGACGTTACTTGGAATTGTGTGAGCGGGGGTGAGAGAGCGAGAGAAAGAAAGAAAGAGAGAGAGAGAAAGATAAATTGTTCGAGACACAATCGTCGTCGCACCTGTATCAAAGTATCACCGCGAGTTTTACCAACAACTAGTTTCCCAGTGTTGCGTTTTAGCCACGCTACAATGTCAAATCACATTTCGAAACTCCCATGTAATCTCGTTTAACACCGCGGTAACTATTATCAAGTCCATTACTCAACAAAATAAAATTTATTCGATTGCCAATGCAACTCACGTGCAATTATTATTATTGACAGAAAAATTTGATCAAAATATTATCGTTACGAAATAAAGTTAACACACGATCGTTTATTTTTGGCGATTGAAACGTAAAATTCGTAATGCTCGCAATAGTTTTCACTGAAATATTTGAAATTGTCGAAAATTTCGAAAAAAAATAAAATGGAAAAGATCGGAGATTACGCGTTAATTCAAAATTGCGTTGTCATCAATAAAAAATGGAAAACGAATCGAATTAATGAAAATAAATTTTGTGTAATTTTTAAAGCTGGCATTGTTGATTGTTTACAAACGTTCACCAGGATTTTATAGTTTAAATAAGTATTTCATGCACCGAGCAATTTTATTTAGCGTCGCTTTGAACTTTTTTCCGCTTGAGACTGCAAAAATTTGTTTCACGAGTCAATACGTTGTCACTTTTCGTGTTCGTTTGTTGCAGTCGAGAAATTAATGATTTTTATATCAAATGGCACGGAATATTGATCGCTTGCTATTGGGGGAGGCGATACTGATGGAAAAATCTGTAAATTTCGCGGTCGGGTTTTTTCGTGCATTATAAAAGGCAGTGAACCGTTGGAGAGTCGCGTGTGGTTATGTTTTTCACCGAGTGATGCTCGATTCACGTCAGATGGCGTGGCCAGTGACTCTCTCGAGATGCATTAGTCGATGCACTTTCATTTCTTATTCATCTTCAATTTTTAATCGCTTGATTTATTTATTATTATTTTACAAGCGAGAAGACATTTTGGAGTCTCGTGGGAAGGTGATTAAAAAGTGGGTAATGTGGGGCGGGGAATGGCAAGAACTTGGCCATCTGGACATCAGTTTCTTTTAGTAATTCACGAGTCTGGCTAATTTTTGATAAGACCGAGAAAAGAGTGAACCGGGTTAATCATTCAACAGGACATAATGGCATCAAAGTCTCGTGCTGGATTCGTTACGCCATGGAATATCATGAAAGCTCGGGAGGAGGTTATACCGAGAATGTTTCGCTGCAGAATCGTGCGTTTTTCTCTTGTCCATTTTCTTTCAACTCTGCAGTACTAATTCATCGTTAATTCCGTTACTTCCGCTGCCCCTAACGGTCATTTTTTTCATGTCCTCAAAACTATATTTTTTTTTGTTCGAAAAAGAATTCCGTTAAGGTGATGGAGCAGTCGCTTTCTCGCCCATGTGAGTGCGAGAGAGATAGCTGCAAGTAGCTGGAATTTTCGAAATTGAATATTTTTTATACGGTTTCGCCAATAAAAAAAACCTCTGTCAGCGGATTTTTGCCATCGTCCCGCGTCCGCTGACAGAGGCTTTTTCTGATTAGTCAAACGACGACGGAGAATTTTCATTTCGAAAATTCGAGGTGAACTGCTCCATCACCTTAAAAAGCAAATATCCTGTCGAAATAACGAAAATTTTTCAAATTATGAAAAAATATTTGGTTTAACGTATTCAACGAAATATTGAGGATTTTTGAGAAAATTTCTTTCCCAGTGTAGCACCGAGCGTTAAACTTGACGGAAACAGACGATCGCGCGGTTAGATGATAAAATGGCAAACCAAAAACTTTGATTTACAGCTGGAACCTTTGGGCCCGCGCGATTCGATGACCTACTTCAATAATCATAAAAACATTGGGGCATCATCGGAAATGAGAATAAGCGGATACGATCGTTTGCACGATCGCACGCCTTATGATCAGAGCAAGCCGCGGTGCGATCGGATTAAAAGAGATACGATATGGCGTGAAATTCACGAGGAGAACAAGCTCCACAAAGTTGCAATTATCACGAGCCATTGGCACGGACGACCCAATCGAGTTGAGCTCGATTTTCATGACGGAAAATTCAGCCGGAGTAACGAGATTCGAGATAATTTTTATCGGCGAAATGGTGTGGATTTATCGTAACGATATTTCAAAACGTCAATTGCATGCATCGAACCAACAGCCCATTGATTAAGAATCTGGCATTAAACTGAAGAATCTCGCGTACGGCGATTTTCTCGCTTTTTATTTCATTTTATTCTCTAGCTCACGTAACTCCGAACTTTTTCTTATTTTGTCATGGGTCTTTTTATCAGGAAAGTCACGCTATGCCCTTTTTTGTCTTCTGCATCCGGTAGACTCTTTTATGTAACCCTAACGATTCCATGAACCCTCATATACGTCTGAGAAAAATACGTCGAAAGTAATTCCTAATCCTCGCACCCAGCACCTACGCTGAATCAATTTTTCCCTAGTTACATTCGCAAATCCTATTTTATGGGGTTTATGGGTTGTTTATGGGGAACATGTAAAACTCATGCCCTGGCTTATCCCGCGCATATTTCCTCCCGTTTTTAACACTTCCACCATGCATGGGGAAACATGACATTTGAGCGTTTCCCCATGCAACCTTTTTTGCTTGTTTTACTGCTCCCATTCCTTTTAGGATAAAATTGATTCTAGCGACGACGAAATAAACTGCAATCGCTGTAAAAACTTGATGGATCACAAATTCGGAATATGCGATCAAAATTTTCCTCAAATATTGCGACATCCACGGAAACATATTTATTTTTTCAGAGATCATTTTTTTTTTTTAATTCTCTCATTGAAAAAAATATCAAAATCAAGCAAAAATCAAGCTCCATTACGTTTCATTCAGTTTTTATCAAACTCGCCAGCTCATCCTACGCTCAATCAGTTGACGTTCGATTTACAATTAATCTGCTTATTGTTTGATTTTTTGAACCCTTATTCGCCACTCTGTAGAATTACGTACTTGCCACCATGGGGTAGATTTTTACCCCCTTGACAAAAATTGTTATAAAAAATGAACTACTGAATATTTCGACTTGAAAATTGTTGTAGAACAGAGTGAAAGCTTCTTTCAAAGGATTGTTTACTTTATATACTCGAAAATTAAATTCAAACACTAAAAAAAATGCCAAAACCTGCAAAAGTGGACGAATGACTATTTTCCTTAGCCTGGGGTAGTTTTGTACCCCAAGGTGGCAAGTAAGGGTTTCAATGGAATTCGAGGCCAGGAGAGTCCAACTGCATGGGGTGCAATAAACGAGTCAAAAAGTTATCAACCACCGAGGATCGGGATGAATAATGGAATCAACTCTGCTTCGCTAAAGCTCGTCGTTACAATTTCAAAAAAAAAAAAAAAAACATTTTTGCAATGATCAACGATCCAACTCTTGATCGAACGAGGAACGAATATTCATTTTTCAAAGCCTACGACAACTCTCTTATTTTCATATTGTTAAAAAATAAGAGGTACATTGGGTCGTGGTAGCTCGGAGTTGCACTGTGTCGTGTTGCTGTATAATATAAGGGTGCATCGTTATGACGGCGGCGGACGGAAAATCGATGTAACCTTAGACGCGTTGCGTGTGTTTTTCGAAGGGATTGGAATTAGCCTGTGGCGTACCATTTTATTATTCGTGAACAAAAAGGGGAAAGAAAGATAGAGGAAAAATGATGGCAAGATTGGATAACAGCGAAGCACAAACCACACCGAAGTGTACAATATATTACGAGGTTGGCTTTAGTTGGCTATGTGTGTTTTTGACGTTAGTACAACGGAGGCAAATAAGTCAAGAGCTTTTTTACTCAAATGGAGCATAAATGTCGAGTCAACGTTGTTTAGTGCTGGCCACATTATAGCATTCAGATGGTTGTCATTTATTATTTTTCTCTTCATGTACGAGTACGTAGTATTTTCTTACTCTCATGGAAAAATACGTGTGCAAACCAATCTTGTAAGAATTAAATTAACGACACTTATGGGGACGTAATTTCGTTTATTAAGAGCTGCAGGCACAGTAAGTATTTGCAGTAATTCGATTAGTGTTGTGTCTGATGATTTTCACAGTGATTTTGTCAGTTATTTAATTATCATTTAATTGTGGGTTTAAGATCGACGTGGATTAGTTAAATTATTGATTTTTCCCTTTTTTCGTTATTTATGAAAATAACCGGATTTTTTTTCGGTACTTCGACCAGTGATTTTGTTAATCATTTCATTATGATTTTATTTCGATTTTAAGATCGACGTGGATTAAATAAATTAGAATTTTCACATTTTCTCGTTATTTAGAAAAATTATCGGATTTCTTCTTGTCATTCGACCAGTGACTAATCGTTTTAACCGTAATTTTTAAAATGATTACATTCAAATGTAATTGTTGGTTTTCAAACCGACCTGGATTTATTGAATTGGAAATTTATCTCTTTTACGCAATTTTTACGAAAATAATTGAATTTCTTGTCAAATTTAGCCTCGAGAAATTAACAGCATCAGCCAATGACATAATTCTGAAGCAACTGAAGTTCCCGACGTTCGAGTCAAGAGCGAAGTTTGTAAACATGAAGGACTGAATTTGTATCAGGAAATTTACGATATAAGAATTTCTTCGGGTTCGTTCCTACACGAGACAGCTTGGATAATCGTGAAAGCTTAACTGTGCATGACTCTGAAGTTTGCAACGTTGAGATTCAACGAAAAACATTTTCAACGTCCATTATTTATTGAAATTTGAAAATCACGGCGATTTTTCGTGTCGATTGATTTTTTAGGTGGAAAGAGAGGATCGTTTTAATATCCAGAACAAATATTGAATAATAATTATGAGCTCTACTGAAAAGAGAACAGAATTTCGTTGCATTCTAACGATGCATCGTTGTCTCGACTATTGATTCGAACTCGAACATATTTAATTTGGGAAATTGTCAGACGAGCGAGCAGCAGCGACGCTCTCGTAATAGTTTTTAGTCGAAGAAAAACATTCACGTGGAAAGTGTCCTCACGTGGAGAATTTATAGCGGAGTAAGGGACGTTAACGTTTATAGCATGAGGAAGAAAACGAGCTGTCAGACGTCATTCTATACAATCTTCTCTCGTTATTATCACACGTGAGATATCGAATAAAAGTTTAGTGATTTTTACGAGGTGCCAGGGATCGTCCGCGTGTGATAAGTTCAACGATGCAAGTGAGCAGAGGAGAGATCAGAAGCCAGAAAGGAAAATAGCGAGAGGAAGAGGTGGTTGGGATCGAAGAGGGAAAGAGAGAAAAAGAGTTGCTGGGAGGAGTGAGCGTGCGAGCTGACTGCATGTATACGACGCCGCGAGTGGCCGCGACTCATTAATATTTCTTCGCGGAACTTTAGCACTCGTTGCAAGTTCATAAAATAGCACAAACACATCGTGACTGAAAAATCGTTCCTAAGGATCGCGGAATAAAATGTCGTCTGGCTTCGAGAGAGAAACAGTATTCGTGCATTGTTTTCTACAACGCCTCGACAAAGGAACACGGAGCTGTCACGAACAGTGGCTGAGGCCAGCAACTCGATGTCTTGACACTTAAGAACATTGATTAAAAATGAAAACTGACCAATTCGAAATCTCAACTCCCAAGCGTGGGACTGTAGAGTTCGTGAGCATGTGTCCGCGTAAGAGAGTCGTATAACACAGTAAGAGCTTTCGAGACATAGACAGGGTAATAAAATTCCTTTTCTCGATTGTTTTATAATGCTGTCACAACTTTATGGCTTTTTCTTCTAGCGCGAAGGATTTAACGTATATTTAACAGTTGGCTACTTAGGTGTATGAGACTTTAAGGAGGCTGGCTACACACGACCATATATCATAAGAATTTAATAAAATTTGGTGATAACATTATTTTAAATCAAATACGATGACACCATTTTTTTTCAAATTTTTCGTCTACACAGTTTTCGAATAATTGGAGTTTACAATATGCAAAATATACACCTATATATATATGAANGAATCCTATGATTATGCATGGAAACTCTAGTGTTCAATTACTCGAAAACTGTGTAGAATAAAAATCTTTAAAAATGTGTATATTCATATTTAATACTAAAGAATATACTCACCAAATTTCATTGGATTCTAATCATTTCGAATTTTCCTATGCTTTCAACATGGCAACATTGTTGTATGTAGCCAATCTCCTTAATTATGGCGAATGAAAAAAAACGTGGTGGGTTTCTTGATCGTTGAGCTCATGTTGATTTTTGATCGTCAATCAATTTTCGCTCTCGATGGAATACGCGAAAGGAAATACGATGATTGNTTAATAAAATTTGGTGATAACATTATTTTAAATCAAATACGATGACACCATTTTTTTTCAAATTTTTCGTCTACACAGTTTTCGAATAATTGGAGTTTACAATATGCAAAATATACACCTATATATATATGAATCCATATATATATGAATCCTATGATTATGCATGAAAACTCTAGTGTTCAATTACTCGAAAACTGTGTAGAATAAAAATCTTTAAAAATTTGTATATTCATATTTAATACTAAAGAATATACTCACCAAATTTCATTGGATTCTAATAATTTCGAATTTTCCTATGCTTTCAACATGGCAACATTGTTGTATGTAGCCAATCTCCTTAATTATGGCGAATGAAAAAAAACGTGGTGGGTTTCTTGATCGTTGAGCTCATGTTGATTTTTGATCGTCAATCAATTTTCGCTCTCGATGGAATACGCGAAAGGAAATACGATGATTGGATAGTTCCCAAAAACAAAATCTATTTCAACTGATTATCGGATATTTCGTTAATTGTTGTTCGTTGCAGACTCAAAAATCAGGCTTTTTCCAGATTTTCCATATAAACTTCAGTGTTCAATCATTCGAAAACCATGTAGAAGAAAAATCTTAAAAAATTTGTATATTCATACTTAATACTGAAGACAATGCGAGAGACAATGCTTACCAAATTCCTTTAAATTTTAATCATTTCGTATTTTTCTATGCTTTGGCTTACCCTCCACCCCTCACAATCACTATGAAAACTCCTTAAGGGGTTTCTTAGAGCTTCTCACTGAATTTTGTTATCCGTCCACGTGTATTTTTCCCTCGTATCGATTGTGAGGATCCTGGCACAAGAATGGGACTCGAGACAAGGAAAAAAGCGAAGAATTATTGCGCGATCGACAATTAGGCAGTGCGATCCCTTTGACGAGATTCATGGGGCTCATCGAGCTGGGTGTGAATAAATGAATAAATAGTCGATACGGGATCTGCAGGCACGATGAACCCTCCGCGACGCGGGGAGGACGATTTTAACCACAAAACTTTAGCCTCCATGCGCTATAGCAGGATGAGGGTAAAACGTTGGAATTTTCATATACAAGTACGCGAATTCACGGTCGACTTGAGGTTGAATATTCCGGCACGTATAAACGGCGTATTTAGAGGATCGGTGTTGTTGGTAGGGAAGAAGAAAAGTGACGCAGGGAAGGGGTTCGCCCTCAAGAATGACGGCAATTCCGGTATTCGACTCGCATCGACATTTTAAAATGGCATTCAAGTTCCATTTACCTTCTCTCTCTCGTTCTCATTTTTGTCTCAATTCACGCTTCTTTCTTGCCCCCTTTTGCAATTTAAATTCGCCAGGGCGGTTGGCCCACCCCCATCCCCGGACGCTTTGTATTATAAATGAGAGTCTATTACGTAGATGTGGTTCCCATCGTGGAAAGATCTTCGAGAAACTCCCTTTCTTCCTCTCCCAAGCGTACCACTGTTACGAAATGATATCTCTCTCTCTCTTTCTTTGCCTTCCTAGCCTCCCCCCCCTCTCTCTTTCTATTTCTTTTTCTCTATCAGGTGCTCGAAAACTTTTCTCCTCAAGACGTCCTATATATACATGTGGCATCGACCAAAACGATTCAAGTCAGAGAAACACGTCTAAGATTCTCAATCACCATCCATCACTCTTTCACTCGCGATCTCTCCTTGCTCCGTACGTTTGTGTAAAAAAAAAGAAAAAAAAGGAAAAAATTCAACGAAAAAACCCCCTACACGTTACTCTGGTGGCTCAACTTCTCCTTTTTTTCCATTAAGCAACTATTCAACACGGAGGTTTAGGGTACATTTGATTTCTTGCAATTTATCGATACCAGCAAGTCATTTGTCCAAAAGTTTTCATACACTGCTGAGCCACAAACTGCACAGGAGTTCAACGGGCTTTGCGTTCCCCATGTCGTATTTCATTCATTCGTAATTAATTCTTGGTAGTCACTTTGTTTTTTTTTTTTTAAAGAATTATTGAATATTTTGCCGTATTTTTTATAGGAATTTAGAATTCGTTGACTCTCAATAGACACACATGGGTCTGGGGTGTCCAGCTCATTCAGCGAATGGCGTAAATTTCTCGTTTCTCGTATATCGATTACCATGACAATGATAGAAAATAATTTGTATGGTTCGCCCTGCACAAGCTCTCTTTCTATCGAACCGAAACTGCTTTCGTGAATTTTTTCACATTTTTCAAACGAGTCCAGGTACAGAAAAAATGTCATCATCGTTTCTATAGATCAATTTTTAATAATGTTGAAGTTTGCATCGTTGGAATGCAACGAAATTTTGTTATTTTTCCAGTAGAGCTCATAATTATTATTCAATATTTAGTCTGGACAATGAAACGAAAAATTGGCATGATTATCAAAATTCAATAAATAATAAATACACAAAATATTTTTCGTTTAATCTCAACATTGCGAACTTATTCAGAATCATGATTTTTGCACCAATCCTAGTCACTATACAGTCACTAGCATTCTTGTGAGCTTGTCAGTAAAAATCTTATTGATTTTTCAAAACATCGAAGATGTCCAGGAAAAAGTTAAGCTTTTTTGTGATTTTTCGTACAGACCTCAAGATCTTTCGAGGATTCTCTTATTATTGTATAACGAAAGCTCTGAAAATGCATGCGTTTGTATGAAAAAAAAAGTCGTCTCGTTCAGACCATTCCGATGAGGTGCGCATACTTAATGTTTTGTTTTCATTGTGCATGGCTGGAAGTGCATGAGAGTGCAAATGCAAGGGCGTAATAGGGAACTATCGATAGGGAGTAACGGTTAAAACGATTTTAGAGCTACTAGGAAATGATTGTGATAAATTTAAGCGTTTTCTTGCTTCTTCATTCACGTGTATATAGACAGAGAGATTGCCTCAATCGCTATTTAATTTCATTGTTATTTCCTTAGCGGTTTGTTTTGCTCCTTAGAATTTCTCCTCGTGTGGCTCTTCCCCTTTTTCTCTTTCGAAGCCTTTCCGAAGGAATTGCTTTCAATGGGAGATGCACACGAGGGAAGAAGCGAAGGGAAACCACGGGTACGGCTTTCCGAATTGTAAATCGGGTGTAAGAGTTTGGGGCGAAAGCCACAATGAGGGAAAGTGCGAGAGCAATGGAAAAAGAAAGGTCGTATCTGCACGAAGCATCGAGACTGTTCATTTCGACTCGATGGCAATCTTCACCTGTAATTAAAGGAGCGTCGGTTGGGATGGCGTAGCAGCAGGTGAGGAGGCGAACGCGCACGTTAATGAGCGAAGCTCTGCGGGCGCAACGATGAGACTGGCTTTGTGCACCAGGAGGTAGAACAGTGTAAAAGTCGAAGAGGAAAGGGAAAGAGTCGAGATTGTTAGTTTTTTTCCAGGGACATTGCCTCAGCCACGCGGGTCCGAGCCAAATTTCTTAAAAACCTCTATTATCGTAACGTCGAGGAGAAAAAATACGAAAAGAGGGTTTGATGTAATTTCAGGATAAAACGTTAATATTCCGAGGCGAATTGGTTGAAAAAATCAAATCAAACGTAAAAATCGTCAAAATGTACTTTTCTTTTTCTTCTCACTGGAAAAGTGTATGAAAATCGAACCGCCGCGAAGAGAGGGACCAGCGAATCGGCAGTTCAATCAAATGCACTGATTAACCTGGAAAAACGGACAGTTCCGTCCATTTCCTCATTTACCTAATTCCCTACATCGTCGTCGACGTTTTTTTCCTCGTAAGTGAGAACTTTTCAATTCCCTCATTCCTACTCATGGACAAAAACTGTCTCGCTATTTTCTTTACGATATATTTCAATGGTCCCTCTTCAAAACCGCGTTTCTCACTGAGACTCGTTATATTGACGTCTTGCTGTAAAAGTTAAAAAATAGTTTATAGCCAGTTGGAAAAATTGGATTCGGGACACGCGAGTGCGTAACTATCCAACTAAAAGAATTATGTACGATATTTTTTATTATTAATAACGATGGCGCATCTGTGCCTTTTAAAGTCAAGCCATAAATTTTGTTTGTTTTTTCAAAAGTTTCGCTGTAAGTGAAAAAAAAAGAATTTTTTATGGCGGAAATAGCAATTTTTTTTTTATAAATACAAAAGTAAATCAATGTCGGGAGGTATATCCGTCGCCGTTGTATACGATATAAAAGCAGTTGCGGATTCTCGTTGCCTTCATCTCTCCCTCTTCTTGCCTCCAACTCTCGGTCTGAAAACTACCACCGGACGTAACGTTGAATTAAAGCGAAAGTTCATTTTACGAGCATCTATTCGTAACGTTCCTGCGGTTTCTCGTCTATAGAGGAAAGCACGAGACGAGAGCCATACCGACGAACTAATAATGACATAATAACAGCCCTCTCCAGCGCGTTCCCTGACTGCGTGCATTGATGAATTCTCATCGCGAGCTATATGAAGAGAGAGGCACACAACCCACTCTCGAAGGACGGAAAAAATAAATATAAATAAAAAAATAGAAAAAGTGAAAAACAAGCTTATCGCTATGTAGAGCGGAAATAAATATTTCTGGAGTGAATCTTCCATTGGATTACGTTTTATTTACTGCGACTATAACGTCGCTGCCGCTTAGATTGATTCCGTCGCGTTATTCCGCCGAGTTGCATGCTCCGAAATTCACAACATGATTAAAATTCAAGTCATGCGCACGGAAATTCGATTATCTCTTTAAGGAGTTAGTCTCGCCAGAGTCACGTTCAAAAACTCGTCGGCTCGTTTTTCGAAAAAAGTGTTGAATAAATAAATTTTTGAATAAAAACGTGACGATGTTAGGAATGATTAATAAACGCAGAACTAAAAGTTTATATTTTTCTGTGTCCTTAGAACCAAATGGTCGCAATATTCTAAATTTTTCTGACCAATTTGAATGATTGTTTATTTTTTTTCGATGTTGAGAATAAATATTTCCAGCCAATTTTTGCACTGGATTTCGTGATAGGGCACTGGGCAACTTTTCTCGAAGGTAAAGAGGAAGTACAAACTCATCCACAATATTTAACAAAATTTGCAGAAATTAGAGCGGTTCGACGATTTGTCAAAAAACTCAGATTTTCGTAAAATTCGAAAAACCATGAAATTTTAAACCGTTCAATCGACGTTCCCCAAATTCAATACCAACTTTTCTATTATGATAATCCATTTATTTAAAAAAAAATTACGATTAAATCTTGAAATTTGGGGAAGTTGGAACGGCGACACTCGACACCCTTTTTTGAAAATTTCAAAATGCCGTACAAATCGCATTTTTCGAGCAATTCCAACGAAATTCCCAGAGAATCAGGAGCTTGTATAGTAACTGCGCATTTTTTCTAGATATGATTTTTCGATGTTTTGGGACATATTAAGCACATTGATATTGAAAACTGGAAAAAAAATGTTCACCGTCACATGTTCACTCCATGCGGAAGGGAAATTGAGTAGAAAAACTCCTGAGCGAGATTACTCCCTTAAAAACTTTCCGAAATGATTTATTTCCAAGAATGCGAAACTGCAGGGTGTTCCGGAGTATTAAAAAATTAGCGTGCGTCCATTGTTTTCTTTGCAGCCTCGTAAACCCCCTTAAAATGTTAATTTTGTTAAAATTAGTTATTTTTCTGTTTTTTCTCTGGGATTCACAAAGGAGTGATCACTTCGGGACGCGATATATGTTGGACACACGTCGGTGCTAGGTAGCAGAGCAGGCGGAGGGGCTGCAAGCTCGGTGTCTGGTCGTGCAGCTGAAAGCTCGTGAAACATACCGGCGAGAAAAGCGCGCAGGCGTTTCTCTGTCGAGAGACTTGGCCGCACAACGCGGGCCAAAGTCGAGTACGCGATTTTCTCTAGTATCGCGCCAACCACCGTTGGAGATGCGCGTTCATTGTAATCAGCGTATGGAGACGTGTCCACGAATTTCGTCACGATAACGCCAACGTTTGTTTTTTCTTTCTACTTGAACGTCAGCAAAAACCGTTTTCGCCGGATCGTTGAGTCCGGAATAAATGTCAGTTGGATCGTCCGATCGTGTGGATTAGCTGAAGAATTCGAAAAATAGAAAAAAAAACACAGAAAAAAGGAAAAATTATGGTTACAAAGTCGCACGGACAATGATCCTTAAAAATAAAAATCAGGAACCAATCCGCAGGACAAAACTCGTGATACTTTTTTCGGGCACACTTTACCAAGCGAATTGATAAAAGAAAATAAAAAATGAATACGCGACAAGTGCCACGAGCACGTTCGTTTGATAAGAATTAAGGAACTAGTCCGACGTGTAAATTCCCCAACACTAAACAAATAACTCAAACGTATCAAGCAAACGACCACGTCCTTTTAAACTATCCACACGTCGTTGTTGATTAACAGAAAGTTCTAACGAACCAACTTTAATGAATTTATCGATCTTTCAATGCAGTGTTGAGTAAAAGTGTTAATTCCAATCGACAAAGTTTAATAAGTGATTAATTCCAAGTGCATAATCATATAGGATTTCCCCAATAAAACGCTGTGCGTCACCGCAGTAGAAAGGTTTTGATTTTTAAATCAATTTCAGCGACGTTTTTGACGAACTTGTAAATTAGTGTGCCGAGTGGTGTTCTTGATGTCAATGATTTGAATCATTTGGTGTCGTACAAACGAAACGTTTCGAGGTTTTGCATTAAAGTTAAGATTTTGGAATATATACACATATATTTTTGTTTGTATATATATTGAGGTATATACTTGAAGATATATGTGTATATAGATCTCGAGAGGGTTGCAAAAAGGTATGAATTGGTGGGTATTTGTGCTAGTGGTGGATACGAGCTCGAAATACCCCGGACGTACTGGATCACTGCTCGCATTGCGCGCCGAAGCATGAAGGAGAACGAAAACTTCACGTAACGGTAGGCAAACAGCGATAGTAATTGTAAAATGAAAGCAGAAAAAGAAAAATAATAAAAAAGTGTTGAATCATTGAGTCGTTACGAGAATGATTCTTGTGGAAAATTCACTGGTCGCTTGGGAAAAACAATGGCGAGTAGAGGTTGCGGTTCGAGTGAGTGTCCAACTTTTTGATATTTCTAGAAAGACTGGAAAATTCTTGGTTGGTTTTTGAGACGCTGAAAATTGTCAAAAAACGAGGAATCATGAGAATTTTTTGGGGATGTCGTGTGTTCCAAAGGTCAAAAGCCTGCAGAGCTTTTACGAACAATTTCGTCACGCGACGTGGTGGCACTGCAACTTTAGTCGTTCTAACTTTTTTGCTTCTTCAATATTTAATCACGCTCGTTTTACACCTCTCATGACATTGCATTCGTAATTTTATTTATGGAATGTGTGGCCCCATGAACTTTACGTGTGCCGATCGTAATTATGAAAAGATAAACTTGTTCCTCGGAGCTGCAAAGTCCAATATAACTTTGGGATAGGGATCAAAACTCGAAATAAAACTTCTGACCATAGAATACTCACAGTTTTCTCACCAGCTCTGAAAACTTTTTTTACACCTGGATTTATTGAATAAATACCGCACGCGGTCCATGCCGGACGACATGACAATAAAACGAATCTTAATTAAAGTCTCGCTAATTAAATGCTGATCTTCAGAATTTTCGAATTTTTAGATAAGAGTTGCAGTATCTTTTCTGAAAATTCTTGCAAAATTTTCCAAGCATCCACACTGAAAACGAAATTTTGTTGGAAAAGATGGATATTGGATATAAATTTTTGTCAATCCACTCGTAAATTTCGCTGACAATTTCGTTAGAAACCAAATATGCAGCCAAAATAACGAAAATTTTAGAATTATTAAAAAATATTTAGTTTACCGTATTCAACAAAATATCGACGATTTTTAACAAAATTTCATTCCCTGAGCAGAGTTGACGGACTAGTTTCAAATATTTTTTACACATTTTTCTCTTTAACTAAAAAATTAGTTAAAAAAAATCGAAGGTTTTGACCAATGGGTTTCGAAGATCTGTGAGAGAACACTTGCGAGGCCTCAAGCATCTTTATTGAAAAACGATTTTCACCCATTCACGAAAAATCTAAAAGTTAACAACAAAATAATATTCTAATATTTACAATGAATTGTGTTTGCCAATGACTAAGTCTCGAACAAAAATAACCCTCGTTGAATTTCTGCTACAGCCTCGTATAACCTAATGACATTTTTATGAGCATCCACTTGACATGCATCCAAAGTTACGTAACTCATTTGAATATTGATTTTTCGGATTACCAATACACAAGTGGATGATGATACTCTTCGCAAGAAGAAGCGTTACTCGGCTAGTAAGATTAAGAAAAAAAGGAAAAATATGTATTGCACTCTCGAGTTTCGAAATGATTGATGAAAAGTATTTTTTTAATTTTTAAAGCTTGTTCTATTCCATCGAATGAAATCGAAATGTTTCCTGCACGAATGTCAATTACCTTAAAGCCATTATTTCCCACGAGTAATTTAAACCATTTGGATATTTCAATTTCCCAGGGTGTCATGTGGGAAATGATTATTAAGGCAATGGTCGATGTTGTATTTGTCTCATCTTTTAAAATCAAATCTCCAGTTCCAGGATTATCGTTTTTTCAAAACATTTTGCTCCCTCATAGAGGAAGCTACGTGACTGTGAAATTTGTTTTTTTCCAGTTTTCAATGTCAATGTGCTCAAAATATCCCAAAACATCGAAGAATCATATGTAGAAAAAATGTCCAGATGTGTGTGTGTGTGTGTATGTTATGGCACTGTAAAATTCGAACGTTCATAACTCAAGAACGGTTTGAGCTACAGAGCTCCCGTTTTGCAGAGATGTTAATCTATACAAGCTCTTGATTCTCTGGAAATTTCGTTGGAATTGCTAGAAAAATACGATTCCTACGGCATTTTGAAATTTTCAAAAAAAGGGTGTCGACGCTCTAACTTTCTATCGCAAATTTTTAGATTTATTACTAATTTTTTTTTATAGAAAGAATATCATAATAGGAAAGTTAGTATTGAATTTGGAAAATATCGGTTGAACGGTTTGAATTTCATTAGTTTTCGAATGTGACGAAAATCAGAGTTTTTCGAAAAAAAAATTCAACCCCTCTAATTTTTGCGAATGTTGTAAAATATTGTGTATAAGTCTGTACTTTCTGTTTACACTTTCAATTTTCGTTTGTGAGATGACGAGATTATCGATCGTGGTTCGCTCAATATGAAACTGGAATATCCCCTTTGGTTTAGTTGTTGCGACACCGGAAGATCCGTTAATAAGGAAAGGGTACAGTTGATGAGATCTGAAAAGATAATATCGGTTTGTTATGAAGAGTTTGCTCGACTGACAACGGAGTGGAGCTTAGTAACGATGAATCAAGAGGAAGCAATGTTTTTATTTGTCATGGCATCGCAGTGCGGTCCCTCGACATTTCTATATGTACGTTTGGTGTCGCGGTGTAGGTGTTCTTTGACGAACGGGTTAGGGTTAAGGGGTTGCGAGGTCACACCGGACCGAACGCCTTCTAGTCATGTAGGATGCAGGAGGTCATAAGCTATTAATGATACACACGCGGTGGGAGTACAATCTACATAGTTGAGTAGGCTCGTCGTCACAGTCGGACGTACACAGACATTGAGAGTAACTCAAAGGGTGAGAGGGGGGAGAGAGAGAGAGAGAGAGAGAGAGAGAGAGAGAGAGAGNAGGATTCCAGACCAGTATTCTAAAATATAAAGAAATCTTTTATTTTTTCCTTTTAGAGCTTTTATTATGACTCTGAAGTTTGCATCGTTGGAATGCAACGAAATTCATTTCTAGTTTTGGCAAAAATGATTATTCAAACGCAGAATGTAATTACGATGATAAAATGATCGGCTTTTGCGATCCGAACAGCTCATCGGCTCGGAAAAATAGGATGATTTTGAAAATTGAACGAATCATTATAAAAATCAAATATTTTTATTTTTTTTCCAACGAACCACTGATGAGAATCCGGAGATGCAGAGATCGCTAATGATCCCTGATTGATTGTGATTTCCAGTGTTCATAATCGACTCGTGTGCATGAATGTCGATGTGGAGAGAAAATACAGTGAAGATTTTTTTTTCTTTTGTTTTTACGATTCATTCTATTTGCTCGGACAAGCGAGGGGCGATTTTCGTGACACTCTGTATAAGAGGCTGCAGGACCATGTGCGGGAGAATTAACCACAGCGTCCAGACGAGCGAGAGTCTTTCACTCGCTTGTCTGACTGTAGAATCTTCTCGGATCCCTCTCAAAGCCACCGCGACAGAGACTCGACCTCGGTGACCCACAACCTTCAGAGTCACGACCCAGCATGCGATCTTTTCACGCACGATATCGCGATCTACGCACATCATCAACTTGTTTCGCGTGCGACACTCAGACCCGTAGTGCATACACGTAACCTTGTCGAGTCGATGCGAAAGCATCGAACAGTCCTGTTCTTTTTTATATCGTCACTCTATGACGAGTATGTTTTTGTGTTCGGATGAATTAGCATTTTTTGAACTCAATCGATCCACTTTATTTTTGGAGTTCAGCCACACGAATAATGAAAAACCGTTGAATCGAGGCCAATAATTGGCATTAATCCGAACAACTTTTTCTTCTATCAAACAATTTTTCATCAGTCTAATTGCAATTCACATTATCAATTAAATCTCCAACGTATTTTATCATATCAGTCGTAAAAAATCGTTGAATTATTTGTTAACTTAACAAATGATCATTTAAAAACTAAACCTGATCGTTTTAACCAATTTTATAAAGATTTTATAAACTTGTCCGAAACACTTAATGATCAAGGAATTAATTACAACGTGCAGAACGTTATCAAGAAAGCTCAAAAATTCTCGATGTCTCAGAAACATTTTTAGACTTTGACGTAAAAGTTTGTATTTTTTTTTGTCCAAAAAAACTTTTTCTCAAACGACCAAATTCAATGAAATTTCGTACAGAGGATCTTGGAAGAGTTCCCTAGTCATTGAACTATTTTTTCCGATACTCCGTCATTTTTATTTCGATAACCATTGAACCTTCTGCCTTTTTGGAAAAAGCACACAGTAAAAAAATTAGTCTCACCAAATACTTCTCTTTTTTTGTCAAAGTCAAGAAAATATGATTGTCGAATTTTGGAGTTTGAGCGGCCAACTGGAATCGTGGCGACGATGCATAAAATTTTACAAAAAATAGTTGCACAAAAATGGATTCGAAAATGCTTCTTTTTTGAATAACCAAAAAGTTTCCTCGATTGATGCATTTTTCCTGACAGTTCATGGAAAAAGTAACTCTGCTTTTAGCACCTTAATTCTGTCGAAATTCAAAACGTCGACATTATTTTTCACAGTTCATGTGGAAAAAAAATGTCACGCCAATGTGAACGTGAGCGGCGACACGTTAAATACTTCAGGAGTGTCTGGATGTAATTCGAGGCTCAGTACAAACATTGCAAGCTATTGATTCCTATAAAAATTTGACGCATTCGCTTGTGGGCCACGTAGGTAACTTAATCACTTAAAATAGCCGATAAATCGATTGGTTGGTTGGACATTTGCAGGGTTCCACGATGAATAGAGAATCGATCGGATGTTCATGGGTCTGGCATTGTCTTGTCGAATATTTCCCAGTCCATAGAGTATTCGAAATATTGCACATACTCTTAATTTCCATACGTGCACACGTCATGACGAGGAAAAGTGATTTTTTTTCCTGAGACTTAATTTTTCATGCAAAATTGAAAAAAATGGATAAAAAAAGTTTTTAAAAATCGTGGAACGTCGAGGGAACTGAGGGAACGATACTCTCGAGATTGAACAACGTTTTGCCTTCTGGAAGTCGACGCCGGAGGAGGAAATTAATAATATTAATTAAAATTGATTAAGCACACTTGATCGACCAGTTAGGAACGAGGACTATCGGAAGAAGCGGTGAATTTCGAGAGAAGATGATCTTCGAGGCGAGAAAGAAAGGGATGCCGAAGAGAGAGAGAGAGAGAGAGAGAGAGAGAGAGAGAGAGAGAGAGAGAGAGAGAGAGAGAGAGAGAGAGTGAGTGAAAAGGATCTTCTCGAGTCTATGGTGAGGAGACGGTGGAGCTTTGGTGATTAGCCTATCCTATAATATATAAGGCCGTACAGGATCCAGGGATGATGAGCAAACTTGGAAAACCGCGGATTGCTCTCCACCCGGCAGATCGACCGAGTTCTCGGTCGTCTCTTGCCTCGATCGTCCACGCGCCCTTATATCTACACTTATAGTACATGGTACATGGGATATTATATGTAGGTGTACATAAAATTTCTGGCTTCCTGGACGAAGCTGACGCAGACCGCACCTGGCTTTAGCCGTATAATGGATCGTGGTCTCGCGCTATGAAACTCTCTCTCTCTCTCTCTCTCTCTCTCTCTATCTCTCTCTCGGTCTCTTAGTCGCTCCTCATTTCTCTCTATGATCCTGTCATCGTCACATTTCCCCATTCTCCGCGAGTTGGCTCTCTGACTCGGAGATTAAAGTCCTCGTTATTCTCATGAGCAATAAAGCCCAGAGCACATTTAACTCTTCGTAGGCCCGATATCGCGTTTATGATCGTAAAATCGAAATAGGACTGCGGCAGTGCAAGTGGAAGAAATCCTCGATTCTTGTCGGCTATCGAGAATCAAATGCGTTCCTCTCCAATAAATTCTGATACCTGTCAATTTCATGATAATCTGTTTTCGTTGCTTCCACGCTAGCCGAACTGTTCACCTGTAAATTTCAAACTTGTACATTCTGCTTTGGCATTGCTTTGCCAAGGTACGTACTCACATTTACGCGAGCATTGATCCTTTCCTCCGAGTTTCCTAGCCAACGGAGCTTTGTAAGAACTTGTTGATATATTTCGTTCCTCGCGCGGAATCCCTTAAATTCCAAGGCATTTATAGAAAGATCCAGCTAAATGTTTCTACGGAATTTCCAGACGAACTCATTCTGACCGAACTCCTCGTGGTCCAGGACCAGATCACGATGGCCAGAGATAAAATTCACATGTTGCAATGTTAACATGAAAAAAATGCATCAAACCGAAAACCGCAATAATTCAAAATGAAATTAATAAAAAAAATTTTAATTCCAATTCATTAAAAACATGTTCAAGGACGAAATTTAAAAAATCGCGATCCTGACTTCTTGAGAAAATCCTGACACAGTTAGAACCTGATCAAGAGTTCTGACCTGTTCCCAAAGTGGAATTCGTGCCCTGTGAGTGCTTTATAATTTGACTCGATCGACCACCAAATAACGATTCCAATAATTTTCTCAATCCAGATGAAAAAAAGCTGTCGTTCCTACTTTAATAATGAAGCAGACGAAAAAATTCGATCATTTAGCAACGACCAAGGTAACCTACATTTGTTTTTCCAAGAAAATCTCTGTCCCTCGATGACCTTGAGGTATTAGCACATACATAGCAAATATCACGTGGGGCTAAAAATGCAGTACTTTGCTTTTCACCAAGCTGACAAGATGATTTCTATGAAGAGATGACCTCAAAAACTTGCTACACACACACACACGTAAGTTCGTAACAGTGTGAGAGACACCAAGATGAAACTTGTGAATGTTCCAAGGTTGTCTTCATATTTGCTCCAACTTTATGAAGAATTGATGCAACTCTGAGAACATAGACTTATGTGTGTATTTTCGACACTGCAAATATCCCATATATGTAACCCTATCAATACACACACACATACACACACGTACACAGAAATATATAGATATCAATGGAGATGGCCGGCAGATGTCGATAGCTGAGTTATTAATGGACGTTTTCTCGCTTTTCCTCGCCGTATCTTATATACAGTCAAGCTTTTCGTGCAAAACGCGGATTCCCCTGTCAGTTTCCATTGTTGAAGAACGACCTCGTTTCTCTCTCTTTTCAAGCAATGGCATCGCAAGTATATATGTATGGGAAACTCTATATAAAGTGGGATCATTTTGGAGGGAATATATTTTCGGAAGTGATCGCGGACCAGACCTACATTGGGACCCTCGCTATTTTTTGTTTGGCTTCTTTTCATTCGCGAATAAAATATTGAGGCTTGATACTTTGCCTTCATATTAAATGGATTTCGTCCCGTGAGAAGATTTTTTTGGTGTATTTTGCGGAATCAATCGAATTTTATGAACAATGACTCTTGTGCTCGAAAAATAGTGATTTTTGGGAGAATTAGGAGGTGGGATGCGCAGGTTTCCATTAGCCGGCAAAGAATGCCCCATGGCAAAGTTCACGAGTCATAACATTTTTGACTCGAACGAAAACGTCATCTTGACCCGACGACGACTCCTACGCCAAAGTTTCTTCTGCATTATTGATGCTCGGCTCCACTACCCAGAGAACTTTGCTCTGCGATCCGTCCTGAAAGTCTTTTGTGCGAACAAACATTAGGATTTTGTTGGCTTAATCGCGTCTTCGCAATTTGTTCGATGCAAATACAAATTTCCAAATTTCGAATGTTTTTTTTTTTTTGAAATTTGTTTTCGTCAATGCAGTAGACGATGGCGCTCTTCTCTTTATTCGTCTCCGTTCGTATTAATTTTGCATCGAATATTGATATTTTGTCGATGACATTTTTTTTTGAATTTTTATTTTTCGGTTCAAACGAAAATAGGAAACTGCTGACAAACAAATACGTACTTTTGGATACGAAGATTCAATTTTTGGATATGCGACTGTGGTGAGACTGTGAAGTTGATAGTCCGGACGCACAGCAAACTTGATTTTGTTCGTGGTTTTTGTGGCGAATTTTATTTTATTCTTCAGCCAGCGAATTCATTTTTTTTTCTATGGCTCTGTTCCTGAACGGATCCCTCATCCTCCTGGTGTCTGCCTCAAAATGTATCGAACATGAAATGTTTGAAACGATAATGGACCAATTTGATGTTCACTCGCTTATCGTGAACAGAACTTTTATGATCATTTTTTTTTTCGTTGCTTTATACTCGCTGCACAAATTTGTATATCGCATGTGTATCCGTGTTCCGGAACGCACGGTGAAAATTGCCACCGAAATCGACAGCACTGTGTGCAGCAAACAATGCACGTCGGACTCCTCGCAGTCGTGTCCAAATTTGCCCAACGAAAAATTTGGCAATAACGTAGAAAACGAATTGACAAGGACATTACAATTCCCTATATTTTCCATCAACATTCATCGTCGCAGATTTCATTCGAGCTTTGTAATTGTAATTAAATATCGAAAGGTCTCGATTCAGGACCGATTTTTGTTTCTTTATTTTCCTTTAACATTTTCACACATAATTTCGCAATTATCTTCATTGACAAAATTCGCGCGATTCACAATGATCAATATGACAAAACGTTCGGGACGATTTTTTGATCCTTCCAGTAGCAAATAACTCGACTTTGCTTTATTCCAAACATTCGCACCTCGTCGAAAGGGACTTGCATAAAACAAAAAAAGGAAAAAAAAATAAAACTTTGAAATATCAGCATCCACGGGGAGTCTCGCGGGGAGTAACGGAATTTAATTTATCGTCCAGTGAAAATAAAATAAAAACAGGATATTCCGTGCATAAGAACAAAGGACACAAAATTCGTTTATAAATCTTTTCTCATCGTCGTTGAAAAAAAAAAAAATAAATAAAGAAAAAAAAATGAACAAAAAATTGTACAAAAGAATAATCCTTCGTGCCGACAAACTTTTCGATTATTTGTGCACTGCTTATCATCTCTGTAATGATATATATCTCCGTGCTTGTCCAAAGGGGAAATGTTGTTGTGCTGTAGCCCTGTAGTTTCGAGACGTTTACGTGAAAAATGGAAATAGAATGGAATATACTGAGAAAGACACGAAGTACGTTTTCGGATTTTTTGTTTTTTGTTGTATTGTTTTTTATTCTTGAGATTCGTTGCTGGGTTGCAAAGTTTTTTTTATTGAAAAAGAGAGGGAGAGAGAAATATGACTAGCGGACTTACCGGATGAGAATTCATGGGGGTGGAATTTCCGAATCGTAAGAAATGTCAGGGATATGCAACCGCGTATATGGTATTTATATACATTCACATATATAAGATGAAAAGACGAATATAGTATATAATTGTACGTGCAGTGAACGACAAAACCGCAGAATCTCTACGTGAAGTCGAGTGACCGCTCGAACGATAAATCAACCGGTTGTTTTTGTTGGTCAACGTTATTTGGCGTAGAACCCAAGAGAGCCATGCACACCGAGGCCTTGGCCGCCCACTTTGGCAACTGGCCCATTTCTGATCTTCCCATCGAGCGCTCTTATGCATGTCTATATATTTATATGCAGGGATCTAGTTGTATAACTGTGTATCTCGATCCTCTCGTGAAACCCTTTAGCCATTTTTTCCTCTTGCTTTTCTAAGTCATCTAGTCAGACCGACCTCCCTCAACAACGTGACAAAATATTCCTTTCATGGTGACATAACGTCTCGTCGTATATTCTCGCTATTCGTCACGCAATGCTGCCTCGTAAAATGGAACAAAAAGCAGGCAAGCTTCAGCCCTTTTTATTTATTATTATTATTTTTTATTTTCACTGGGCGCAGAATCCTTCACGTATTTTTTTAATGAAAATCGAACGAATCAGATCCCATGGTGATGAAACTTGCCACGAGTTGCCTTCGCAATCAGACTTTTTGAAGATAAAAAAATGAGGACGAAAAAAAACACTGAAAATCGATTGATGAAGAAAAATTACATCGTGCAATAATTCATGGCACTTTTCTTATGCATTTGCGCTAATCAAATTAGTGGTTGACAAGTTTTCCGGATTACCGATGCAAAAAATTCATTGTAATCACCCAAACGTTGTCGCAGCCTGTCGTGTGGATTCGTCCTGGATATTACTCGACGTTTTAATCAGTAGTCCAGGTCTAATTACTTCCTCGACGATAATGAATTTTTGGACAAAAAAATGAGCATGTAAAAAACGTCATTGGTAAAACGATGACTCGAGAAAAACGCATTCGATGCAGTTGGTCAAATCGTTTTTATGGGGATGGAAATTGTTCGTGTTTTGCAAAATGAAAAAATTCAACAGAATGCTTTGGACAATCAGCACATTCACAAAATCCAAATTAAGCTAAAAAATTTGCCTTGGGATTGTCCCTTAATAGCACCAGTCCACAAATTACGAAAATATTCGTTCAAGTAGAAAAAAAAAAAATACTAGAAATTCGAGCAAATTTCGGTCTCTCAGAATTTGGCTTTTCGATCAACGTTAAAAATCGAGCCTCGGCAAAAAAGTAATAAAAAAACTATGAGATTGGTTGTCAGGGTGGTTGATTGGCAAAAATTGAATATTCTGTGTATTTTTTTTACTTTTTTTTTTCGGTGTTTATATGCAATAATGTGGAACAGCATCAGAAAGCTTTTGGAAACCTCGTCGAGCGGGTTCGTCAAAACGGTGCATGAGAGCAGTCGGGGAGACTCGGCGTTCATTCGATTACTGCTCTGCCCGTTGGTCACCCCACAACCCACATATATACAAATTGCCACGTGCACGCGGAGACACGAGATTCGGTGGTGGTGGTGGTGAAAGAGCAGGAGGGTGGCAAATAGTTGAATGTCAACATTGGAACCGCGCTATTGGCAGATTCGGCTCGTTAATACGTGCGGAACCAAGCACGCCAATGGAATCTTAATAATGCATACCACATCGGGCTTTTGTCAGCCACCAACTACCTTCGCGATTGTCAATCGTTGAGACAACGTTTATTTCGTATACTCAACAATCCCGAAACATAATTTTGTCACATTCGTCAGGTTTCCGGTGAATTAATGAGCCAGAAACGTTTTGTTAATAGCCTTCGATTATTTTTTGTCGTCGTTTGGCTGCCGTGAGTGGCGCCGATTAGAAGGTAAAAATGATGAAACGTTAGTATACAGTAGAAACCAAACCTTCGTTGGAAACGATGAATATTTTGTTCGATATGTTCGACTAAACGTTTTGTTTGAATAATCCCAAAAATTGTGGCATCGCAGTAAGAAATATTTTAAAAAGTCGCTGTGGAAGCAAATTTTAGTCGTTCCACTTATTAATTTCGCTGACAGTTCCGTTAGAAACAAATATACTGTCAAAATAAGGAAAATTTCGAAATTATGAAAAAATATTTAGTTTACCGTATTCAACAAAATATCGACGATTTTTAACAAAATTTTATTTCCAGTGCAATTTTGTCATGAACTCTTCGTCTGTAAAACTGGGTCATTCGTTTTCGGGCAAATACGATCTGTACATTTATTGCATTAAAAATCGATGAATACATTTTTTTTTTTCTACAATTTTAAGATTGAAATTCCAAAAGTTGAATATTTTAAACGGTAGCCTGCATTTTTTTCAGAATTTGTGGAAAAGGCTGACAGAACGGTGTGTCCAGGTTTGCAGGCGCAGTTTTTAACAAAATTTCATTTCCAGTTTATGAAACGTTGATTTTCACTGGGCATTGGCTTTTGTTCTTTGCAATTGTTACTTAGATTTCTCTTTGAAAACGGATAATGTTTTTGTGCGTTTATCGGGAAAACCTTTATCATGGTTCTTTGATCAGGCGAGCGTCAGTCCGAGCCTTGATTGGCATTGCCAATTACGTTTTTTTCTCGATGGAATTGCCAGAGCCCTCATGTTCGTGGCATCTGATCCCA
Source organism: Hyposoter didymator (assembly GCA_037952995.1). Classification (NCBI taxonomy): domain Eukaryota; kingdom Metazoa; phylum Arthropoda; class Insecta; order Hymenoptera; family Ichneumonidae; genus Hyposoter; species Hyposoter didymator. The sequence goes on along the minus strand of JBAJMU010000001.1, from coordinate 15,304,989 downwards.
ATGACATTGATGACCCCCAGGCATTACGGTTATCGGATAAAAAAAGGATTTGGCTTGGCCTTATGCCTCTCCAGCGCACGAGGTTTGTAAGAGGCTGACTTGTCCGCGTATATATGGACGATATATGCCGCCGCGATTCCTAATAAACAGAAGGGCCCCAACTGAACGATTTCTAATGGCAAACTTCATGAGCTCTGCCTTTTTGTTGAACATAGTAATCGATATGGACTACGGTCCAAATATATATAGCTTAAAATGGCTTTTCGTATTCCAAAGCCCGATTTCGCCATCCCTGTGGCTCGGCAATATGAAGTATTTACTGGACGCTCACATATTACGCCCTCGGGAGATTCTCGGGGATCTCCATAACAAAATCGATCGGTTGAAGCTCCAAACCGACGCCATCTTCGCTCCCGTTCATTTATACACTTCTCCCAACCATATGTACGCGCGCACAGTTCGCCGTTATACGATGTAACGCACTTCAATTTTCAAGTTTGTTTTTTTTTCGTAATAGTTCGGGATTTTCATCAAATTCTGTTTTCTATTTTACGTGCAAATCCTAGCGATCAAATTTTAAGGTGTTTTATGAATTTTTCGATATTCAAGGTCGGTTGGAATTTTCAATGAAAATTGGCCAACCTCTTTTTTTTTAGTGGAACTGAAAAATCGATTTTCCGAGTTAAGAAATAATTTTTTTAGTGAGAACGTTTCTTTTGAACCAACAAAGTGAAACGAACAATCAGATCCTTGTTGGGGAGTGACCACATTTTTTAAATCGAACAAATATTTCCGTCATTTCACTAAAAATTTTGATAGATCAACGAATTTCGTTTTTTGTCGCAGGTACGTTTCCTATAAATTAAAATTTCACAGATCGAAGTGAGTTACAAATTCCAAGAGATTATGTAACGATAAGCTGAATGTATCGATCGTCATTGGAGACACGTTGATCGAGGTCAATGGAAAATTATCTTGAGTTAAAATCATACGAGAAGGGTTAGGGATCGTGTGCTGTTCCGAATGGATTTCATTTTTCAAACCTCATGTTTCTTTTATCGAAATAATATGTCCACTTGTTTGCAAGCCAGTATTTTTGTCTTTTGTGCTGAATTATAAACGTTCCGGGGGCCAGAATTCTACCTGAGGATCTGTATAAGGTCGTGGCCAGGACGAAGTCCATGGTCACCATAACCTGGGAAAACTGTTTCCATCGGCTCGCGATCGGGATCGAGACACGATTGCCTGCAGAGAAGAAATTTATTCATGGAAATATATTTTTTATCGAATTATTATGTATTTATTTATCGAAATTAGTGAACAAGAATTAGCATTCGTTTTATTATTTCCATTTATTCATTATAATGAGAAAAATAGTATTTATTTATTTATTGAAATTTGAAAAACATTATTTATTTTATTATTATTTTTAATTTATTAAAATAAAACGTCGTCGACGCGTTCCAGTCCAAGTGGGTCCGTGACGAATCCGATCGGGACCTCGATTTCGTCCTCGTTTCGTCAAGATGTCGAATCCTAATCGGTAGTAATTTTTGAAAAAATCATTAGCACCAAAATTAGTCAAGTACAAATTGGAAGCAGATATTGATCGAGCTTCGCCACGTTTTTCACAGCGGTCCCATTGAATATTTTTAGCAACTCAACGAGCATGAGATCGCCTTGTTTTTTTTAGTGCTTCCTACTGTCGATCCCCTTCGAAAATGTTGCGTAAAGTGGATCGCGTTGAAAAAACAAAAAGTGTGTTATGTGTCCTTTCGAAATAAAACGAACGCAGATTCGATATCGCAATATTTGCTTTTCCTTTCACGTAACTAAGTAGAATTTTGTGTAATCGAAAATGGCAAAACGTTCAATGGTTTTGAGTATTTTTGACTCATCAGCTATCAAGCTCACGGGGGATTTCGTTTTCGTGAAAATTTGTTGTCATGAAATATTCGTTATTGCAAATTTTTATTTGTATCAAACGGAGAAAAAGTTTCTCAATCATTTCTATACTTTTACGTTGGCATTTTTATTTTTATTTTTATAGTGGAATAGAATCCCTTGAAGTTTTCCCATCGAAAATGAATAAAATGCTGGCTATTGGCTTACAAAATCCACTGACACGTCCTGAGCGAGTTGGGCGAATGAGTGATTAACACTTCGCCTGCAAACCTGGACACACCGTTCTGTCAGCCTGTTCCAAAAATTCTGAAAAAAATGCAGGCTACCGTTTACATTCAACTTTTGGAATTTCAATTATAAAATTGTAGAAAAAAAAATGTATTCATCAATTTTTAATCCAATAAATGTACCGATCGTATTTACCCGAAAACAAATGACCCAGTTTTACAGACGAAGAGTTCATGACAAAATTTCACTGAAAATGAAGTTTTGTTAAAAATCGTCGATATTTTGTTGAATACGGTAAACTCAATATTTTTTTGTAATTCCAAAATTTTCCTGATTTTGGCAGTATATTTGGTTTCTAACGGAATTGTCAGCAAAATTTTCGAGTGGAAAGACTAAAATTTGCTTCCACAGAGACTTTCTAAAATATTTCTTGCTGCGATGACGCAATTTTTGGGATTATCCAAAAATACGTTTAATCGAACGTATCGAACTGAATATCGATCTTTTTCAACCAAATTTTGTTTTCAGTGTGTATGTTCTACCGTATAACATTGCTAAGTTTGTCGAAATGTGATTGGTGCTTGGAAACTCGAGGTCTATCAGTATAAGGTTTAAGGTTCACCTTCCGCGGTGAATGTTGATGGTCGATGCGGAGGAAATTGTCAAGCGGAGAGTCGTTTTGAAGTGATTGCGCCCGCAGCGGTATTTTTCCGATTACAATTTGAAAGGCGATTGGCTCAATTTTCGTGTTTCCTTTGTTCAAATTTCGACTCATTATATATTTGTCGGTATTCATAAAACTCGCGTTATCTACGCCGGGGAAGGAAGGTTGGAAAAGTCTTGGAGGAAAAAAATATCGCTGGGTAGGATTGCGTGGTTTTATCTTCGGTAACGGACACAATCAGAGCGCGAGGCTCGAGGAGGAAAAATAAATGAACAAAAGTGCTCGGATCCACGACAAATTGCTTTTCCTTTCAAATATTCACGGATTTGCGGTGTTTTAAAACTCGCTTTTTTCTCGACATTCTTGTGGGGTTCGCTCGGCAACGATATAGTTATGGTTAGGAATGAAAAAACCGAGGGATATAACACTCGAGATTTCCAGACACGATTTTGTTATTCGTACATACAGTTGGGTATATATAACCACCATAGCCCCGGATACGGGATCACGGAGAACCCCCCGAAAGCAGCAAGCGGCGAGCGGGTTCTCGCGAAGGTTACGAGGTCGTATTTCCTCGTTTTTGAAGGTGGAAGCCTTGCTCTCTTCTTTCCAACCCTGCGAATGTGTTTTTTTTTTCATCATCTCTCTGGACCCCGAAGCTGCGCTCTTTCTCGCCCGTGTAGGGAGGCACTATGTGTAGATATGACTTTTCTTTTCCACAGCCTCGTTTTCTCACACCCAGAGTCCACATCGTGAGCATCGAGAAAGCAGCAGGTGATGAATTTTTTACCCAATATTCTTTTTCGCCCTCCGTCGCGAATCAATTTTACTCTTTCATTTTTCATTTTCTTCTGCAAGTCTCACAGCTTTACTGCGACAATCTCAACACGTAACATAAACGAGTCGGAATAACGAAATCACAAAAAGTCAAAGATCGTCAAATCGGGATAAAGATTTTTCTCAGAATTTTTGTTCAATATTTCGGAACATTTTTTTTTCTTGTGGCGCTGATTCAGAAGAATTGTGATTCCGATTTTTCCATGCCAGAGATTTAGCTGCAAAAAAATGATTGTTATTTGAATCGTTGCGACGAATTTCATCGATCAAAGTTCGCGTGAGAAAAAAAACTTCATTTTGCTGCTCCTCGTCAATGCGTCGTTCGCTTCGCATTATTCATTCACTTACAAACTCGCATGTGTCTTGTTTATAAATCTCCAAAACAAATAATGGATCACTACAGCCTCCAGAAATTGACACATCGTGATCCGAGTGTTCTCCGATCGTTTATTCTTCGTTACCAACTATTTCAGTCTTTTTTTTCTTCTTGCAAAAGGCCATAAAGTTGCCTGAAAGAAAATTTCAAAACGTTCAGAGAATTCGCTCGATCCTTGTCGAAAAAGACGGGGACTTTTCTGCCAATGCTTCTCCATCATTTCCATGGGATTCGATAAATTATTTAACGACGTTATTTTTTTTTTGTAGTGAATCATTGACTCGACCGAAACGATACGAAGGGAAAGAAAAAAGCAAAAGATTACGAAATTTCACAGCAATAACCACTAGAGTGACAGCCTGAAGGATAGCTGAGGCGGTTTCGCAAGTGATGGTCGAGATCGATCAGTCATGGCGAATTCCCCTCGACTCAACGTTTCAACATAAAAACCAAAAATCGAAGTAGATGTTGTGATAAAAAATAAATAATTGGGCGAAAATAACTCGAAATATTGCAAAATTAAAGCGACCGATGAAAAAAAATGCGGAGGAATTTAACGATCTGTTGATATCGAAGCAAATGTGCACGAATCGTTGTTGACTCGATTCATCACTCAGAAAGGAGGATTGAGAAAAACGTCAGCCTAAGTTTTGCTGCTTGGGGGATTTGCTGGAGAATTTTCTTTCTGCACAATAGAGAACGAGAGAGGCACAAGGGTATTAAATCCATAGGGAAGAAAGGAGGGGACGTGCTGCATGGGAAGAGTTGGTGGCGGCAACGGTTTGATGGCTCTTCTCCCTGGATGTTATATCTCCGAGAATATATAATCTCTACACATTCACAAAGGGTAAACTGATCTATCTGTATGAATCGAAATATGTATAATCGAAAATCTCAGATATTAGATATCTCGATAACGGCTGGACGGATTTTCTCAGAACAAAAGGACCATCCGAAAGAAAATAATCCGGATACAATATTTCGGAACAACATTTTACAAAATTTGCAGAAATTGAAGAAATTTCACAATTTTTAAAAATACTCAGATTTTCGTAAAATTCGAAGAACCATTCAATTTTAAACCGTCTAATCGACATTCCCCAAATTCAATACCAACCTTCCTATTATGACACTCTATCTATAAAAAAAAAAAAAATACTAATAAATCTTGAAATTTGCGGAAGTTAGAACGTCGACGCCTTTTTTTGAAAATTTCAAAATGCCGTAGAAATCATATTTTTCCAGCAATTCCAACGAAATTCCCAGAGAATCAAGAGCTTGTATAGATTAACGACTGTGCAAAACGGGAGGGCTGTAGCTCAAATCGTTCTCGAGTTATGAAGCTTTCAATTTTACAGTGCAAGAACATACACACACACACATCTGGAGGTTCTTTCTAAATATGATTTTTCGATGTTTTGGGACATTTCAAGCACATTGACGTTGAAAACTGAAAAAAAAAAAAAAAATTCACCGTCCCATAGCTTCCTCTACAAGGCAGCAAAAATATAGAGTTTGCACAGTCATCATGGGTATACAGAGGCTACGAAGGATTATTTGCGAAACGCAAGACAGAGAGAGAAAGGTGCTAGGCAAAGCGAGGTGAAAAAGCGAAGAGACAGGAGCCAATCGATGGCACTCTCGCAATCACCATCGACGATTTAATCAGAGGTATCATCGGTCGGTGGTGTCGCTGTAATCGCGGTCTCTCTGGTCCTCTGCTCTCAGCTTGGGTGCTTCGGACATTCGCTTTTCCCCTTTCAGCTACCTATAAATATCTATAGGTATGAGCAGATTTGAGAGGCACACACGTATACGAACAAAATACACACACACACACACGAACACACACATGAATTAAAATCTGGCATATCCAACGCAATCCATCGATGTTTAATTCACTTCTCGAAAACCACGAGCACTTTAAATTGATGAAGTCACGTGAAGGTTGATCCGTGACACGCGCAAACTATTCCCTGTCGCAATTTAATTAAGACGAGTCCTCACCACCGTTGAGCTTGTGATCAATTACCCTAAATATTTGTTAAACACTTGATTGTGTATTGACGTTTCTTTTTTTTTGTTTTAACTCATTGGCGTTGAGTCAAACACTTGCGGAAATTGCTGCGAGCGATAGGAAGAGAATGATCGAGAGATGAGAAAAAAAATGGGGAAGAAAGCTGGGAGCTGATAAGCTGGAGATGATCGCGTTGTCATCTCGTTTCTTCTCGTTGTAAAAAGTGAAATTCTCATCGGGTAGCAATGAAAAATAAATCGTCTCACATTGTGGAGTGGTGAAGTACATCGCAATTTTTTCGAAACCGACAAGTTGTCGATATTATTTTTAAAATTTTTTACAGAAACTGCTTATCGTCCGAGATCTTTAGTGAAATTTGTTCAAAATTTTATTTCCTCGTGCATATGAACAATGATTTTTTTTTGCTTGAAAATTTCATAATTTATTGTGAAAAAAAAAAAAAAACATTTGCCAAGTGCAAAATGGTTTGGAAAAGTTGATGTCGACCGAAGTCCAGGAAGGACTCTGGTACGCATGATTCAGGAAATTCTCTACCAGTCAATACACACACAGGCACTCACACATCTAAGTCAATAGACATGAACGCTTGTACGAGAGCATTTGATGTAAAAAATAATCAGAAATTTCTCCGGTGAAGTGACATCTCGAGAGCTTAGCTGCTGATGCTGGGTGAGCATATATATATAGGAATAAGAGAGATAGAAGGAAAAGCTAAGCCCGGATATTCTCACAAGGCTGCTCCGTTCCTTTTCGCTACAGCGATAATGGGCTTGAGATTGTTTCCTTTTATTCCTGAGGATATAATCATTTCTGCTCGTACTTGCAAAAAGATAGGAAACAAGAGGAGCACGAAGAGAGAAAGAGAGAGGGAGAGACGAAAGGAGAATAGACTGTATAGACAGAGAAAATAATGGTGAGGATTAGAACGACAAGAAGTGACAGATGCAGTCATGAAGGATCGAGTTGAAGGAAATTCAAGGAAATGAGAAAATTTTGTTTCGAATAGGAAATGTGCAATGACGTCTGCATCGTCAGGAATATTGATCCCGAAACAACAACACTTTTTGGGACGTCAATAATAACGCGTTGAAAACAATCAGCCTAAAAGTTTAAATCTTCACTCGAAAGACGTCGCGCTCACTAATACGAAAAAATAAGCAAAATGCCACACGATTGGATGCTTTGAGAAATCGAATAAACTTGATCTGCAACAATCTTGACTCGGTGCTGACTGGGACCTGATGACGATTGCTTTCGCAGGCTCTTTCTCCCTCTCTCTCTTTCTCTTTCTTTTCTCTTTGTTTTTATTCATTCAATTCTTTTTATTTATAATCTATTTTTTTTCTTCGATTCTGATTACGCTGTGTTATGCTTTTTCTTTTTTTATTTGTATCTGATCACTATTTGCTGTACGGATTATCCCAGGGCATGAAAATATTTATCAATCACTTTTTCTCTTTCTATTTCCTCGTAATTTCGTATTTGTTAATATTATTGTTATTTGTGTTTATGCATTTTTTATTGTTTTCCTAGTTTTCAGTTAGTAACGTTTGTCCTACGTCTTTTTATAATAATAATAATAATCATCATTATTATTATTATTTGCTGGCTATGTTTCCTTTGCCTCATGGAAAGTTTTGCAAGGCATGAGCTAAAATAATGAATCAATTAATCTTTCTGGCTGCTGATGATGTCTGATTGGGCTGAGACGTGCTCGTTCATAGTTTTTTAATCAGGATTAGATTAAAGTGAAGCGATAATCGTTGATAACTTGTTGTCTGGAGGGCGAGACAGTTAGGCATCGTTTTTAATGAATATTGTGGTAGAGGTTGTGACATTTCGTGATAATCAGTGCTACATGGGGAAATGGGAATCGATTGCCTCTCGCTTCACCTCGTCTTGGTTACGACGGTGCTACTAATTCGTAATTAATCGTGCAGATCATTAAGCTACGTCAATTTTCTCGTCAGCAGCTCACGAATTAATAATTCGTGTATGTGTGTGCATAAGAATAATTATCGTGTGCAATTTCCTCGGGGATTTCAAGGTGTAAATCAAGTTCGAGCTCTTCCTCTATATACAGATGGAAAACACACACATTTACCACCTCCCAGACGAAATTGCGACGACGATTTAGCACTCGAATAAATGAGCAGATCAAGCAAAGATGAAACGAAAATGTACGACTGCCACCCATGCGTCTTGNAAAGTGGATGGAGACAAAACTGTTCGGACTAACCATTGTACACACGTATTATCTCTCCATTTCTCTCTTTCATTCTCTCTCTTGTTCGTTTTCCCTTCATGTCTGTTTCGGTCTTTCTAATGGTGTGCAATGGTTGATGCTGCCATTGACAAGATTTATTATATAGCTGAGCCATTGAATCTTAAAATAATTTTACTCGTCTCTGTGGATCTCGCCATTCTTCCTTCACATTTATCGTTCCTGGAACAAGAGAATATAAGGAGGAGAAAAAAAAGGAGTTTATGAGAAGAAAGAGCACGACGACTGAATGATTGAACGTTTTAACCGTTTGCGACGAACAAATGAAAACCCTGGAACGATCTCAAGGGTTGACGTAGGAGGGAAGCCCTTGTCCTGTTTTCCTTTTCATTTCAAGCCCAAAAAAATGATAAGGTGTGCAATAATCTCCCTAGGCACGATGTGCAAAATTCGATCACTAGAGTTCTGACAGTTTAATTGACCAAAACCTGCCATGAAAATATAAATATGTTTGCGAAGTAAGAAAACACATAACGCCGTTGAAAACTGAGAAATTGTCAAAGTTTTGCAAACTTAATGTGTAAATTGTTTTCTTCCGTTGCTCTCGCTATGGCTCGATTTTTAATAATCATGCTAATTGTTTCTTGCCTCTTCGCACAAATAAGAAATCTTCGTTGACGAAGGAAACAGGAAAAAAAATTTGTCAACTACCGTGACCAAACTCGTGATCAGCATTCAAAGGCAGCGAAAGTTTTCTTATGAATAATCCAGCAGATACAACTCGATCAAAATATTGTTACTCCGTTCGTGATTGCTTCGTGAATTTATTGCTGGAACGCAGATACATTGGACAAATTTATGAATTCGTCCATGCTAATTAACTAATCAACGAATCTTACCAATTAATTAATTCGTCGGGAGAAATTTATCTTCTCAGCCTCATTCTTCGTCTCGTACTAAAAAATCTGAAAAATCGTTAAATCCCGAATCGTAACTGTCATACTGACATTTTTGCGAGTTTCCAAAATATTTCCTGAACTATGAAGCTTCTCTGTACGTTTCACCAAGTAATGGAGATTCGCCATGGAAAAATAACCGAGAACTTTATCGATTCACACTGGAATGGACCTGAACAGCGAGTTTAACTTTCTAAATATTTCCAACTCTCCTTCCTCTTCCTTCCTCGTGCACTAATGGCAGTTCGGTCAGTATCTACTTAAAATTGTATAGTTTAAGCTCCCTGTTTACTGCAGCAAACACAAGTGGATGTTTCTCTCTCGTTCTGTCTTTACCTCTTAACTTCAATCCGCTCGATTCCATGGCATCGGAAGTGTAGAGGCTAAACAAACTTTGTAGTCCCATGGGTCTCGTTGAATATTCTTCCTCATGTACACAACTGCGAGCCCCCGAAACATATGCGCTACGATTTATAATCAATTAAGCCTAACAATTTGTTACCGTGCGCCCAAAACTTGGCTTGCCTCTTGCAAATGACAATTATTTCGGAATAAAATTAATTAAGGACGTTGTATGGCGACGGTCAAATCTAAATTTTTGTTTTCAGTTTTTCTTACATACAGCGATGCTTTCTAAGTCCAAGCTCATTAAAAAAAGTTCTTACAAATTGATAACAGAACGACGTACTCTAGAGCCAAGATTGTCCGAGGTAATTTTTATTTCTTTTATAATAAAAAAAATTTCGAAAAAATTTTACGACCGATTATTTTGAATAACTGAATAAAGCTTCTCTGATGTTACATGAAAGTGTATGCGAAGTTTCAAGACGCTTCACCATCTAGAAATCGAAATATTTGATGTTGAAAATTGCAGCTTTTAACTTACGTTTTTATGAGAAAGTACTGAAAATTTTGATTTTTATAAATAAATATCTCGACTGCAAATTGGAAGGAATTCTATCGATAGAAAATTTACATTTCAAACATTTTGAAGATTGACTCTCCACTGTTAATTAAAGACAATTTAAAAATTATTGAATAAAAATTTGCCAACCAATGGCTCGCGTCATCTTTCCGACGTGTCTCCGTGACCCCAATCACAAAAGTCTTCCGAATGAGTGAAAAAATAGAAAAAGTATTTGCGTTACCAAGACTGGATTGTAAATTGCAAAAATCTGTTGAAAAATTAAGAATAAAAACAAAAAAAGAATGACCATGAGGTTTATTCCATTTGTACGGTCACCACGACGTTTAAAGAGTTACCGTTTGCGCACAAATTCATTTTATAGCGCGACGCGTTCGGAAAGAATTGGCGAAGCTTGCATTCGATCAACTTAATTAAAAAAGACACTCAGTCAAATGGAAAATATACGAATCCAGGGTCGTTTTAATTTTTTCCCTTTTCTTCGTAAATTTGTGAATTTCGAGGTAACAAAAGCCTGTTGGCTTCATCCTGTTGGATTTGGAATTCAAAGTGATGGTTTCCACCAGCGAAGACGAGAGTGCGGGCAAGAGAGAGAGATGCAGCTAGGGGAAGATGTAAGATGATAGAATTTAGGGGCTGCACTCTGGCACCGAGCGGGTCCGGGCACATAATAGGCTTGGGGTCCAGCTCGTGTTTCTCCACACCTCGTCAAGTACAGAACATCCTGGTAGCAGGGTGTACACATTAGACAAACGTGATATGCACTCAACTATACATGACCGTAGAATATACTCAAGTCTGTGGGTCAACGTCCACTCAGCTTTACGAAAAGTTCAAGGAAATGAAAATATTAATTCGAAATCATTTTATTTAAAAAAAAATCATTTCAAACTAAATTGAATTTCTTTGAAACTAAAAAATTGAATTTCAATGCAATTGTAACCCCGAGAAAAAAAAACAATTGATCGTTCACAGATGTTTTTAATGATTTTTTTTTTTGCAACTAATATTTTTCTCGATAAAAATTTGGATGAAAATTCAGAAAATTCGTAACATATTTCTGCCTGGACTATTGATCCATCGAAGCACCTTGATCAATTTGGATATTCGTGATCGTTAGGATCAGAAATTTTTACAATTATATTGTTGAGAATTAAGGAAAAAAAAAAAAAAAAATCGAAACTGATCAACTTAGTATTTCGCCATGAGACTATTACCCCAAATGATTTTTGTGATTCAAATAGGCATCCATCTGTATTCGCAGTCCTCGAGATGGGACTCGAACGAGCGGAATATATTGGAATCAATATTTGAAGAAGAATTTAACGGGAAAATGAGAGAAAAATTCAATCAACAAAATCAGCATACCATGCAAAATTCATACGAACGAAATAAAATAATGAAAATAGCGCCATCGTTTATTATTATTCCAGGCGAGAAAAAATACTGTGAAATAAAAAATTGGTACAGTAATTAGATCTTGATTCGTATCGAAATACTCATGGGACTCGTGGGTCTAAAAAAAATCAATTGTCAACAGTGTCTAGCTGTGCTCATCAGTATTTTTTCCAATGAGAAAATCCGTTGGAGCTGCAAGTTGCAATTTCCAAACTGTTTTTGTAAAAATAGCAAATTCGTATTTTTGTTGATTTAAAAATGAAATCTAATCGATCAATAATTTTCTGTCGTCCTCCTAATTTTCAGTTGATTGCCTATTTTGGTTCGATGATGGAGAAACAAGTCTGCGGTTGGAAATATAGCTCGTGCTGATTTTTCGTACACGAATTACGTGCCGAGGGCGATTTTCGATTCGAGTCACACCTTTGCGAATTTTTTATCTTCTTTCTCTGCGAATTAAACTCAGTCTGGCTTTTCCATTGAAAAATAAACGAAAGACCTTGAGATTGTGTTAGGTTCGTATGCCGTCCGAAGCGTATAACTTTGGTATAGTCTATTGGCTTGGATCCAGGATAAAAAAAGGAGAATGTGGGAGGGCAGAAAACGTCTGTGTTACAAGATGAATTTCGTACAAACAACCTCTGGGGTTTCCAATTTCACAAGCTTATTCGGTGGTGGTGCATCGGGATAGACGGTTTCACGCGATAAACGATAATCTCCAAGTTTTCCTTCTCTCTTTTCGAGCCTGCTCGTATTTTGCGGAAAAACTAGACGTCACCGCACGTACTGGAAAGAGGAAAAAAAAAGTAACAGTAAAAATAGAAAAATCGATGTATCAATGTCGCTAATACGAAATTTTATGGGGAACCAAGAGCGAAAACAGGGCATGGGGCTGGTATAGACTCTCGATATCCGGAGGGTCGTACAGAATCGAGCGGAAGTGTAAGCAAAAATATACCCTCGGAATAATGTGCTTGGGGGTTCGAAATTTAAGGGAATTGATAGCAAAACAGTAAAACACTCGAATGCGTTTTTTATTTTTTTATTCCTGAATCGTAATTCAATGGTCAGCGGTAAAAATCGAGGATAAAAATCCTGTCTCGTTTTTCAAGAGTGAGAGAAACTTTACTCGCAGATAGATCGACACACAAAAACCGGAAGTGAGCCCGCATTTGTTCGGTGGATTCATTAATTCTTCGTGAGAAAAAAAAACGCTACCTACTCTTCTAGCTTTGGTCGTTTTACACGAGTTTTTCTTCTCCCTCTTTCGTGCCATTCCTCTTTCGACTCAAACTCTTGTTTTCTCTCCCGCTTTCTCGTTCGCTCTTCGTACGTCGAGTATGCTTTATTTCGAAACGGTGGAGATCAGCATTGTTACCGGAAGTACTTTACACTATGTCTCTACCCAACGTAACGCTTTTTTTTTTTTACTATTCTTTTTTTCATCTTTTCCCCGAGCTTTTTGTCTTTTTGTTTTCACATTGTTGGCTCTTTTTCTGTTCGTTATCCCTCGCATACACTTTTACAAGTTTCTCTTCATCTCTCTCTCTCTCTCTCTCTCTCTCTCTCTCTCTCTCTCTCTCTCTCTCCCTCTCTTGTGTTCTCATACACTCAGGTTTTTTAAAATCCTTTTGGGTGTTTGGGGGAGAGACAGATGATGATGGTCCGACTAATGTCGAAGTGCACTTTCCGCTAGGATTCTTTATAAACTGCATTTGAGCAACACGACCGTTCCGTCTGTGTGTGCGATTTCATGAAAAATGCTGACATCTCAGTTCATTCAGCAAAAGATACTGAAAAAGGGCGTAAAAACAGTTCAATAGAAATTTGAAAAATCATCAAATTCAAACCGTTCCACCGATATTCCCCAAATTCAAAACCAACCTTCCTATCATGATAATCTATTCATCTGTTTTAAAGAAAAAATTAGTAATAAATCTCGAAATTCGCGAAAGCTAGAGCGTCGACACCCTTTTTTTGAAAATTTCAGAATGCCGTAGAATTCGTATTTTTCTAGCAATGCCGAGAAAATTCTTAGAGAATTAAGAGTTTGTGTAGATTAACATCTGTGCAATACACATTCGGACATTTTCTCTAGATATGATTTTTCGATGTTTTGGGACATTTCGAGCACATTGACATTGAAAACGGTGAAAAAAAAATTTCACCGTCACATAGCTTCTTCTATGAGGGAGCAAAAAATTCCCATTCATTTTTTTACCGCGCTAACGTTATTCCAACCGGACGTGGTTATACCGTGAGAATATTAACAAAAACTACGAAACTGGATTAACTGTTCGTAGGCTGCTCGGAGTGTCAGGCAGCCGGGTAATCAATCAACGGTTGGCGTGGAGATGGTTGTTAAATTTTTTAATACGCTCCAAGTTTAAAAAATTATTCATATTTCTTTGTAAACATTGCCAAGATTTTCTTGATTGTAAAAATGCGTTAAATATTTGCGAAGCTGTTCGTAACCGCTCGGACGATTTCGCAGAATCGATTCGATCATTTCCAATCGCTTTGAACAAAGATTTTCTTTTTTTTCATTGAATCAACGGAATAACGATTCGATGTTCCAACTCGAGAAGATAATCCTCACTTTTCATAATAAATTATTCGTTACTTCATGACTCTTTGGCACATTGGGTCTGTGATGCCGGTGGAGAAGCTTAAAACGGAAATCCCGCTGCATTGAGACTGAAAAGAGTCTCGCGAATAGAATGAGACGCTGCAAATCCAATTTGGTTGACGATCGCGAATTGAATTTTATCAGAGGACGAGAATGAAACGAGATTTTTTCCACGTCTAATGTAATTTTAGTAAAAAAATAAAACAAAAACACAAATAAATAAATAGATGAAGAACGAGAAAAAATCCGAAATCTTGATCACAACGTCCCGAAACCTTCCGAAGGTGCGATCACGTGTGAGCACAACGATATTATCATCCAGTTATTTTTCCAAATAATGAGATTTTGCTCTGAGCTCCAAAAAGCCAGAAATATATTTGCCGCGCTTCCTCTTTGTCTCAGAAAGCATGGAAGCGTTAAAACAGTCATTATCACCTGCCGCCGCAATGGGCTCAGAGGCATGAAGTCTCTTCAGTCAAAAGATCAAAGGATCTTTTGCGGAATGGTAACACTATTATGGTTTTTCGCTACTTTGTCGAGATCGAGCCTGGCCTGGCCGTAGACGGAGTCTCGACCCTGGGAGTTTTCGTTTTGACCAGGCGGCCAAACAGTGTCATCAACTTTTGTCATTTCAATGCCCCATCAGACACGCAAAAATAGAATTACAAAGACGAGAGCGAGAAAGAAGGAAAAAGCGAGGGAGAAGGAGGCAAAGCGAAGAAATGAGAATAAAAGTGGATGGAAAATTCGCCTTGGGGAGCACGCGATTCCCACATTTTTTACGATATACTTCAGGATCCCACCACCAACCACTAAAAAGCACTACCAATTTATATATATACATGTCTCAGTGTGTGCGTGTGTGTGTATCTGTATGCATTGAGCGAACGAAACTTTACAAAGTCCGAATAAAGAGAAGTGTACAATGGTGGTGGTATTAAGCATGTACGTACGTTCGTACACGTTTGCAAGAAAATACAGTAATATAGAATCAAAGCCATGCCCCAGAGTATGTTGGTTGTTCGGACGTTCACCGTTCTCTGTCTTTTTCTCTGTACAACTCTAGCAAAGCCGGTGCTATGTACCCGAGCAAGGAAGTTTCCACTTGTCGGACGATCCTTTTTATTTCCGGTACATCCGCACGGTCACTGTACCGTGGAAAGTAGTATCGTAAACCCTACAGGACGTTTCAGAAATCTACTCTTTTACTAGCCTCGCTAGGAATGAAATTTTGTGAAAAATCGTGGATATTTTGTTGGACATGGAAACTAAATATTTTTTGATCATTTCAAAATGTTCGTTATGTTGGCAGTATATTTAGTTTGCAGTTTAGTTTGAAGTGAAATTTGTTAATGTAAAAATAAAATTCATCGTGGTCGGAAATATTTATTCCAGCCAAAAACGATCATGAAAACAACAATCAAAAATTGATTTCGAATCCACAAAAAATTTCATTCTGCCTTGTACCGCGGTAAGCTGTCGATCTTTATCCTCACAAATTAATAGAAATCGTTTGTTTCGAAAAAAACGATGTTCTCAATTTTCTCACTGAATAATATTTATTTGAGTGCTTGTCGCACTAGGAATGAAATTTTATTAAAAATCTTCGATGTTTTGTTGGAAACTAAATATTTTTGGATACTTTCAAAATTGTTGATATTTTGCCAAAAATAACAAAATGACTGAAATTTGCTTCCGACGAGACTTTCTAAAATATTTCTCGCTGCAATGACACTATTTTTGGGATTACCCAAAAAAAAAACGTTTAGTCGAACGCATCGAACGAAAAAGTCATCATTTTCAACAAAAGTTTGTTTTCAGTGTGCGGATACGGAAAAGCGTGTGAGCAATAATGAACGCGACTTTTCTGGAAAATTTATTGACTTCTTTATATAGTTTCGTTCTTAAGCTCGCTCGATCGCCGCTGAATTGAAATATATGAAGCATGCATGATGGATTGAGATATTTTTGTGATAACAAAACGATTCTTCACGATTTTATGGTTTCATAAGAAGCCGAGTTACGTGATTATGTCATTATTTACGATTCACTGTTCATTCGGATTCTTTTCAACATCGATTGCATTTGCATCGGGGATTACATTGGCCCAAGTCCGGGCTCAGTCATGGGCTTCAACGATCGTTCATTTGCGATCGTGTGTGCCAAGCATCGATCGCATGTGAAGCTTTGTTGATACTTTTATGGGATATTTATTCTGCAAACATATTTTTGAGAGACTCGCTCCGAATTTGTCATTTTTACTCAGCCACTGCATTGTCGGAGCTAAGGAATTAATTGACCTGACACTCAGGGTTACTGGAGTGTTTATTTTTCTGTCAATCCATCTTCGAATCTTTTTGAAATTTCGCACATTTCTTGGTCAATACTGCACGATGCAATTTCTAAATTTTCGTTGGGGTCTGTCCACTCGATTCAAAGTTGTTGTTTTTTTTTGGAGCTATGGTGTTGAGATTTTTTGAATAATTGCCTACAAGATCCTGGTCACATCAAGGACCCAATAATTTTCAAATCTTCCTCCGAAATTTCTTCACATTCCTTGAGAATTTTTTTTCGCTGGTAATGTTGTTTGTATTATTTGAAAAATTCAGACAATTGTCACAGCAGATCTGAGGTTCAGGGTCTAAGGTTTGCGAGAAAATACTGTAACCGATTGTGAACGAGCTCGTACACACGATTTATGGATGGGAGTTGGATAGGAAGGACAACGAACAGTATATAGAGAAAGGTGGATGCAGGGCTGTAACTCCCCCTGACATTCCCTTCGTTAAAGTTTTGTTCAACGTGCGATGTGCTTTTGCAGTTTGCGAAACGATGAAGGAGGTAAGCGAAATGGTGCAACCAAACCAGGCAGCGAGCGTGAGAGAGAGAGAGAGAGAGAGAGAGAGAGAGAGAGAGAGAGAGAGAG
>JBAJMU010000001.1:15170622-15287855 GCA_037952995.1 Hyposoter didymator | reverse complement strand
AGAGAGAGAGAGAGAGAGAGAGGTACAGAGTTCGAAGTACCTGGAAACTCACTGACAACGTGGAAAACTCCTAACGTCTGTGCCGTACGTTTCATACTCTACTTACAAGTATATACGTTGAGTTCCATGCGTGTATTTCGAGAGTTACGATGAGTGGTCGAAGCAGAAAGTATTCTGTAGAAATTTCGCTTTTTCACCAATAGACATTGGCTGGTTGCTTGTTTTGAAGGATTCACAGAGTGGTGGACCTTCGATTTTAGGATATTCTCTCCTGCTTTTTTTTTCCATCCTCTCCCTCAATTATTTGCCATTCATTGAAGCCTCGGAACATAAATTGCTGACACTTTTTCAACGAATAAAAATGTGACACGTGGATCATGGATGAGCAATCGAAGCAGGAGTCTCGAAATTTTCTCGAACCACATCAAACGTTATTTTTCTTTATCGATTTCTTGTAACCAAAATATTTCGCCACTACAATAAAAAAATACAAATTATTGCTAATTGACCCGGAAGTTCATTAGTCCATGTCCCGCAGTTTCTTAGTCATACAGCTGGCAAATTGGAACGATTCGTCGTGCCTGTCCAAGCATCAACAACGATTATCATTCGATAATGAGGGAGAAAAAAAATACCTGGACGTCACTAACATGTTCATGAGAAAAATAGTTCGTTACTTATCGTTTCCACAGGCAGCGCAATACAGAGCTCAATAAAAACAAGACAATATTTAAAAAGTACATACTGATTATTTATATCCAACCCTGACAAAGTTTACAAACACCCACGACGTTTCCTTGACGATTTCTACTCTACGGTTGTGACGTTGCTATACATTTCCATGAAGATTCATGAGAAGGGCTCGCGATTAACTTATTTACGTGTAAAGGTGTGAATGTAACGCTCTTATCCCTCGGTTCTCATGTAGCCGAGAAAGTTTGACCTGAACTCGAACATTCAATATCTCGGAACACTCGGAAGAATTCATGGCCCCCGTTCCTCAAATTTTCGATAATCGCTTTTTTTTTTTTTAACTTCGTCCGCACTCCTGGGTCATTCGTGTCCGGAAAAATACGATGGATTGGTCCATCTGTTGAGTCGAAAATGGATGAAAAAATTATTTTTCTGTAATTTTATAATTGAAAATCCAAGTTAAAGATTTGGAACAGTAGCCTGAATTTTTTCATCATTTTTGGAATGTAATAACTGGCTGAAAGAACGGTGTATCCAGGTTTACAGACGAAAGGTGCGGAAAAAACGTTTACAGACGCGAAGTGTTAATAAATAAAAATTTCAATCGAAATTTCCAAAAAAACTTACGGAATATTTGGTAACTACACGTTCAGTTAATCGCCCCCAAAAAAATGATAGAAATTCTGTATTTTCGTAGCTAAAAACTATGCTCAAACTTTTCAGGGAGACTGGATCATGAACCCATGAGTTTATGAAGCAAGCACTTACACGTATCGATCGCTGAGCATCAAAAGGATCGATGTTACATTCCAAGCTCCTCGGGAGGCACTTCGAAAAACGCCATTTTGATATTTAGCTATATTTGCATCGAGAGGTTATGTAGCAGAAAAAAGTGTATGCAAGCGTTTCGTGTGTTTGCTCGAACGAAAAATCGTTGAACCGATGAATTTCCCCGACGGCGTGAGTGCGCATAAAAGGGCACTGTAAAAATTCCGCTGTCCTACACTTCGGTCTTCTCTCTATGTCGGAAATACCGAGTGCATACGCACGCGTGTGTACGCCAACAAATTTTACTCTCGTCGAGTTGTTTCACCCTCCTCTCTTCCCCTCCCCACTCAGAGTCCGCACATTGCAGTCATGTGCATATAAATATTCTTGTATATTATACCCATAACATCGAATATGTGCAGCGCACGCTATATAATAAAATAACGCGATCCTACAAGCGTGACTTATGTTCAATTTGTTTCGCCGTCATTCATCGTTCCGTTTCAACACGGATTTCCATATACAGCATCCACTTGTTAAGATAAACGTCAAAATATGTTTTTTTTAAGCTGTTTATATCTTCGCAGCGATCTTATGACTTTTGCAATTTTCGAGTTATAAGTTTTGAATATTTTATAACGTTTTAACTGGATGCAGGTAAAGTTTCGTTTTTTATTTTTCATTTTCATATTTTTTAAATAATGTTGGTATATATTTAGTTCGAGGCTCTTACGATCAATTCTGCTAAATTATTCGAACGTTGTTTTTTTTTTTTTTTACATAAAAGATTCGTTGAATTTCACCGTTCTCTTCATTTTTCGATGGCGCAGAATGTATCACATTGGAAAATAATTTTTAGCGAATTTCTAAGAGCACGAATTTGAAAAAAAAATGAGAAGTTTCGAAAAAATGTAAAAAAACAGATTTTCAATGCAAATATGATATTTTGGATATTTAATCAACGTCAAAATGGATAATTCAAATAACCTGATCTGTTACCATTTATTTTTTTTTAATTTCACGTTTTTCTTGAATGTAAATGTTGCGAGAAATTAAAAAAATTGAACTTGAAAAATGACAGTTCAGGAACAGGAACGGATTGACCTTGAATTTTCGTCATTGCGACTGAGCCAAGTGCCAGTTGAACTAATAAATGGCAAGAACAAATTGTTTCGTACAAGAGAAACGTTTAATTTCCTTGAATAATCACGAAACAGACTGCTCTTGACAAGAACAGTAAAAGGAACTTGGGTCTGCACGAAATACTCACGCAGCACCCTTAACAGACATAATGGTTTTCGACGCTCGCGTTACTTAACAGCGAGACGTGCAATCGTCCTTAAAATCATTTGGTCTTATTCGCAGACGATCGAATTTAATTATTCCAAAGAATTTGACATCTGAACGAAACCGGAAGTAGATTTGATGCTGATGATGAGTTTTTAAATGTCATGGAGTTCCATAAGATTAACAAAGCAGAATCGTGCATGCCGTAAAATGAATCGTCGTGTTTGGATTTTAGGCAGAGCTTAATTGTTAAAATACGATTTTTTATTTCTTCTAAATATTTCGGAGGAAATGTTGGCGAAATATTGACTTGTTCTACTGGGTTTTGTTCAGTTCTCAAGGTGCCAGTGTCTAGTAGTTAAAAATTTGAGCAACTGGACTGGCCAAGAGTGATTTGAGCTGCGCAATTTCACAGAAAAATGATTTTTGGTTTGTTGAAATCGTAATGGCGTATACATCGCGATAGTAATATAGCCCATACGTAATGTCAAGATAATATGGTGTGCATTCGCGAAAGCCGATAACCACGACGTTGACACAGGGCTTTAAACCAATTTACAAAGCTGCCTCGTGAAATTTACATGCCCAGGGGAATGCGGCCTGTATATATGTATATGATCCATGCATATAATACGATATACATAGATTTTGTATATACGAGTGCTGACTTGGCTATACACGTCCATGGCACTCGGTTTTAATGAATGTATGAGTATCCGCGAGATCCCCTCGGAAATCCCTTATGGACCTCTATCTCTTCTCTCCTCCTCCGCTCCCTGACTTTTGGTACATCCCACACGGGAATAAAGCGTATGTGAAAATATGTATCATTTAATGTGTCGGTATATATATATATATATATATAGAGAAGCGAATCTCGTTAACGTATCTCAGCAACGAGTTCATTTTTATTTTAAAACAATAGATTCCCTCTCACAATTTCCATGGCATAAAAACCATAATTTCGAGGAGATCGAAAACACAGCATCAGTCTCATGCAAAAAATGATTACACTTTGTTTTTATTCATGTCGATGATGGTCATACGAATGTGGATTTTAACGACGTTGGCTACACACAACAATGTCGCTATGTTAGAAGCATAGAGAAATTGAAAATTATTAGAATTTGATGAAAATTGGTGAGCATGTTCTTTAGTATTAAAAATGAATATACAAATTTTTACAGATTTTTCTTCTGCATAGTTTTCGAGTAATTAAACACTGAGGCTTACATGCATAAGCAAAGGATTCAACATATATAGGTATATATTTTGCATATTGTTAAATCCAATTATTCGACTATGCAGACGAAAAATGTGAAAAAATATGTGTCATCGTATTTGATGCTAAAGAATTTTGTCTCCAAATTCTATTAACTTCTTATCACATTGTCGCATGTGGCCAAACTTCTTGAAGTTTTGTTAAACAAAAATGAGTCTCATTTTTATTTATTTTTTATTTTGATAACGAGCTTCGTTCGATTAGGATGGGATAAAGTTTGCATTGTTGGGTAAAAAGTTTGAAATGGTTCTGCCTGCAGGGAAACTGTCTGGTACTTATGACCTTTTCGGGGTCTCGATGCCATGGGGTCAGGTATTTCGGTGCAGTAGCGCGCGAAGAGGTAAAAGCGATATTTGCGCAAGAGAATGAGCTTTTGGAGTGTGCTAATGTTTTTCCTATACGTTTGTATTTCCTATGGAAATATGATCCTCGTTGGATTTTCCTGCAATCTTTGACCAGGTTTTACTTGTGTGTATCTCAATTTTGCCATTTCATGATTTCACGGGTCATTTGATGCTGCAATGTTGAAATATTACCAGCCGCGTGATTCATGCATCGACCGGATACAGGCTCGAGGAGCATGGACGTTGAACTACTCGCGGGTATGTTTGTGTTTCGAAAACCATATGGATCTCTTGCATCTTGTTGGGGAAACACATTTCCTCTCCGAATTCTCCATGCGTTATGTTTCTGTACCCAAATGATCCAATTCTTTGGATGATTGGAATTCTTGGTTATGAGAATGTGTCATCGTCACGTACGTAAGTCGCTCGTGGCGAGGTCAATACTCGGTTGGGTGACCGCGAGAGCATGTACTGGTTCGTGCATCGAATCCTCAAACAGGTGGCACTTTTTCGGAGGGTTTGAGGACAAGCTCAATATAAGTTCCCGGTGATCGGATGGCATCGTAAGAACCTGGATACACGCGGATAAAAATAAAATTTAAAAATTTATTTTTAGTTTTTAAACTTTTAGTTTTTAATTATTTAAATTTTGTTTTTCGTAAAATAACTATGATGAGACTTTTTGAGGAGTTTCTATAGTCATTGTAAAAGGGGGTGAGGTGGAAGGGAAACCTATTGTATTTCTGCAGAGTTCCGACTGCTAAACATGAAAAAGTTGCATGTTTGGAAATTTTTTTTAAATACGACGATAGAAACGACGATTTTAATAAACGACGATACAAATTTTTTCAGATTTTTCTTCTAACCAGTTCTCGAGTTATTGAACATTGAAGTTCACGTGTATAAGCATAGCATTTTCATATATATATAAGTATATTCTCCGGGCATAAGAATTTCGCTTTAAAGCTGAATTACTCGATAGACACATAAAAAATTAGAAAAAAATGTGAGTTTTCGTACTTGATGTTCAAGAACGTTATCACCAAATTTTATCAATTTCTCAATATTTAGACTTCCCATCCAAAAGTCCTCAATACTGTGCTCCGTTTTTATCCAGAAAACGATTACGGAAACTTGAATATTTTTCGACCAATCTTGACATTTTTCGCTCAATTCCGCATGAAAAGTGACTACACGCCGCGTTTTTGCGAAAATCTCTCAAAGGGACGATGTGGTACCCAGGAAACTATGATGTCATAGTAATTTTTGATGTTATTTTCTCTCCGGGGAGGATTGTTGGCAGAGAATGTAAATGCAAAGAGTAATTAACGAAAAAGGTTGCATGAAGAGCTGAATAAAGTAAATACGTATAGAGCGACGAACGGTGAAGTGTACAAACTTGGGGTTGCTGGGATAACTCGTTCGAGGTTCGCCAATTGTCGGCGAGAGTTTTCCCCAATGTAATAGCACGTGTAACGATGCCTATAGAGACATGGCTATATATATATATGTAGAGAAAAGGTGTAGCTCGTCCAATGCCGACGAGGAGGAATAAAGACTACAGGGAAAAGGGTGCATTGGTGTGAGGATCGTTCTCCACCACTCTGCACTGTAGCTTGCTGCTAAATCGTGAATGCGCACATTCGCGTTACTCTTGCGTGCAGCGCGAACCGGCAAGCGAGCGAGTGAGCGAGCGAGCGAGCGCCTCTGAGCCGATTACACCGTGTGCTCTGCTGGGCTCCCATTCATCCTACAAAAGGGGTGAAAGTACCGGAAACGCCATCGCCGGATTGCCCCGCAAGGTAAACGACGAAAAGAACGATGAAAAAGACAAGAATACACCGCAAGGGAAAGCGAGTGCGAAAGCAGTGGAAGAAATAGAAAAAGAGAAGATGGTGAGAAAGAAAAGGGAAGGAAAAAGCTTTCGTTTGTTTTGGGATGAGCAATCCACGAAATATACAATGTTCATAAATTCTGCAATAAATGTTGTGTTCAGTAAATGTGTCTTTTGTTTTTTGTGGCTTTGTTGTCGTGGGACAAGAAAGGAAAATAGCAGGAGATTCTGTTTTACCCAGGGTTGCGATACACGTTCGTGCTTGTTCGTGGAATTATTTTCTTTTCACCAGTTTTGCCAAAAAAACTTAGAGGAAAATTAACCAGTTGAGTACGATAAGTAACTTTTATGTTATGA
The DNA here is from genome assembly GCA_037952995.1 of Hyposoter didymator. Classification (NCBI taxonomy): domain Eukaryota; kingdom Metazoa; phylum Arthropoda; class Insecta; order Hymenoptera; family Ichneumonidae; genus Hyposoter; species Hyposoter didymator. The sequence continues at coordinate 15,281,290 of JBAJMU010000001.1, read as the reverse complement.
AGATATTATCATTGACTTTCGGGCCCTCAAGGATGATCGATGAATTCGAGTGGTCCAAGAAAAAGGGTTCAACATTTTTGTAGGCGTAAATAAACATGTACTGAATAGATGTGCCAAAATTTTGATATTGTTTACCATCTAGTTCAGCAGTAATTAATTATTGAATCGTCAGTGTTTTTGGACACTCATCCCCACCAGCATAGAATGGTCAAAAGTTTGTTATTTTTTCCAGTGGTTACTCCCAAGATTTCATAATGAAAAACGGATCGATGTATTCCCTGGATACCGAGGAATATATGTGTGTTTTAGTTGCTGCAATTTCCCATTAAAAATCGGTTGAAATATTAATAAATAAACACACAACATGACCCATAACCGATCACGGCGTCAGCTGTTTTTTTCGTACGTTGTCAAATGCTTCGGTTTTACAATGTACAACGCTAGTCAAAATTGACTTGTTAAACATATTTGAATCAACAAAATCATATGAAAATATCGATTCTTCACACGGATTATATTTTTAAAATAACGAAATGACTATTTTCAAGTCAGTCTTGTATTAGGAAACTTTGGCTGAAAATGGTTCTTCTCAAGATCACGTAAAGCCGTGTGTGACCAGCAAAAGGAGAATATGCATGGAGCTGAAAGGGTTCGAATTATAAAATTCCTTGTCACCCAATTGAATTGGATTTTTTGTTTTCATTCATTTAGGAAAATTTTCTTATTTGATACTAAACGAGGATTTCATCTTTGAGTGATTGAGCAGCGCGGAGGATTTGTCGAAAACATGAGAGACATGTTGGATTTGCCGCGTTTCACCAAAGAATCGACAAAAGCGAAGCGTTTCAGATTTATTTATTTTATCGTCTCTCCGGTTTTCTTGAAATTATTCTCGTTACTTCGATTTGGCTTGACGCTCGTCTCGCCAGAAAGATTTATATGCAAATATCGACGTATGTACAGATCAGCACAATCCTGCTTAGTTCTCGGAGGCCAATAATCTGAGCCTTATTTCGCTTATTTTGGGGAGCGACGCTGCTACGCTGCTCCGGTCGACGTTCGGCAACATATTGCTCAAGGCGTCCTTGGAAGAAATTGTATTTTCCTTCAAAGGACAATTGGAGAACCGCCTCCCTCAGTCTTTTCCTTAGTTTCCCAGGATTACGCAGACTTTTCCGATGTTTCTCGTCTGCGAGTCTCACTCCGTCGATATATAAGTTTCTTTGAGCAGCAGCACGAGAAAGTGCGAGAAAAAGAAAATTGACCAACTTTATACCCGAAAATCTATTCAGAATCGATCTCCTTACGTGGATATTGAGCTCGAAGATTTCGCGACACAAGTTCTAGCGGAATAACTCTGTGGATATAGTGCGAAAAATACGAGCAATATATACAATCATTATCTCCAGCTCCTTTCCTTCGCACGCCAATTCCAGCCCCGCTTCTTCGTCGTTACCGTTTCGCGAAGAGTGCAAATCGAGAGGGTCGAAAAGTTTGCCCTTTCCCGATCCTGTATCGCCGTGGAGCTTCCTAAAAGTATTTGTAGAAAATCGGAAACTCGTAACGTCTTACATATCACGTATACGAATACACACGAGCAGTGCGTACAGGACACTGAGCGCATATATATATTTTATATGTCAGTGAAAAAAAAAAAAACGAAAACTTGGGTCCATATAATTCCGCTATCGGAAAATTGATATTTATAGACTTTCCCGTAACTTTGGATTGAGCACAAAGACTTTTTCGTACACAGATCTCGAGCACACAATTTTTTTTCCCTCTTCCACGATCAGCACGAGCGCGTTTCTTACTTCGGCGAGCAAAGTTTTTTTTTCATTTTCATTTTCGTGTATTTTTTTTATCGTAATCATGGTAATTCTGATAAAAAATGCAGCAAGAGTTGCAACGAAGAATTTGATCTTTTGGCAAAATTCCTTGACACAAAATAAAATAATAAATAAAATTTCATTTTTTTTTTCGGAGTGTTCCCTTTTGCCCCAGCTCCCACTTTGCCCACCCACTCCCCTAGTTATCGGCTCAAAGTCACCGGAGTGGAAATTATGTGAGCAAAATTGGGAGAGCGAGAGAGAGAGAGAGAGTGTCTGACTGATACAAGTCTATCGACGACGTCGTCAGCTCGTCGAATGCGATTTCCCAAACTGGTTTACGTAATCGATAGGAGACTCTAGTTATTTATGAGATGCAACCCGATCTCGACAAAATTAAAATACACTCCGAAACAACGAACCAAAAATAACAAGCAATCCGTAAAAAGTCAGCAATTACGGAGTTTCAAGAGGAATCTTAATTGACCCATCCACTAAAGACTCGATTGAGAATTTTCGTGGAGCTGTTGAGAAAATTCCCACAAAATTCGAAATTCCTTCAGTATTTGAATTTATTCTCCCCGCCAGCCCGACAAATGCGCTTTGAAAAAATTTCATTTAAAAAAATGACCAGCCGGATCACTCAAGTTGGTACTGCATTCTTAATCAATTATACCAATTACTTATTTATCAAGACGATTGTGAAAATACAATTTGCAAGAATGAAAACTGGGAAAAAAATAGTGCAATTTATTTCGACACTGAAAAGAAAATTTTGTTGAAAAAAATCGATATTTTGTTGCATACTAAACGCTTTTTTGAATAATCCCAAAAATTGTGTCATTGCAGCAAGAAATATTTTAGAAAGTCTCTTCCGAAGCAAATTTTAGTCGTTCCACTTGTAAATATCGCTGACAATTCCGTTAGGAACCAAATATACTGTCAAGACAACGAAAATTTTGAAATTATCAAAAAATATTTTTTTCACTGGTTTCAACAAAATATCGACGAATTTTAATAAAATTCCATTTTCAGTGTGAACTTAAAAATTCACGTTCTCGTGGATCGCACGTAGCAATGATTGAATGTTGCCTTTGGCTGATCCGTAATTCTTCCTTCTTCCGTATGGGCCGTGCGAGTAACGGTATCAGGGAATATTGTGTGTACAGTGTCCTCACATTGCTCTCGTAGAGGGTATAAGCTGAGGTGATCGCTTCGGCCGTGGTATCAACACGACCCAGAGGGTTAGAGGGTTTTACTGTTGACGTTACACTCCTGTCCACATCTCTCGTCAAGACCCAATCCTTGGACATGCAAGATATCGCCTCGATAAATTGCCCGAGCATCCTAAACCGTTTATTCGGGAACTTGGCCACTAAAAACTGTGCTGGGCTTGGATCACGAGTTTTAAGACTTTCTAGTCGCGTTATGAAGTGCGAAAATGCAGTAAAAAGTTCGTTTTGGTACGTGCGCAGAACACAGTAAAAATAAAAAATTATTGAAGATGATAATTATTTTTTTTCCTTAACGATTAAGTGGCATGTGAATGGGAAAGTTACAGATTCCCAAAAGTTTCGATGAAATATGCAGCAAACGATGAACAAGAGTCTTCCGGAGTTTCCTACTAAAATTTCTTCCCTGAAAACAAAATTTTGTTGAAATAGATCGATGTTTTGTTCGATACGTTCGACTAAATTTTTTTTTGAATAATCCCAAAAATAGTGTCATAACAGCAGAGAATATTTTAGAAAGTCTCTTCGGAAGCAAATTTTAGTCGTTCCACTCGTCAATTTCGCAAACAATTCCGTTAGAAACCAAATATCCTGCCAAAATAACAAAAATTTAGAAATCATAAAAAAATATTTAATTCACCGTATTCAACGAAATATCGATCCGATTTTTAACAAAATTTCATTTCCAGTATTCCGATCGACTAAGTCACGAGGCTGAGCGGTGTCGATTAGAAAGGGTGGGCATGGCTGTGTGTTGCTCGTGGAAGTTAATAGCAGTCGCAGTCCACGCAGAAGCGCGGTCGCGCTGACAATGTGCAAACGTAACTTTTGGCGCGAGTGTAGAATGTGGAGAGAATTAGTAGTCTGCTCAAATGTGATAGACGAAAGCTCGCACGAAGTATATATGATGGAACAGATATATATATACAATAGCTATACATGAGGGAGTCAGCATCCGGTCTGGAAAACAAGACTAAGCCACATGCAGGAGTATTCTCACCAGCATGAGAGAACGAGAAGAAGGGCAGCAGAGGAGAGAGATAAAGAGAAACGAGACCTTTAGGAACGGTTCATCAAGTCAAAGCATTGGCTAAACTTCATCGAATTACCGGAGGGCCTTGGGTAATCACGAGAACACCTCCCACTCACTTCCTCTTCCTCTACGCTTTCTGCTTGGGGATGAAAGCAGCGCTCGCGATGCATATACCATACAGATCTCTGCGCGTATACATATGGAATGAACTTGTGCATGAAATGAGAGAGCGAACGTAGAGGGAGAGAGACCATGAGAGAGAGAGAGAGAGAGAGAGAGAGAATGCCCCTCTGGGCCGATGAAATGAAACGAGGTCACCAATTGCATTGTGTGTGCAACCGTCCTATAGGGAGAAGAGGGAAAGAGGCCGAGATGGAGATAGAAAGAGAAAGGGTAAGAGGGGCAGTGAATTCTGAAGCATTCCGCAACAACACGTACTGCACTTTTGACCCTCGTGGCTATGAAGAGGGCGCGGTGTGGAGGAGGCAACAGAAACGTCAGTGTTCCGAGGGCTTCTGGGTTGAAATGACGAAGCTACCAGGGCGCCCTGCTTTTTTCTCCTTTCTTTTTTTTTTCACGTCCTTTTTTTTCAACCACTCTACCGAGAGACCAAAATAGCTACCCGCTCCAACAGGTATATTCACGATTTCTCTTTTCCCTACCGCGTCCTCTCCCTCTTTTCCCAGTTTCACTGAAGGACAATTTTAATGACACAACGGTGATTTTTTTTTTCTCTTACAACGTTTGTTCGAAACGCCTCATTTTCCGCTTCAAATTTTCACGTACTGAGCCACTTCCGAATTATACAGTTTCACAATCATCGGGCTTTTCGGCATCGCCGAATGAGATCCGTCAATCATTTTTTTTGTTCCATTCTCACTGCAAAGATTTAGTAATTTAAAAAAAAAAAAAAATTCTCAACCCTGAAGTCGTCGACAAAAAATATTCAAAATCATTTTGAAAGTTTCATGGGTGGAAATCAAACAATTACAATTATGATGAGAATTGAGATTTTTTATTGCGAGCTGCTGATCAAGAAATTTAAACAGAAACCACAAAATTCGCAATTTTTCTTCCATGCTCTCAGTCTCCGCTTTTTCTTTATGATTTTCTGTTCGAGAATTATTGAACAAGTTCAGGCGTTTTCAGTGATGATAACGACTATCTGTTTTCATGGAGACCGACTCGTGCTTTTGAATGTACGATGTGTTTCAGCATATTTCATGGGATCATGCTGAACGAAGCATCGGAGAATAGGATTGAATGGAGAACCATTAAAGCTTAGGATTATAATCTCCTTACAGATCCTGCTTAAATGATTAGCACTTCTGGCAGTTAAAATGGACATTGAAGTTTCTGACTACGTTCATTTGATGCAGTAAAAATTGAGCAATTTTTTAAAAATAAATCCAAAGAAAATGATGTTGATAAAATTAATTAAGTTGCAATTATTTTGGTCGCGTCACTTTTGTCGGCCTTCACAATGAACCTAATGAATTTTATGATTGACAAACTGGAGAATTATTTTCACTGCGAACTTGAGTTGAAGATTTTGCGTCTATTTTTGGAAAAAAAATGTTTGCATTTATTCTGACGATTTCAAGAGAAAATGATATGAAATAAAAAAATCGCAGACGCTGGAAGAGAATCAATTTTTTCCCTCGAACACAATCGACGCGGTTGGTTTTTCGTGGAGCTGTTAATCACGAAGAGCCAGAAATCGCGGGGATCGGACTCTCCCGAAACGATCGGGTTCAATCACCAATTGCATTTCCAACGGTCAGTGAAAACTCTGCGTACCGAAGCCATACAGCAATATAGAGACAGATTTTTACGAGGAGGAGGATTATAGTGCATTGGCAGATGCACTTTTGACCTACGTGCGACCTTTACCCTCTCGTTTTGTGAATGAAATCACTCGTTGGTCCAACTATACGTACGAGCTATGCGAGGATCATAACTTTAGAAATAATTTCATGTAGAAGTCACTTTTTTCGTGTGCATGAAAATGACCAAATTTTGAGCTCACCGAAACATCATTTTTTGACGAAACTTCTTCCTCGTTTTTATTACAAAAACTCAACCTTTTAAACTTCTTCATTGTAATTTGTGAATTGTCAACATGGTCAGAATGTTTTTCAGTCGTTAGAGCTCATGGTGTTGATGAGAAGCTCAATAAGCTGCATGTGAGGACTGAGGAAAACGAATGAATTGATAAAATTTTCAATAACATTTATTCAGAGTGTTCCGGTCGAAAATTCAAAATTCAACCGAATCTCTTTTCTTTTTTTCGTTAAATTGAAACCCATTAACGAGAAGATCGCTCGACAAAAATAAAAAAATTGTGGAAAAATCTTTTGTATGAAATTTCATCAAAATCGATCATTTTAGAAACAGAATGGTTAATTTTCGATGAAAACAGGATGAAAAAACGTTGCCATGGAATTTTTTTTTCATGCCTGCAATTCTCCTCGATTTTTCGGAAATTACATCACTTTTTTCAAGATCATTTTTTTTTATTCATTTTTTTTTTCCACCGAACTCCAATTTCAAAATTAACATTTTAATACTCACTGCGAAAATTTGATTAATGGTTGATATCGAGTTTCAACAATGTTGAATGTATCGGTGAATATTGAGAGGGCCCGAAATTAAGCGGCTACACTTTGACTCGGTTATTAACGGTCCACGGATCCGGTGAGTTAATTAGAGCAGGAGAATTTTCCTCCATACGCTGGGAAAAAATGATAAAAATATTTAAATAAATATTTTCAAAGGAACATTGAACTTGTGAGTATTGGAAAATTTTAATATAAAAACCGTTGAAATACGAGAAAGTCGACGATCGACTCTGCGACACACCGGTTCCGAAACTGAAATAAATTCAACGCCAAAAAGGTTGGATATTTTTTTTAATTCACACTTTTCTGGCTAATTCGAGTTTCCCCGAAATCGAAACTAATCCTGTGCGTACATACAAGTGAGAATTTCGTGGCACAAATTGTATCCGAACAACGAGTAAATGACGCTACAGAATCCAATTAGCGTTGCCCCGTTTTTGTTTCGATTTATTTTTAACACGAATCTGATGAGAAATTGTCGATCCACCTAATTTTCGAACATATTTTTATGGTGAAACGTCCAATGAGTGGACCAATAACGCAACTATGCGATTCCAATCACCTGTTAAATGGAAAATACATTTGAGTTCTTCGAAAATTGTAACATTTCGTGAAGAACAATATTCACATGGTAGAATAATATATTCGAGGCGATTTCAAAGAATAGAATTACAATAAATAGTCACAGGATTGTGAAGTTTCGAAAACACAAATGTATGTCCACAATTAATTTTTTAAAAATGGATTTCATTTTTTTTACATTCGAACACCGTTATTGTTATTGATCACAACATTATAAAAATCCCATAGCTTGAACATGAAATTTTGCATCACAGTGAATTTTTTTTCATCAAGAAAATGAAGTTTTTTTATATAAAATAAATTCGTCGAATGCACATTACTTTTTTTTTACGAAAATACACGGAGTAAAATTTTTGAATGTAAAAATAAAATTCATCGGATTCAGAAATATTTATTTCAGCTAAAAACCGAACATGAAAGAAACAATTGAATTGTGATTTCGAATTCATAAAAAATGTTCTTCTCGTTTGTTTCGGAAAAACGGTAAATCCTCGATTTGCTCACTGAATAATATTTATTTGAATGGGGATCGCATTGGAAATGAAATTTTGTAAAAATCGTCGACATTTTGTTGAACACGGTAAACTAAATATTATTTGATAATTTAAAAATATTCTTTATTTTTTGGCAGTATATTTGGTTCCCAATAGAATTGTCAGTGAAATTAACGAGTGGAACGACTAAAATTTGCTTCCGAAGAGACTGTCTATAATATTTCTTGCCACAATGACACAATTTCTGGGATTATTCGAAAAAACGTGTTTAGTCGAACGTATCGAACAAAATATCGATCTTTTCTTACAAAATGTTGTTTTTAGTGCGATAATGCATAAGGTTTGTTGATTGTTAATATGAATTTCATTTTGTCCATTCATTGGTCAGAAAATCAAAATATCCCTCGGACAGGAAGCATCAGATTTGCAGTGTAAACGGTGAAAACCGTTTTGTCACATCGAGTATGGATTATTGAGTTGTAATTTCGATATTCTGCAGAATAAATATTTAATCATATTGACATATGAGATATTTATTATCACTGGCATATTTGAGGTCATTCAAGCCCATGGAAAATTATGACAAGATTCGCTTCGGTTGGTAAGAGCGATCCATTGCATATGGTGTGCGTAAAGGTATTCTGAAATTTTAATTAACACGAGGAAAATCGGTAAACGTGGGTATTAATGAGCTTTTTCTCCACCGGGGCGAACGTTGGCCGGACTATCTCACGCTGCTTCCGATACATGAATGGAAATACAGAGAGAGCGACCTACACACGTTGACGATTTCCACGAGTTTTCGAGCATATCCGGAAGTTTATTATTTGCGCAATTTTCTCCTCGTCATTAATTTTATGGTAAAGATATTGGATCGCGTGGATTCGCACGAGGTCCGAACGTACTGGAAGAGTGGGGGTTGGAATATTTCGAAGTAGGAAAAGTAACGAGCTTTATTTACGAGGAGACCAGGCACGAACGACTGCTCGTGGTCTTACGATCGTCAAATTGTGTTATTTGTCGTTTAAGGTAACGTCTGCATCGCCCTAAGTGCTTGGTAGAGGAAAAAACTGTGTGATATTTTCATGGGGAACGTTTCCAGCGACCAACTGAGCTGAATTTTCGTCTCGAAATTTTTTATTCGAGCTTTTGTCCTTGGAAGATTGAAAGAAATCAGTTGATCGTTTTGTGTAATTGATGGTTGTTAATATTTTTCCTCTCTAATGTGAAGAGTTGTTACGGTTGAAATTCTACTTCACTCCGATTAATTTGTGCACCAAAGTTGTCCTATATACGTCGCAAAAATTGAGCTCTCATTCGACCAGCGTATTTATAGTAATTAGCTTAATTTAATGAACCGAAGAGAGAAATACGATAGACCAGGAAATCGAGAACAATTTGGACAACAGTTTTCAATCGTTACACTGAAAATAAAATTTTGTCAAAAATCGTCGATATTTTGTTGAACACGATAAACTAAATATTTTTTGATTATTTCAAAATTTTCGTTATTTTGGCAGTATATTTGGTTTCTAACAGAATTGTCAGCGACATTTACGATTGGAACGCTTTCTTGCTGCAATGACACATTTTTTTGGATTATTCAAAAAAACGTTTGGTCGAACGTATCGAACAAAATATCGATCTTTTCCTACAAAATTTTGTTTTCACTGCATAATTCGGAACAATGTCGTGATTGCAGTTCGAGTATTGATCGCCAAAAAAAAAGGATAATTATTGATCAATTAAACGTTGATTAATTTGGAAGTGGACGAGGAAAGTTGCTCAACGTAAACGAAACGCGTTAAATTTAGTTATTCGCGATTTTACGCCGTGACGAAAGATATTTATTTTCTTCCACGTTAAACGACTTTCGCAACTTCTCATACTTGTGTCTCCCTCGGCAACGCAATCCATACACACTCACTTTAGAAATATCTCCGTTGAGCATCATATCCCACAACTCACTGTCGATAATATATTCATCCGGCTTTTGTGTAGCGAGTCCGACGACCAAACAGCCTCGCACGATAAAGTACCGCAGTCCCAAGCAAGCCAGTATCTTCTCCCCTTTTTCACATTTCATGCGACATCGATCGCACCGGAAATATAATATATCCGATATTCCCGAAGCGCCGGGACTATACGGGATACGATCGACATTTTATTTTTTTATTTAGCTTTTTTTTTATTCAGTGAATGAAAATGTGTAGCCAATGGAATGCGATACGTAAAATGACGAGTGTCTCGTGACAGAGTATTAATTTATATGGACATTTTCGAGCAACTTCTAATTTTATTGGATAATTAAAATTCAATCAAACAAAATTTCATCCGGAAGTTACGAACGCGTCGATTTTTTTCGCGATTTTTTCTCTTTCTTAAAAAAATATGTCGTCGAATCTGCTTTGTCCTAAAAGCAGGAAATTTTTGAAATCATTCAATTTAATTTGATTTTGTTGCTCAATTGAATTTTGTTATTTAATTCGATTTTATTGTAATGGAACTTTCGTGATTGCATTTTTTATCAGTGATTAGACATTTTTTAAATAAACGAAACCTTTATTGTCATTATTGTTAACGTTATTGAAAAATAGAATTTTTTTGAAGAGCTGGAATATGCCGCAGAGAGCTCGATGTATCGCATAAACGTATACGTAAAATATGTCCGACTGTACAATGCAGTCGGACGTCTGGGGAGATCGGAGGATATATCTTTGACACTGGGAACCTGAGGGAAAATCTTTTTAATATGAGATCGCGGAGGCGGAACCAGAATAGGAACTGCATATGCGGTATTGCGAATGAGAGCCCATAAAAATATCCTCCCGCAGGACTTGCTCGTTCCCACATGCATATTTATATCGATTGCTCAAGGGGGAGTGTCTCGAAGTTGGAAAAGTACGTAACGTTTTTTTGTCTGACGAAAAATAAAAGAAGAAACCCCATCGCTCTGAGAAAAGCCAATAAAACGATCGATACGATTATTCATACGTGAAGAAATATTAAAATTTTTGGATGAAAAAAAAAATTGTGGATATTTTGTCTATGAAAATTAATATTTTCCTCGTAGGAAAATCATAGCGAGAATTAATATCGAAGCTACAGAATTCCTGTATCTCTGTGATTCTGAATTCATTCATATTTATACGGCAAAGCATTTCTCTAGAGTTCTTCATTTTTTCGAAAAAGCATCCATCGCACACTGAAGTGAAAATTTTGTTGGAAAAGATCGATATTTCGTTCGATAGGTTCGACTAAACGTTTTTCTGAATATTCCCGAAAATCGTGTCATTGCAGCAAGAAATATTCTAGAAAGTCTCTTCGGAAGCGAACGTTTTTCGTTCCAATCGCAAATTTCGCTGACAATTCCGTTAGAAACCAAATATATTGGAAAAATAACGAAAATTTGGAAATTATCCAAAAATGTTCAGTTGACCTCGTTCAACAAAATGTCGACGATTTTTAACGAAATTTTATTTCTAGTGCACTATTATAGAAGTATGTAAAAAATTTCTTGAAGATTTTCACCTCCTGTTCGAAATGTTGGCCACAAAAGATCGCAAAGTTTATACATTTCACGGAATAACTCGCAAACTTTTCGACGGATTTTGTTGCAATTTTTCTCAATCACGGAGCAACGTGTGACGAAGTTTGTCAAACAAAAAAATGGAGAATTTTCAGAGATACAGCCCCATGGATACAGTCCAAAGGAGGTTATTCATCAAAGTCTCAAGTCTGCACAATTTAGCCACAAGTTTATATGTTTTGACATTTCTGTAATATGCGAAACCGATATTATGAAATTATTCCGGAAGTTATATCCAAGTTTGCAAAAGTTAACCACAGAATAGAGTTTGGAAGGGGAATGTGTCGAGGCTATTACCTTAAACAGCGAAAATATTAGCTGCACGTATCAAGGCAGAAATTAGTCAATTTTCATTTAGTTTAAAAAATATTTTGCACACAGAGAGCAAAATTTTGTTGAAAAAGATGGATATTTTGTTCGATACGTTCGACTAAACGTTTTTTTAAATAATCCCAAAAATTGTATCATTGCATCAAGAAATATTTTAGAAAGTCTCTTCGTAAGCAAATTTTAGTCGTTCCGCTCGTAAATTTCGCTGACAATTCCGTTAAAAACCAAATATACTGCCAAAATATCGAAAATTTTTAAATGATAAAAAAAAACATTTCGTTCACCGTTTTCAACAAAGTATCGACGATTTTTAACAAAATTTCATTCCCAGTTCATCCCAATGATGTGTCCTGTAACAGCAGTTATTGAACGAAATATCTCGGTCGAAAAAGCGTCGTGACTGCGCCTCGTAAACACGTTTTGTTATCGGATTCGATCAGCATTCGTAATTTTATATTTCAATAATGTTTCTTTTTCTCGCTGATATTTCTTGCTCATTCTGCGAGGAGGCGCGACTCGGATAACGCGGGGAAAAAGTTATTATCGCCTAGAAGAAAGCCTCGGGAGCTTCGAAGATTATAAAACAGCAGACTTCCGGAGCTTTTTTCCTCTCGCTTCTCATTCTCTTGAAAGGACACTGGGGAGTCTTTTCCCTGCTTATTATATTCTCATTTTCTATATTATTATTCACAAGTAATTTCTTGCGCTCCATCAGCTCGGCGGTTTTTATTTTTTTCTCTCTTTCTAACAGGATATTTGGTCCTCGAATGAAAAAAGTCTAGAGTCATACATTTCAGACTGTACGATATGTTATTATCGTCATTGTTATCATTATTCTTATCATTATGAATATATAGAAAAAAAAGGTATGGCATTTATGGGTCGCACCAAGTGCGAGACTCAACGCAATTAGAGATGGGCTTTTTAATCGAGGAAAGTGCGCGGCTTCTCTGGTGGCTGCAAATTACTTTTTTTTCCTCTTCACGTTGTTTTGCTCCTTTTTCTTTTTTTTTTGTTCCAACTATGCGCGGTAAAGTTTACACCGCGGGTCATTGCGTGGTCCGTGAGCCATGTGTACTCCATGGCTCGCGACAGGCTCACCCCGGCTGCGTGTTTCGTGCATTTTTTCTTCTTTGACTTTTTTATCATCATAACAGTCACTATACGAGAGTAACAAAATTAATTATTTTTGATGTGACTACGAATTAATCGTGAATTAATAAAAAAATGTATCGTTTCGAAAAAACATTATTTTTTTATGACAATAAACACAAAATCAATTATTGAGGGAGGAAAAAAATTTCTATATCGCTTTTCGTTGGCGACAAATTGGCGAATAATGATTTTCCTGCACTGGGAATGAAATTTTTTTAAAAATCGTCCATATTTTGTTGAATACAGTGAATTTAATATTTTTTTATTATTTCAAAATTTTCGTTATTTTGGCAGTCGGTTCCTAACGGAATCGTCAGCGTAATTTACGAGTAGAACGATTAAAATTTGCATACGAAGAGACTTTCCAAAATATTTCGTGCTGCATTGACATCATTTTTGAGATTAAAAAAAAAAACGTTTAGTTTTTCAACAAAATTTTCTTTTCAGTGCGTGAAAACCAAAAGTATTTGGCAAAATTGGAAGAAGCACAAAAACTCACTCGATGGAAATGAAAAAAAAGAAAAAGAAACGCGTTCCTCCTCATTTCTCTTATCAATATTTCATGAGCTTCGAAAAGTACGTATCGTACAGAAAATTGTGCCAAGACGAACACCAGCCGATCTCACAAGGATTACAAGCGATTTATTCTGAATATACATAACATTATTTTAGAGAGACACGAAGGAAATAGTAAATATATAAATGTATGTATATTTATAGATTCGTACGTTCTGATATCGGCTATAAGCTTATAACCCATAGACTCGGTGATTCGTAGACTCTTCTCGTGAATATGGAACAGATGAGAAGTACGTGGCTTACCTTGGGGGATAATTCTTTTCGAAAAGCTCTTGGCATGCTCGTTGTTCTAAAAGACGAAACTCACTTTTGTTTAATCTCTTTTTTTTCGCTTTATCCTTCCCCCCTCTCTCAGTTTCTCTGGCTAGCACAAAAATATATACACGACACTGAAAACCTGATAGTTTATCGAATGGGATCGGCTAAATATTTCCTGAGAATGAAGAAAAAATTTTCATCCAGCTTTGGGCGTTTTTTTTCATCGAAATTTCAGTAATTTTTTGTACAACGAACACGATTTGTTTTTACTGAAATTTTATTGACCCTTCCTTGCCACACCTACGTCGAGTTACGTACTTGCCACCATGGGGTAGATTTTTACCCCAGTGACAAAAATTGTTATGAGAAATGAATATTCCGACTTGAAAATTGTTGTAGAACATTTGAAAGTTTTTTTCATAAGATTGTTCACTTATAGCCAAACTTTTAATTCAAGTACACCAAAAGAAATGCTAAATCCAACAAAAATTGAAAAATGTCTATTTTCTTTAAGGTCGAAAGTAAGGGTTAAATTTATTGATATGGACTATGAATTTTTGCAAATTATTTTTTTCCATGCATTCATATTTACGCTCAAAATAGATAATTTTTTATTTGTAGTAAATAAACAAAAGTTTTTGTTGAACAAACATATTCCTATCATATTTCTCGTATAAATAATAAAATACAGAAAATTTTTTATTTGTTTCTTTTTTTCCAGAAAGCCTGGATAACGATGATTATTATTTTTGTTTTTTTTTTAATTTCATTTTCAGTTCGAATATTGAAAGTACGTTTCAGCGAAGGTCGCGTGAGCGACGTACATCGGCGTGATCTCTTTCACGTCCTCGACGTGCACATTTGTCGTCGGGTATTCGTACGTTCGCGCTCGAGTTATTCGTTTCCTCAATACAGAGAAATTTTGTTTTCGTCGCTCTCTTTCACGTCACGTTGGGCTTTGTGTCATGAGAAATTTTGCGAAAAATCAGCCTCTCGAGTTCGATAGAAAATACTGGATGCACCGCCGAGGAGTGCATGAACGGTGTGTTATTCTTGTCGAGCTGCGCGATTGATTGTCAACGCGTTTTTTTTCTCGTTTAGCTACGTGTTTGTGTTCGTACTCAAACAAAACAGAGAAATTTGCATGCTTCCTTTTATTTCGGACGAGTCGAAAAGCTAAGGACGCCTTTGTCGATTGTTTTTCGATTGTTTTTTCCGAATAATCAAACAATGTGACGTTTCGAATTCATACGGAATCTCGTGTGATTTGAATTAACTGGCTATCGAGAAAAAATTGTAAAAAAATATTCTCGAAAAACGCGAACAACGGTCGAGAATATTATTTTCTCGAGAACTTTACGTTTCCGCGTCTTTTTTATTGTGCGATGTTGAAATTTTAATTAAGAACAACAACAACAAAAACTCAAACATTTAATTATCTGCGATGCTGCTAGAACAATAGCTCGTTATTGGAATTAATAAACGTGTATCTTTGAATCTTGCATAACACGTTCGTCTATTTTTTATTTATTTCAGATGCAGAGAGCGGTGCTACTAATCTGCTGGCTGCCGCTCCTCAACCATTGCAACGCCGTTAATCCAGGTATTTCAATTTTACATTCCCACGTGGATTTATCAACGAAAAAAATTGAAAAAAACCTACTGAACTCTTGTTTCTTTTTAATCAGAAAAAAAATAAAAAAGTAAAACCAAAAATAAGAAAAAAAATTGCTGAGCTCAACCTGATCAAATCTTTGTTCGAGAAATTTTTTGAGGCGCAAATTCAGTTGAACCGTGAAAAATCGTCAATAAAAATATCACGAGGAATGTTGATTTTTTTTCCAGCAATATCATTTACTTTAATTATATGAAGTGTCTCGTTCCAATTATGATGATCCTCCCACCTTACGCCGCAAGAAACAGCAAAACTCTTATATACCTCGGATCATCGTCACGATGGCTACTCCTTAAAATTTTAATTTATCTCTAAAATATATGAGGACAGAAGATGCCACCGGATAGCATCAGAGGCGCGCAAGTCAGGAGTGCCCTCAGACAAAAAAAAACGAAAACTGAAAATTGTGAAATTTGCCGCAACGCCCGATAGTTTGATCGTCAAAAATACTGTAAACCGTTGATGAATATGAGAAAGTGTGAAAATAAACGATCGTGGTTCAGCCTCGGTGTGGACGATCGTAACTTGTCCGCCCGCAAATACATCGAGAGACCAAATTCATCGATTTCATTGTGAAGCCAATTTTCTCGAACCATTTGCAAGACACTGCAAACAAGTTGGATCGGATCGAACGGAATTGAGAAAAAAAAATTTATCGATGATTTTTCATTTTTTTAATTTAATTTCTATCCATTTTTTTATTTGTATTTTCGGAATTAACATTTTCTGGTCTTTTTCGCGTGGATAGAATTTTTGGAAACATAAAAATTCTTCACTGCTGCTGAATTTCGTAAGAAAACTGTTGCCTTTATTTTCCTGCGCAGTCGACGAGATTCTGCAATCATGCTGTCCATGTTTGAAGCAAAAAATTCTTGCAACTGTATTGCCTCTCTTGATATAGCTTCGAGACATTGAAGCTGCAGGCTCGTTCCAATCTTACTGATCAGAATTGTTAAGAGCGTGTGCGCGAATGTGGCTGACAAAGAAAATCGCGAGAGGCGAAGGGTGAGAGCTCAACTTGGGAAAATCGATTTCACGAAAAGCTGCGAAGATGCAGGGAACGGAGTGAGGAATAAGAGAATAAGATGAAATTCGAGGGAGAGACAGATTCACTGGAGGACACAATCAATAACAATAAATGTGCAAACGTTAATGTAAAAACTGTATGGCACGGTTCACGTTTTCAAAATCATTTTTGAAAACATTTATCTGATCATTTAAAGTAATTTGTTCACTTTTGCAACGATTCGTTCGTTGCTGCATCGAAAACAAAATTTTGTTGGAAAAGATCGATATTTTGTTCGATAAGTTCGACTAAACGTTTTTTTCAAGAATCCCAAAAATTGTGTCATCGCAGCGAGAAATCGTGTAGAAAGTCTCGTCGTAAGGACATTTTAGTCGTTCCCATCGTAAATTCCGCTGACAATTTCGTTAGAAACCAAATATACTGTCGAAATAACGAAAATTTTGAAATTATCAAAAAATTTATAGTTGACCGTGTTCAACAAAACATCGACAATTTTTTAACAAACTGTCATTTCCAGTGCGGTAGTTTAGAGTCGTTCATGGCGACAAAACTTGATTAGCGAGCTCTGGCCAATGAAAGAACATTACTTGGTGGGGTGACCGCTGAGGAAGACAGTTTTTTCCGACTTTTCGACAATGAAAACCATTTCAAAACTCTCCACAGTTTCATTTAAAAAAAACGTTGCTCACACATCGATTTTCGAGGTTTTATGGGAACAGAAAAAAGATCGATGGAAAGGAGAAAAACGGAAAGGATTGCTGGGCAAGGCTCACAAGAATTTCCAAGTCTTAACGATAAAAAATAATTCGAAAGCCAGAACAACGAAGATTTAAATTGATCGGATGGAAAATTAATTTTGAAGGTTTTTGGTAACTTGTCGCCAAAATTTCTACTTTGAGGTCACAGCTCATAGAAACTGTGCATATGGTGTTGTCGGTAATATACACAGCAGAGGTTTGTATAGAAGAAAACGTTGAAGCAATCCGAGGAGTTGGCAACTGGGTGGTTTCGTTGTGGCCTGGCACTTCGATTGTTCCACACGACCTCACCTTGTTATACTCATACTGGAGAACTTGGGTGACCGAAAGTTTATCGAGGTTTCAAAAGCGCGAGGTTGTGGGGGCGTTGGGCTGACGTAACTCGTTTCCTTCATTCGTAGATAGGAGTCTGCCAGTAATTTCGGTATTTCCTCTGGCGTTTCCCTGGCCTAGAGCCTTAGTTCGTTTCGTGTCGTGAGGAAGCGTTCATTGGTGCGACAAGCGAGAGACCCACTTCGCGTTGTTCAGCTATCAATTGTCATAGAAAATTCGAAACCGCAAGGTCTCGGTCATGGACGTGGCTGCGAGGTGAAACGTTAATTCACATTTTCCACGTCTCTTTATCATTTTCATTTCACCGAACACCACGAAGGAAGCAGCTTGAAGTTTCGACAGGGAGCCTGTCCGGAATTATTGTCCACATAAAAAAGAAACAGGAGCCACTATTTTTTTCTCTTGAGAATGATCGATGAATTCGAGTATTCCAAGAAAAAGGGTTCAACATTTTTGTAGGCGTAAATAAACATGTACTGAATCGATGTTGCCAAAATTTTGATATTGTTTACCATCTAGTTCAGCAGTAATTAATTTTTGAATCTTCTGTGTTTTTCGACACTCATCCCCACCAGCATAGAATAGTCAAAAGTTTGTTATTTTCTCCAGTGGTTATTCCCAAGATTTCATCATGAAAAACGGTTCGATGTATTCCCTGGATACCGAAGAATATATGAGTGTTTTAGTTTTTCCAATTTCCCATTAAAAATCGATTGAAATATTAAAAAATAAACACACAACATAACCCATAACCGACCACGGCGTCAGCTGTTTTTTTTTCGTACGTTGTCAAATGCTTCGGTTTTACAACGTACAACGCTAGTCAAAATTGACTTGTTGAACATATTTTTATCAATAAAATTACATGGAAATATCGATTCTTCAGACGGGTTATATTTTTAAAATAATGAAATGACTATTTTCTAGTCAGTTTTGTATTAGGAAACTTTGGCCGAAAATGGTTCTTGTAAAGATCACGTATACCCGTGTGTGACCAGCAAAAGGAGAATCTGCATGGAGCTGAAAGGGTTGAATTATATAATTCCTTGTCATAAAATTGAATAGGATTTTTTAAATCGTTCAATACAGAAAGTTTTTCTATTTAATATTCCCACTGGTATGTACTTGAATTTTCTTTTCTTCGTTTAAAATGTGCACGACTTTTGGAATCGCGTTGGTAGAAACAGGAAATTGTCAAAGCGGAGGAATTTAACTTGGCGAGTTGGCGGGCTTTGCTCTTGTGTGTGCATGTTTGTGTGTCCGTGTATGTGTGTTTTGCTGGAGAGTAGATATCTACAAAAGTGGAGAAAATGAAAAGGTAAAATGTGGGAGATGAAGAGAATTCCGTTAGTGAAGCACTCTTTGGCTTTCGGCCTGGTCTCTTCGGGAATCGGACATCGGATCACACTCATACCTCTTCTTTTTTCTCGATCCTGGATTCCTCTGTTCAGCGTGTCTTAAATAAAGAAAGGAATCGCTCGAGAGAGTAATCTCTCTTTTATCCCGTTCCTCCCGTGATTTTCACTGTAGAGATTCGTTCGTGTCACTTGAATCGAATTTTTCTTTTTTTTTGCTCTTTTCAAGCTTCGTGTTTTTTTTTCTTTTTCATTCGTTTCATCACTGACAGCAATTTACGATCGAGATGAAGTCACACAGCCATTGGCTGAGAGATCGTGTCGTGGAAATAATTTGATAATAATGTCGGAAAGTAGAATAACGAAGTGAGTGAGGAGCATAAGAATCCGAGGGACAAGAGATTTTTATTTTCTATCGTCAAATAAGAGCAAAATATCTTCGTTATGAATTTTTTTTTATTTTTTTTTTCGATTGTTCGAAAATGTTTATAAAAAATTTACGATTTTTAATCGAAAATACGTCGCCGAAAATTTTTGTGAACGAGCAAAATCATTTCTTCTCTTTGCAAATAAAAATGGCGTCACCAACGTGATTGTTGAGAAATTTTTTCTCCGATTGCATGAAAAGAAAAAAAAATGATACTTTTAAAATCACAATAAGTGAGACTTCCTCTTGATCCAATAAAAATCAAGGCGACGAGACGTTGAATTTGGTTTTTTTTTGTTACGGTTATAGAGGTATTTTTTTTCTTGCAATTTTGTTTTTCGATTTTTTTCTAATTGTCTACAACGATTTTTTGAAATATTTATTTATTTGATGTCAAATAAATTTCTGGGAAAAATAGTCAGCCTTAAAGGACAATGTAATAATGAAAAGAGATGCAAAAGTTTTTTCACTCAGGGAATGGGATTTATTTTCGCCCACAATTTTGATAATTTATTAATTATTTTTTGTTGTTGATAGAAAATTTGTTTACGACGGCGTGATTTTTCGGCCGATGGCAACGAATTCAGAAGCTTCGATTGCCTCGTGAGCTCAATCACGATTAACGGTTTCTAAATTTTATTTATACTATTTATTTTTTCCCGTCTCTCGTTTGGTCGATGGCGACGTTTTTTTTGTCGAGAGTTTTTCATCACGGAGTCCAGATTGAATTTCAGCGAGTATCGGTCGCTGTATTTTTCGAGGAAGTCTCACGCTGCCTCGAGTGTCACTGGATATGTTATAGAGTTTTAGGTTGCACTCTTGGCTGCTTGGGCGACCGACGGTCTGACCGAACACTCGCTTTTTCCACTGCTCGTTGAGGAAAAACTGCAGCAGGGCTCTCGGAACGTTTTAGCCGATTGAATTAGTTGCAGAAAATGAAACGGACGGGAAATTCACAGGAAAAAAAAAAAAACGTGGAAGATTTCTTTAGCGTGACAAAATCGACCAACGAATTTTTGGATCTGTGGCGTTTTTGCAATAAATTCGAGACGACTGGAATAATCGAAATATTTTTTTTGCCCGTTTTTCGAACTATGTATGCAGCAATAGAAAAATGTCTTGCATCAGGATCATCGATGGTTGATTATAAAAGATCTAACAATAACGATGGACCCGAAAAATGACAGAAAATTGAAAGCATCCTTGCAATCGAATGGGTCCAATGAATAAATACGTTTTTCTATTAATTATTTATTCAATTTCAAAAACCACGACAATATTCGTTCCAAATTGTCATTGGATCCCGAAAAAACGATCTTTTTAGTGTCTTGACTGAATCTTAAGCCTCGATCAGGAAAAAACTGAATTTCGTTGGATTCCAACGAGGCAAACTTCAAGATCGTTTTATCCAAGCATGAGAAAGTTTACCTGATGATGGTTTCCTCGGGACCACGGCAGGCTACCCGAAGTTATCTAGATTCAGGATCATTAAGGATTTCGTCAGGACCACCAGAGATGGAATGTATTGACCTTGAGCAAACTGCTCCTCGTAACAGGTTTTATTGTGAACCAGTGATGAGGGAATTCTGATTAGAACCTGATGAGCAGACACTGATCGAGTTCTGGTGCAGGCCTGATGTTCAATTCTCGTCGGGAATGAGCAAACCAAATAGAGAGACAGGAGCGACAAAAACTGAGGCAGAGAGAAGGATAATTGGTCCACTTGGACATTAAGCCAGAGCATACGCGTTTCCGGTTGTGTGGCCTCGTCCGTTTTCCATGTGGGTATACATTCGCTCGTTAGGAGCGAGGGTTGGAGGTTGAACATCGTGTGTGAGCATTGTCTGTGGGCTAAGCGATCTTCTGAGCTACTGATGTCTGTCTACTCGTTTGCCCCCATGTTCGCGGCTGTTGGTTGGCTATCCTCGCGCGGATCTTGTATGGGTACGGTATCAGAGTAGATGCTGGTTCGCTTTGGTGGTGCACAATATGCATAGATACTTTACGGGACCTTCATCTCGATCAAACTCGACCACGGAATGGTCAAGGGTTCCCACTATTGTACGAGGTGCTGCTGCGGTCACCCTTGCAATTCTCATCACACCAGTCTCTCTCGCTCGCTCTCTCTTTCTCATTCTCCTGATGGAATCTCACGCGATTAAGCTTCGGAGGAGGGAGGGAATTGTTATTGCGATGACGCTCAGATGCGTTGAGTGATGTGGCTTGCAGCTCGGTCCCTTCAATGTTCTAGTCTCCCTATCACCACCGAATGTACACAAGCCTACAAACATGCGTGTTTACACACATGTAACGATGCTTACGTCCAAATTGCGTGCAGCATGTCCAACCGGTACAGGCAACAGAGGATAACACGACGCTCAGAAGCTTGCGAAGATGGCGCTGGCCTCCAATCCTACACTCTGCACAATGCACCCTGACGGAGGCGTCTTGTACTATAATACGTGTAGCATCAGGTCTCTCTCATTCATTCATTCATTCTCTCTCTCTCTCTCTCTCTCTCTCTTTCTCTCTGCAGTAACTTGACTATGCACACATGATGTGTGCCAACATCAAGTTGTCTCGTGTATAATTCAACACATTGAGCGACGAAAGTTGCGCCCTTTAGTTGGCCGGTCCATCTATCACATGAGCACACATAGAGATACATATGTATGGGCTGTCTATCAAGCCAAGGGAAGCTTGAAATCTTCACGTCGTCGGCATTACCTGTCGGCCGTAGCTCAAGGCCCTCGATCCTTCATATCGGATGAGCCCTAACTCGAGAAGATACATATCAGACGCGATACGTTCGATCAACGACTTCAACGAAGGTGTCGACGATGTAATATAGGCAATGGATAAATCTGCCTCTGAACATCCTTCGCCAACAAATACACAAAAAAAAATAGAAGCACAAGTTGCAGTCCAAATTAGAATTGTTGAAACGTTATTCTCCTTTCTTTTCGTCTCCCTCCTCCGTCCAGGCTGCTCGGGATGGTCAATCACTCTGCAACACTGGAAATTGAATTTTGTTCAAAATCGTCGACATTTTGATGATTCGTTAGTTTGGCGGTACATTTGGTTTCTAACGGAATCGTCAGCTAAATTTATGACCGGAACAACAAAAATTAGCTTCCGAAGAGACTTTCTAAAATATTTATCGCTGCAATGACACAATTTTCGGGATATTATTGAAAAAAACGTTTAGTCGAATATCGATCTTTTCCTATAAAATTTCATTTTCAGTGAAATTCGCAGGCGACGGTTGAGAAACCGAGAAAAGCGAGGCGGACGATAACAAAAAAAAAAACTCACAAAATTAACATTCAATCCGACGTCAACTCTCTTTCATCGTCATTTTAATTCAGCCGGTACATTCGTTTGTAAAAGCTCGCGTAACGTTCCTGAATTCGGGCATACTAACGAACTCTCCATACGCTCATAGCGTCCGGATAGAATGAGCGGCAAAATATTTATAAAGAAAATAAAACATAAAAAAATGAAAAAAAAGAAAAAAAAATAGAAAATTGCAGCACTTTCTAGCCGATCTGTGCTTTGACGATTGAGCAGCGCACCTGTGCTTGCACCACGTTGCGGCTTTCGTTCTCCCGTGGCTTCACACTCTGTCCAAATACACATGCATCTATATAAATATATAAAGGTATGCGTAAATACATGGGGTGCTAGCCCGAAGTACATTTTTTTCGTTGACGTGTATGTGCAGAAGGGGCAGCACGTGTGGCAACGTTCCGACGTTGGTAAACGTGCTCCGTTCCGGTGTGCTCCATATCGGAGGAGTGGGGTACTGCACAGAGGGTGTGGGGCAGGNGGGGGGGAGGGGGGGGGGGGGTTAGCGAAAAGGTACGAGAAGAAGAGAGGGTGGAGGAGAGTTTCATACTACGAAGAGTAATGGGACTGTAGGATAGACATCGCCACAGCAGACTGGGCTCTAACAAAACGAAAATAAAAAATAAAAAATCTAACGAGTGAAGAAAAACGAGGAAGAAAAAAATCTGCAAAAGCGAAGGGAAGAAAATTAAAAATGATTAAAAAAAAGTGCGGACGAACGAGCCAGACATCGGGGCAGTGAGGAAAAGCGATAGGAGCAGGCTATGGGGGCGAGAGATCCCTCCACCGTTTCCGCTCAAAATAAAACATCATTTTTATTGCTTTATTACTCTTTTTTAACATTCTAGCACGCGTTCCCCACACCAGCCTCGCATTTTTGTCTCTTCCGCACTTTAAACTCGACTTCACTCCGGTCTGTCTGAGTCAGAGCTAACGAAATCGTTGAGAATATTAAAGTTTGTGTCTCTCGAATCCTCCACATCGGAAGTTGAGACTTTCCGACTAATTACGTTTCGCGATCTTTTTGTTTTTTTGGTACATTAGAAACCAAATTTTGTTGGAAAAGATCGATGTTTTGTTCGACACGTTCGACTAAACGGTTTTTTTTTTTAATAAACCCAAAAATTGTGTCATAGCAGCAAGAAATATTCTAGAAAGTCTCGGAAACAAATTTCTGTCGGTTCAATCGTAAATTTCGCTGACAATGCCGTTAGAAACAAAATATACTGCCAAAATAACGAATATTTTGAAATTATCAAAAAATATTTAGTTCACTGTGTTCAACAAAATATCGACAATTTTCAACAAAATTTCATTTCCAGCAACCGAAGACGATCGTGAGGCGAAATAATCCGCTGCTAATTGATTATCCGGACAATTACCCGAGCGCAAAAAGTCGATCGATCGCGTACGAGGGAACCTCAAATATATAAAAGATTCTTCTCGATCAATCGCCTCTGGATCACAAAGATGAGACCTCGCTTTTCAAAACTTTTCCTCCCAAACATTCGCTCGTTTTTTTCTTTCGTCGAAAGGCCCATATGCTACAGTCATATACAGAGTTTCCAAGTTGTCTCCACTTTTTCATCACTCGGCGCCTTGCACTTCTATTGGAAAACGGCGTTGTGCAAAGCTTTCTACTCTCTTTTTAACTCCATCCACCTCTTTCTCTTATTCGAAGAGACGAGATGAATGAGCGTTTTCGCGTAGTCACCAATGTTTCGTTTTCAATTCACGCGACAATATACACCAATGTTGTCCTCCCTCGCTCCTCCTTGCTCTCTTTTCCTCTCGATTTCCCCCAGCATCTCTCTTCTGATCCATCGGATATCGGCTTCGAGCACGAAAACATAAAAATGCTTGACAACGTAAAGAAAAGTTACCGTGAGCGAGTGGCGTCCCACAAAAATTCCCACTTCGCCATCGATCATCAAAACGTGATAAAAAATAAAAAAAACCAAAAAATCCACGATTTTTTTTTTCGGATTTCCACTAATTCTCCAATAATTCTTAAACCTTTTCCGATGAATCTCAAAGCTGATAACGATTCGTCGATCCGTCATTAAAAGTCACGAGATAAGAATCAAAGCAACTTCTGGGTTTTCGAAAATCAAACTTTTAAACTGTTTTCGTGTCTTTTTGAATTTTCATTTAATTCTAATGCTGTGCTCAGTTATGATTGATTTTCTTATGAATTATTAATTAATCTATAGTTGATAATAGTAAACAATATTAAAAGAATAATAATAACAATATAATTAATAGTAATTAGTTAAATTATTATTATGATTGTTTTATTTTTACATTATTGTTATTATTATTTGTCTTATTTGTTATTAATATTTATAACATTTATTATTAATTAATTGACAATTAATTGACAGGTGCATTATTATTTTCATTAATATCGAAGGAACTTTTCAAACGCCAAACACGAAGGATACGAGAATACTTTTTTGTTGTTGTTGTTAGAATTTAAAGAAGAAAAAAAACGTGAATGTAAAAAATACAGAAATTCGGAATTCAACTTTTGTCTTTGTCAATCAAAACCGATAGTTTGTGGTGGTTCCAACAATGCTACTCATAAGTGTACGTTTGCGATATTGCGCGGAACTCGTGGTTTGAAAGACACGTCACGAAGTCACGAAAGTCTGTCATCGCTCAGGCGTGCTTTTGATTGGCTGCCAACCTCGATGTGCAACATGGTGTCTCTGATTGGTGTTGTCACCACTGATAAAAGGAAATGGTTAGCCAGGAGAATAGGCTTTGAAAAAGCAGGCAAAAGCATTAGTTAGCAATTTTTTAATTGTAAACGTTTTAATTATTTCGTTTCGTTTTTAATTTGTGAATTTGATTTCGACGATAAATAATCGGTTTCTTAATCGTTAAGTGGCGCAAGGCATCGCGTTTACGTACGGACTTGTATAACTTTATCAATTTTCAGTCGATCTCCACAAAATTGAGGGCCCATCAGATTTTTTTCATTGTCTTTTCGAAAAATCGATCGTTCAGATGAATTTTGATTTTCATCGTGGCTTCAAATTTCGAACGACCTGAGCGACGACAATGCCTAAACTACTCGGAAATTTATTTTTCTCCATACCTCGGTCGAAAGTACGTGATTCCCGCATCGATTTCGATGCAGAAAGTGCGACATTCATGCATTGGTAAAAAAAAAACACGATCGCCCTCTGATCGGGAGCAAATAGTATTTTCGGCTGCCACGACTGCCGAAAGTGACTTTCTAACCGTGTTTTCTCTAATGTCAAAGTCTAATGTCAGAGCTGTTGTGTTTTTCCAAATTTGAATTTTTTCCATGATCCGTTTTTCTAAGGTTAGAGCTTTTCGGAAAATATCAGAGAATGAACTATTTTAAAATCAAAGTGCAAGAGGACAAATTTCGAAATTTTCGTCAACCGATCGATTTGTTGACGAATGTCCGTTTGATAAAAATGAAAACTGTGAATTTCGTGAAAATATCGTTAACAATTTTTTTTCATTGCAGTGGTTGTGATAAATATGATGGAAACAAATTTCTGGAATAAAAATCTTCGTAAAAAATATGATTTTACATTACACTGATGGTCGCAACGTTGCGTTCCAACGAAAAATACTTTTTCTGTGAATTTTTTGTTCAAATTCAAAAACCATGACAATTTTTCTATCGATTCTGTGTTTGGATTCTAAAAAAAATTCTTTTATTGTATGGACGAAATATTGAATAAGAATCATGAGCTCTGTTCAAGAGAAAACATAATTTCGTTGCATTCCAACGATGGAAACTTCAATATTATAATTTTATTGAATTTTGTGATAATAGATCACAGAATCATGCACTTGTATGTGTGTGTTGTGGATTATCTNCTCCACAAAATTGAGGGCCCATCCGATTTTTTTCATTGTCTTTTCGAAAAATCGATCGTTCAGATGAATTTTGATTTTCATCGTGGCTTCAAATTTCGAACGACCTGAGCGACGACAATGCCTAAACTACTCGGAAATTTATTTTTCGCAATCACCTTCGACAGTGTTTCGAAATTACCCGCACGAATGAATATACGAGCGAATGGTGGGCAGTGCATGTTTTTTTTTCTTGTTTTATGGTCAAGTCAATCAATCGGTGGCAAGGCTGTGGCTACGATTTTGCGAAATGATATTCAACCGCGCCGCATGCCACTCAGGCGCATACCCTGCGAGCAAAATGACGTGCTAAACGGTTTGAAAAATTAACGAAAGTCAGGAATTTCGTTCGAAATCTGCCAAAATTTTTTACACACTGCTCCGATTTTTTTAACGAGTCGAAATTCCGAAATTCCGCCGATAAAAACGTTTACGGTTCGACTTTTTTTCTTGCTTCGCAGTATCTCATGAGGGAGAACTCTGCAAATAGAAATGATGGGGAAAGGGAAAAAGCGAAAGAGTAAGTGGAAGAAGAAAAATGAGTTCGTGGACAGGCGAGAAGAGAAAAGTATTTAATTTCCATGGGATAGCATGAGAGGAGAGAGGGGGGGAGGGTGGGCGAAGTTATAAATATAAACAGGTATGTGCGAATTCATTTATCAGTCAAGTTTATTCCCACCGGTGAATGAGGTTTAGGGATTTTTTAGTTGTTTTTTACAAACGCGATATATTTTTCATTCGGAAAAAAAACCAAACGACCGACTGTGGCGAAGCTCAAACGTGATATTGATTCCTGCGAGGAAATTTGAAACGAATAAAAATTTTTTAACTTATTTTAACACTGAGAAAATAATATTGTTGGAAAAGATCGACTTTTGTTGGTTAAGTCGAGCTAAACGCTTTTTTTAAGTAATTAAAAAAATGTAGTCATTGGAGCAAGAAATATCCTGGGAAGTCTATTCGGAAGCAAATTTTTGTCGTTCGAATCGTAAATTTTGCTGACAATTAGATTAGAAACCAAAAATACTGCCAACATAAAAAAAATATTGAAATCATCAAAAAATATTCAGTCCACCGCAGTCAACAGAATATCGCCGATTTTTAGGAAAATTTAATTCCCAGGGTTTCAGCTCAGTGAAAAATCATTGATTCACCATTTTTTAAATAACCAGGGTGCATCACGCGTATTCACGCAACTGTCAAAATGACAGCGGAACTGCGAGTGTGAAACTGGCAGCGGGACTCGAAACCGGACCGACCAATCACAGCACGAATAAAACGACACAACCGTTCGAGATATATCGTTACTAAGAACTTTTTATAAGGGGATTTTCGGAATCAGCTCAATTTTTTTTTTTTATATTCGGCTTTTTGTTTGCAAATAATATTCATAGACAGACGCTGCGTTTTAACTTTTGGCTGTCTTTCAAAAAAAATCCACACTCTGTTGATTGAAAATTGTGTCTTGACTTTTGGGACACCCTGTGTACAGCCTCGTTTCTGTAACAAATCGGAGCTTCACAAATGCAATCGAAATAACGTGAACACGGGGCGCATATGTACTCAGCAACTGTGTAATCCATAAGCCGGTTCGCTGTAACCATCCGGGAGAATAAATTCGTTATATTAACGAAGTAATTTGATAACGCAGGTAGCGAGGATATAAAATTTTAACGAGAAGTAAACATTTAATGATCTGTTTGTAGTGTTATTCTTAATTTTGTAATGAGAGGAGAAACGAGGGTCCATTGGTTATCGGACTGTGAACGAATCCTCACATGAAAAGTGACAATTAAATTGGAATATTCGCAAATGCGATGCGAAAAATTGAATTATTGCGATTCACCACAAAAATCAGTTTCGATTAAAAATTCAGGTTACGAATTTTTCGGGAAAATGTCAATCTTTTCCATAAATTTTTTTTTTTTTTTTATTGCCGCAAGATCATACATGGGTCTTTTTGACCCAAGCTCCAAATTTCTTACCAAAATCTTATTTTTCAAAACGTTCATTTTATAACAAAAAAAGGCAAGGACTATAAAAACCATGAAACCTTGGAGTAGACTCACTGGAGAGTATTCTAGTAGAAAAAAAAATCTTGGTCTTTTTCGACCCGAGCGACAACTTTTTTCGATTTTTTTTTTACGATTTCTTTTAAAATGAACAAATGCAATAATTATAATAACTATAAAACCTTCAAGTAGAATCAATAGAAAGTATTCCAGATTTTTTAAAGATTTTTTTCGGTCTTTTTCGACCCGAGCGACAACTTTTTTCGAACATTTTTTTTTTTTCAACTTTGTATTTCAAAATGAAGAAATGCAAAAATTATAATAACTATAAAGTCTTCAAGTCGAATCATCGGAGAGTATTCTCTGATGTTTTCCGATTTTTATCTCTTGGAATATGTGAGACAAAGCGGCAGGACGAAAAGGATCCACATGATCTGGGGGTGGCCATAAAAAATCATACCCGCGGAGGGTTAATTACGCGTTGATGTGAAATTTCAGATTCAGCAGCACGTATTTTCCATTGCAGCGAAGGCAAATTGACAGTTATCAGATTCTTGATCCATCCGCGACAGAGAATATCCGATGCACGTGTTGGAAAAAGTGTGATCGACGAAAAAAGAAAAATACAAAAATAACTATTCCAACGAAGCGATATTCACGCGCGGTGAATTTTCTAGTAAATTTACAGCGGTGTACCGGATGGTCCATGTTTTTCACGTTTTTTTCCCCCTATTGCAAGTGAAACTCGTTTCCCTTCGTCCGTCTGGTAAAACGATGTTCCGTTCACATTTTTTGTTCAATCCCTACAAGCTGTTTTTTTTAATTGTACATGCGATCTGTTGCCAAAACGCAATATTTTTAGGGGGCTTAGAAGCCATGAATCGAGATTGTGAAAAATGGTTCGGGGCGCAGATCGGAGTCCGAAAGAAAAAAAAAAGTTTGGACGGCGGAAAGAAATGACTTCGATTTATCAAAACAATTAAAATGATTGTCGTATCGAAGTTTAATGCCGTTCGTTTTGGAAGTTTTTTGAAAAAAAAACGTGAAGAAAAATATTGAAAGAATAAATTGAAACTCAATTCGCAACGGATTGGAAATCGAAAAGTAACGATTGTCTGGGCGCCGCAGGGAGCCAAACGTAAGCCTATGCCGTCATTCGATTTTCTACGTGTCAAAATTCGATGCCGTATAATCGAACGACTTGAGGTTAGAAACGAGAGAGCTCCGAGAGCAAGTGATGGATGGCTTTCGATTTTTTTAAATCCCCGGAGAACACCAGAAAGGCGCTTATTCCATTTTGCCTTTTATATATGTTTCATTTTTTGTTTGGGTAATTGTTATACTTACGCGCTCGACACGCAGTTATTTATTTTATCACTTCGTCTGCAAAACGTTTTTTCCACACCTTCCGTCTGACAACCTGGACATACGCCATTTTTCAGCCTGTTGTAAATTGCAAAAATTGTAAAAAAAAATTCAGGCCACTGTTCGAGATGTTCGACTTCAAATTTCAATTATAAAATTGTAGGGAAATGACTTTTTTCATTAATTTCTGATCCAACAAATGGACCGATCCGTCGTATTTGCCAGGAGGCTTACTGTAAACAAAATTTTGTTGAAAAAGATCGCGATATTTCGTTCGATACGTTCAGCTGAACGTTTTTTTAAATAATCCCAAAAATTGTGACATCGCAGTAAGAAATATTCCAGAAACTCTCATGGGAAGCAAATTTTTGTCGTTCCAATTGTAAATTTTGCTGACAATTCCATTAGAAACCAAATATACTGCCAAAATAACGAAAACTTTGAAATCATCAAAAAAAATTTAGTTCACCGTGTTCAACAAAATGTCGGCGATTTTTAACAAAATCTCATTTCCAGTGCGAATCACTCGGTTTACAGACGAACATGATTTTTCGTTGGACGAACGAGTGTGTTATGTAAGCGATATTAATATCACGCATGGACAGAAAACTCGAGCTAGTTTTTTCTTAGGAATACATTGAAGCCGGATAAAAAGCACGCAGCGAAAAACAGCGAGAAAAATAAGGGAACAAAGTGAAAAATGTAACTTCTATTACGCGGGGCATTGCTCTTCCGCCTCTTTTTTGCTGGACTCTCTGTTTACTATACTTTTATTTTATTACTATGTCGCGATTCGTTCGCCCTTTTTTATCGTGCAGTGTGTGTTTACGGAAATAACTTGCCGTTTCTTTCCCTCAGCGCGAGTATGGTTGCATAAAAGTTTACGACATCGAAACAACTCGATAATCGACGAGAAAAATAATGCGATGGTAAAAAAGCTGTTTCAACGCTCTCGTGCCTCTTTCTCTTCGGCGAATAAATTCGCTAAATCGCTTTTCTCGTCACGGAGAGTCGAAAGTGTATTCTCCGAGAAAAAAAAATATTTCGAGTCTGTATTTTGGAAAATGGATCTTCATTTTTGTATCGGCAAGTTTGGAATTTTTTTGGGACACGAAAATTACTATGGGAGTTACGTTTTCCATGGTAAAATGAATTTCGACAGTTTTTCATTAACGAAATATTTTTTATTGACCCTTTTTCTTTCTCTCCTCTTTTTCTTCGACGAATATTCGCCGAATCGCTTTCCCCATTCGTCAGGAAGAGTTAAAACTGTATTTTCCTCGGTATTTTCGATGAAAAAAATATTTCGTGTCTGTATTTTGGAAAATGGACCTTCGTTTTCGTGTCGGCAAGTTTCACACTTTTGGGATCCGAAAATTACCATGGAATTACGTTTTTTCCATAGTAAAATCAGTTGCGACAGTTTTTTCATTAACGAAATATTTTCTATTGACGCCATGACCTAAAAACACGTATTTTTCGGCTCACAAGCCACAATGACGGAAACCATCGAAGATAACCGAACGAACATCGGGAAGAAAGCTTCAAAATGCGAAAAAGACGATAATACACAAATGTTAGCAAAATACTGTCGCAGCCACATGTGTTTGTCTATTTCGTGGCGTCCGAGATTGCATCCCCAGCGAAGGGGAAACAGGAGAAAAAAGCTCGTACAATACGAGGCTTGAAAATTGAAAATCAAAGCGTCGTCGATGTTTCCATACATTGCAGGACGTGCTGACTCGTGCGATGTCAGTTTCCGGTACTCTGGGGCATGCGCAGTTTTTTCATTTTTACCGCTTCGCGGCGCGTATATGTTTATTTTCCGAGCCTTCTCACTCACGCGAAGGAACAAAATAAATCGCAAAAAGTTGCAGAAAAAGATACAATCGCCCGGATCAACGCTTCCGGATTACAAAAAAATCTCTTAACGCGATGCTTTTTCACTAATTAATCTCTCCCAATGAGCAATTTAATTCTACACGCCGATAAACCTTTCCGGGCCGAGATCAACAACTCACGTGACATCGGCTTCGTTACCGAGCGTGCCGTGCAACGACGCGAATCATCAGTCGGACCGAACACACACACGCGACTGCCATCTCGGAAAATGAACGACGAAACATTTCTCCGATACAATTAGTACGAATTATTAGAATCCCGATGTCCGACAACCCTAACGAGGTCCACGAATACGAGACAAACATATTTTTTTAACTTATTTTCACAATTATCAGCTGTTGTGTTGCATAACAATGAATAATTCGGTCGGGGCGATTATAAAAGATAAAAAAAATAAGAAAAATAAAGGAAGAAGTAAGTGAGCGTTGCAGTTGCTTCCATCGATGCACACTGCTGTTGGTTGTGCTTGGTTAAGTTTTTATTTTCATTGTTTGTTTCATTTTGTTTTTTAATTTTTTTTTGTTTTTTTTTTAAATATTTTTTTTTAGGCAAATACATTTTTTTTTGACATGTACTTTGTCGAACTACGATCTGCTGTGTCATAGCAATAGATAGTTTGCGTGGCGTTGTAGGGTCAGTGATGCATATTTAGCGCGTAGTGCATCCAGCGATGCACACTGCTGCACTATGTTTTGCACTTAGACAAATATATGAGAGATTCATTTTTCGAGGGCGTTGTTGGAGGGAATTTGGATTGGAAAATGTTTCGCAAGTTTTATTTGCTTCATATCGATCATGTTGAATTATTCTTTCTCTTCATTTTGGCTATTCTCGTTCATGATACGATTTGCTCTTGTACTATTTCGCTCACATTCAACTTTTGTTATTTTTCTACACGTCCGCTATTTTCCCACTCGCAACTTTGAACAATAGTGAGACTGCTACTAAACTATCGCACGGGTAAGCTCGTAAATTGATAATAAATTCAGTAATCCGGAGATGTCGATAAATAAACGATTTGCGTATGGAAAAAGGAAAATGTTAATCGTCCACTTTGTCGCGTTCGACTCATTCGATATTCCGAATCGGTTTTTGCGGTCGCGAGTGCGAAGCGCGACTGTTGTTTGGCACGAAATCGGTCGCTCAGCGCTCGCGGTGTAACTATAGCAGTAAACATTTGGTATTCCGGCTTCGGCCGCGGGAACGGACGCAGCGTCAAGCGATAATTGTTTATATTTCGGTTTCTATCTCGTGTTTTCTCTGCTGCATATTTCGCAAAACTGGAAACATTTCGTTGGCTTGTTTTTTGTCTCTCATTGTGTCGGAATCGATACAAAAAAAAGGAGAAAAAAAAACGAAAGTGTGGGAGGAGAAAAAGTGCAAGTGAGACGGTCGAGTAGTTTGCTGAAAATTTTGAGGAAAGTGACGCGTTGCTTCATCGCGCGAGGAAAACTAATGGCGCGTCGATTCGTTCGAAAAATTTGTAAGTTTTTTTTTTAAATACTCGCGAAATTTCAACTGTAAGGATTGAAATTTCGAAATCAGGTAGCAAAAAGCATCGAACGATCTATTTCACGCATGAAAACTCATCGCTCAGTAAATTCGCTCGAATCGTCATATTAAGGGTTAAAAATTGGTTTTCGATCGAAAGAATTATGCTTTACGAAGCATTGTCAGGAACTTCTTGTTCGAAATTTGCACACAACGTGTTTGGAAAACGATTGCGGAAATAGTATTTTTTTACGATTTATTTTAATTGCCAATTTTTGATGCCAAGTTTTTGAGATTTTATCAAAAAATCGTTCCAGACGCGCAGCAGAAAGTTGAGTTTCTTGGGAATGTCTCCATATGACTTTTTTATCCGCGGAGAGACGAAAAATATATAAGAACAAATAATAAAGATGAAAAGTAAAATATTCTCTTCGCGAATATTTTCTTTTTCTATGCGAAATTCCATGCGGTTCTTGGTGTTTTTTTTTCCATCAAACATCGAAGCAAAAGTCATTGGAACGAAAAAAATTCAATTTCTCGATTTATCTCGAACTCTCGCTCGAACTTTATTTTCCGTTTTTGTCAAACAATTTTTCATCACCTCCTTCCGAGGAAAATGCTTTCCTTTCGCGCGAGTTCTTTAAAGTCTAGAAATATATTTTCGCAGCGCGTGGAGAGGAGTAACGGCGTATCATTTATTCAAGAAACGAAGTCGAGGAATCATCCTTAATCTCCGTCCAACGGCGATCGCGGCTGGATCCGACGTTATATATTAACGGATATTACAAAAATTTGATTAACGATAATAACGCCCTGCGGAAACGTGGTTCACCAAGAAAAGGGAAAAAGTAAAGATATTGTTTTTTTTATATAGAAGAAAAAATATCTCGATAACGTGGAACGGAATCGCGAGCGGGAAAAAATCGACCATAATTTTTCATTCGAGAAATAACTTGATTGGATTTTCACAACTTGCCGCGTGGAATCGCGTGAGAGTTGCGAAATTTTCGTTTGGATGTAAAATTTGATTTTTGATCGAACCTGCGATTGAAATTTCCCAAAGTCTCTCGAGAGTCTCGGTTCTGGGGAGAAAATAGACAAAGGCTCAAAAAAAATAGATCTCGAACGGTGAACCTCGGAAAATTCGCAAAAGGTGTGAGCAGGAACGTTGAAGAACTCGAATGAAGAAGGAAAATTAAATCTTCTAGAGAGTAGAACAAGAATCGTGTCTTTTTGAATATTCGACACTAACACATGTCGAGCTTCTAGAAATAATGATCAATCTTTTATTATTGATCGTTAAAATTTTCTGATCATGATTGAAACGATCATTAGAATATCGATTAGTATCCATTTAGTTCCGTTTTTAATTGAATGGTTTTTATCGGAATCGATTTAATTTTATTGGTAAAATAAATATTTAATCAAAAAATTCAATCATTTTATTAAAATCAATTAAATTTTATTGAAATCCATTCAACGTCTTATATCCATGAAAATCAATTAAATGTGTAACGAAACAAAATCGCTGTTATATAATAATTACTCCTTCAAAAATTGTAAATGTAATTTTTTTTTAAATCGTTTAATATCGATTTAGATCAATTTTAATTAAACGGTTTTCTTAACTAAATCAATTTAGTTTGTTGGTAGAACTAATATTAAATAAAAATTCAATGGATTTATCAAAATCAATAAAATTTTATTGAAATCTGTTCAAATTGATTTTATCTTCATTAAAATTGATTTAATGTGTAACAACATATGAAATCGCTGTCAAATACTAATTACTCCTTTAAAAATAATAATCAACATAAAATTTTGTTTTTTTTTTTTCAATCGTTTAATCTCGGTTTAAATAAATTTCAATGAAACGGTTTCAAACAGAATGAATTTGATTTTGTTGGTAAAATTAATATCAATTAAAAATTCAATTATTTCGTTATCACAATTCAATTTTATTGAAATCCATTCAAATTGGTTTTATCTTCATTAGAATCGATTAAATGTGATACAACATGGAATCGCTGGTAAACAATGATTGACCTTTTAAAAAGAATAATCAATAAATAAAAAAAAAAAGAATAAAAATTAAAACATCGATTTGAATCGATTTCACAAAAGAAATTCTTATTAGAATCATTTCAATTAAAATCAATAAAATCTCTCATACAATGAAATCGTTGTCGAATCGCAGAATTTTCGTTCCATTGAGAATGCTAGTGTTTTTTTCGTTCGATCTCGTTTATTCAAAACTGCAAAAAATAATGATAAAAATATAATCGATGGATCGTGTTATAACATGCAATCGGTCTGGAATCGCATACTCTTTGTTCTATTATGATGTAGGTCCAAAGCTGAGTATTTATGTAATGTGAAAACGGAAAGGGAATGCAAGCCAACTCGCTTTGATTCTCGCTCCACTCTTCATGCCTCTATTCTCGCTTATTGAAACCTCATACAAACATATATNCGGAAATCTGTGTTGAATACAAACGGTGCCCAGCGAAGCGGGCATACCTTGGCTAGTCTCTCATACAATGAAATCGTTGTCGAATCGCAAGAATTTTCGTTCCATTGAGAATGCTAGTGTTTTTTTTTGTTCGATCTCGTTTATTCAAAACTGCAAAAAACAATGATAAAAATATAATCGATGGATCGTGTTATAACATGCAATCGGTCTGGAATCGCATACTCTTTGTTCTATTATGATGTAGGTCCAAAGCTGAGTATTTATGTAATGTGAAAACGGAAAGGGAATGCAAGCCAACTCGCTTTGATTCTCGCTCCACTCTTCATGCCTCTATTCTCGCTTATTGAAACCTCATACAAACATATATATAGATTATTTATGTCTATAGTATTATGATCGAGTACGAGTTCGTGTATTTCGTAGTTATAATGCAAAGCATTGACAGCATCACCCACGACACGGGGGTCCTCTATGCGACCGTGTGTTAATTATACTGGTCGTTATGCTCGATAAATTAATATTTCAATTACCTTCACTAATGTTTCTAGCTCTCGTTCCTTCTTCATCTAATCGCTCGTATTGTCAGCCCTAAATCTCCGTATGTGAAATCAATTATTTCGATTTATAAAAGAACGTAATTGGGATTAAAAAATTTCGGAGCTGCTGATTCGCATTCGGCGCGAGAATACGATCCCGAAATGACGTTTTTATGAAAAAAATTGTGTGAAATTTTCGTCATTCATTCGAGCCGGGAGTCATTGAGTAAAAGTCATTAGATGCGCTGAAAAATTCATTTCGTCGAAAATTTCGATGTTTTTTTCAACACGGAAAATTAAATATTTTAGGTAATTTCAAAATTTTTATAATTTAGACAATATTTTTTATTTCTAACGGAACTGTCTGCTAAATTTACGATTAGAATGACAAAATTGTGTTTTTCGAAGAGACTCTCTTGAATATTTCCTTCTCCAATGACAACGTTTTGTGATTTTTCAAAAATACGTTTAGTCGAACGTACCCAACAAAATATCCATATTTTCCATCGTGAAAATTTCATTTTCAGTGTGCTCTTTCTGCTCTCCCGCCTTGATATTCACACGCCACGTACACTGGGAATGATTTTTTTTTTAAATCGTCGATATTTTCTTGAATACGGTAAACTAAAAATTTTTTTTCATCTTTTCAAAACTTGGTTGTTCTGGCCGTTTATTTGGTTTCTAACGGAATTGTCAGCGAAATTTTCGAGTGGAACGACTTAAATTTGCTTCCAAAGAGACTTTCGAAAATATTTTTTGCTGCATTGACACAATTTTCGGCATTATTAAAAAAAAAACGTTCAGTCGAATGTATCGAACAAAATTTTCATCTTTTTAAACAAAATTTTGTTTTCATTCTACGTTTTCTTGACTTAATTAATTAATTACGGATGATCAAGTGTGTCTGCACACGGTTCGCGGATGATTGCGTCTCGACGCCGGGCGAACGAGATCGACGCTTGCCGTAAGTCGGATTTCCCGTCAAAGAGAAATATCTCGTTTCGCGTACATTCCTCTGTTTGAGGTCTGGACCGTTCGATATGTTCGTTGATCCCGAAAATGTTCGTCATACGAACGTGAATAGAGTCGCGTGAGTATTTAACTTTTCATATCGCACGCTGAAAAGTCAAATAGTGGCTTCGAGAAAAAGAGACAAAAATGGGGGCGAGACCGCGGGAAAAAAAATAAACAAAAAAATGTACGAAAAACATGGAGGCAATGAAAAAGTGCGAGCAGTTTTTTAATATGTCTGGGACATGATATCGGTAGGGCAGGTGGTGCGTCTACTTCCTCGCGCTCTCCAAACTCACTTTTTTCCATTGCTCTTCTGCTCCTCTCTCCCTCATCCCTTTCTCCCGTTTTTTCATCATCCTCCAAGAAAAACTGTTTTCTGGATTCTTAGCTCGCGTCAAGAAAAGCCAGAAGCAACTTTTTCGGATATTATGTTTTAACCACTTGGGCTGCTCGTGTCAAAAATAAGCCACGCCGACAAACTTTGGCGATCTATAGTGATCGTATGTGATCAATAATGTCTGCACAATGAGCCACGAGCCTCCGGACCAAAATCATGTCGCGAACGACGTCGAAACTTCCAAACGATTCGTTTTATCTTCATTGGCACTCTTGTTACGCAATACTCGCCCTATTTTTACTCCTTCTTTCGTCATGTACTTTCGTATTCGTTGGAAGACTTTTCAAAATGCTTCCGGAACACTTAAGACATTGGGGAATGCGACGTGACCAGAAATTCCAGTCGCCAGGAGCTCCGACAGTTTTTATTTACACTAATAAGTAGAGCAGACAGAAATTTCGAATTTTTTATTTTCCACCCGTTCCTGATTATGGGTAATCAGACTTTTTGGGAGAATCGTTCAGATTTTTTCGCTCGAGATTTCTGGGGCTTCGTTTTTTTCAAAACGACGAAATTCCTTTTTATCATCGTACCCCCAGAGCCTGACATTTCGAGGCAGTTCCTAAGCTTCCTTTTTTAAACGATACGAATAATTTGAATGCTCGTCTTTATCACTCCAACACATTCACAAGCGAATCTTTTCACATCCATCCAGACGACTATTCGCATTGATTTTTCCTTTCTTCCTTTTGCGTTGCTGTAGCCCTCGCCGGAAATTCTCCTCTGACAAATTTCGTACCCATCGACATTCACCCATCGAGATTCTTCCCGGACGACCTCCCTCTCTCTCGTATCACTCTTCATGGCCCTACGAGCCATTTTACACTCCGTAAACGAGAGAGAGACAGAGAGAGGATCGAGGAGGAAGGACGATATCCTTATGAACGCGTTCGGCAAAGCTCCAGTCTCGAACGAGAGGACAATCCATCAGGGACACTGCTGGCTTAGCTCTCCTATTTTTCACCTGTTCCTCGATAAAACGAGACCGAGGGAGAGTGAGGTGCTAGGAGGCTTTGCCAAGCTCGCAGGATGGTGCGTGACTACGTCACCGATCGAGAAGGATGTTCGTAAAACATTGAAATATCTGAAAATAATTGACGCGAGCAGATGTGTTCACCACGAACTTAATCCGAGGATTTCTCGATAAATGAAGCTTCCCATTGATAAAGCTCGCATCCTGTAAATATTGGTGGGAAAAAAACGTGTCAAATGAAACTGCGTCAGGGAAGGAACGAGCAAAGACAGCGGGAGAAAATCCGATGCAAATAAAAATGACCGAATCTACACACGTATCCAGCTGCTCCGAAAGCTCCTGCTTAGAGTTTTTTTCTTTCTGCTTTTTATAAATACAAAAATGAATGAGCCTCCGCAGTAGTTCTCAGATTTTTTTAGTTTCGCACTCTTCCTGGTCAGTTTTGTTCATTTTTTTTGTATCATTCGTTTTGCAATTGCAGTGGGAACGAAATTTTGTTAAAAATCGTCGAAATTTTGTTGAAAACGATGAACTTGAATATTTTTCGATAATTTCAAAATTTTCGTTATTTTGGCAGTATATTTGGTATCTAATGGAATCGTCAGCAAAATTCACGATTGGAACGACAAAAATTTGCTTCCTCAGAGACTTTCCCGAATATTTCTTGCTGCGATGGCAAAATCTTTGGGATTATTGAAAAAAAAAACACGTTTAGTTGAACGTATCGAAAAAAATATCGATCTTTTCCAACAATATTTTGTTTTCAGTGTGGGATTTAGTAGTTGCAAAGCTCTTGGTACGTGGTAATGGAGTTGAATTTTTGATACTGCATGAAAAAATAAAAAAAATTTGAAAAATCTCGAATTTCTTCGTCAAATTTTTACTTTTCGGTTTCGTCGTCCATGCACATGACGTTTTTCGATTGAAATTTTAATCTTCGTGCCTAAGAGCGATTCGATGATCTCTAGAAAAATCGATGGATGAAAACTTTGCAGAATTTTTATTTTGTCGTACTTTTTATCCATTTTTTTTCAATTTCTCTGACGCTGCTCCTTGGTCCTTGGACTCGAAAGGATCAGACCACTTTTTTTTTGACATCGTCTTTGTCGCGATCGTCTTATGGTCAACATCGTCGGTTATCGGTCGGTCCCCTTGTATCACGAGACCATCTCAAAGGAAAAGTGTAACATATATCGCTCATCGGTCCCGATCTAACAATCAGTCTCGAGTCTGGTGGAGTCTGGTCGACTAGCAAACCGACCGAATCGATGGCACAAAGTCCTCTTTGCCTTTCCGCGAGCTATCGGGAGATTTTTATACTTGTACACACGAAGAAAATCGCTTGTGCTGCGATTCCATCGCAAATCCTTTCAATGGTACAAAATCCGACGAGAAACTCTCTCTCGCGACAGCCTCAAAA
Organism: Hyposoter didymator; assembly: GCA_037952995.1. Lineage (NCBI taxonomy): Eukaryota > Metazoa > Arthropoda > Insecta > Hymenoptera > Ichneumonidae > Hyposoter > Hyposoter didymator. Next base: position 15,241,182 of record JBAJMU010000001.1, on the reverse strand, counting down.
TCTGATATAGCTGCTTTATAAGTATATAGGGGAGAAGCTGCGGCAAAATGGACCAACCGATCAAATCGAAATTGGCCTCGAAAAAATCGTGAATCTTTTATTTTTCAAAATTTTGGGATAAAATATTTTTTAAATCAAAATTTTGTGAAGAATTCTACAAAAATTCCATTTTTTATGGCGTTTAATCGAGTGTCTTGTATTTTTAAGGATCGAGAACGAGCTCCAATCCTCTTTATTTTATACTCGCCCTATTTGAAGTTGGAATTTCGACTACGTGCCTTTAAATCTCGTGGCTCCTGGTGGAGGGCTGAAACCACGCTTAATCCGAATTAAAACTTGAACGACTCTTCTATATTAATCCACGCAGTCTCACTGGCAGGAAGGCACGAAAGCGCAATTGGAGGAAATCTTTTCGTTGTTTTAAACACAAATTTTCACAAGTGTATTAAATTTTTCCTGCTGTTTAAAAAAGTGAATTATTGGCGACAACAAACATTCGAATAATTCGAATTTATTCGCATTTCTGATCCAACCGTTTTGGTTCTGATTTTAATTTTCCATCCTGGAAAAAAACTAATAATTTTTTTTACAAAGCTCGTTAGACTTTTTTCTCAATTATAAATTAATCGCCGCGGCAAAAATCGATATTTCCGGACTCCTGGATCATTCGTGAGGGATCACACGCAGCAGAAGTTCGTCTCCCTGCATACTTTTAATTTCTCATTCGATTTTTGGCCTGGCAGCGTTTTGATTTTGATTTTTATTTTTAAAGAAATAAATTTCCAACGTTTCCTCAGTGGCTGTACGTTTTTTACTCTTGAAACTTGATCTGCTTCCCAGACGATGTACAGAGCCGCGTCAGACAGAGTTTCGACACTAATTAGCGGTTGGAATTCGCGTTATGCACAATGAATATCGATCAGTTATGATTTTCGATGATTTGCTTGCCCAATAGGGATGATAACGAATTGTGCAAAGATATGAGCATCAGTAAAAATGGCGCGAACAATATTTCCCGAAAAAAAAAAAACAATGGGGGACTCGAGGGAGTGAATGAGAACGGGGTCCTTAACGGGCAAAAGACAATCACATTTTTTTCATTCCATCGTCGCTTTACCGGGTGGGTACTTTGCTCAATCTCCATCACTTATCTCTCCTTCCTCACCTTCGCTGAAAAGTCTTGGGTAGCTTTTAGCAAAAGATTCTTCTTCTGTGTTGGTCGCGAGGAAGTGAATAGGGCGGTGATGTAAGAGGGATCCTGTGAATGCAAAAAAAGAGGGAGGAAAAAAACGAGAGACGAGGAAATACAAAGGTGGAGGAGCTTTCATAGCGAGAGAGAGAGAGAGAGAGAGAGAGAGAGAGAGAGAAAGAGAGAGAGAGTTGTAAAAAAAGGGGAGAAAAAGAATGAAGCACAAAACAGAAAAATCGAGATTGGAGCTTTCAACGTTAACAGACGCATTTTAGCAGATACCGAAGTTTTCCCTGCTGCGTTTCAGCTCTTTCTCTGACCATTCCTCATGCTTTATGAGGCAACATTCAAAAGGATCGAACGCGGTGCGGGAGAAAAAAATAAATTCCTTTCGACGAATGGAATCGGGCGGAAAATGAAAGCTGCAAAAAGTGCGATTCGCTGAAAGGGGAAAAAAGAAAATGTGGAAAAAATGGGAGAGACGAAAATCAAACATTTTGCCGTCGAGTGTGCAACTCACGCGCCCGCGCTCTACATACCGACTTTACTCTTTCCTCTTAGCGTTTCCCATCCCCAGCAAACAGATATTTCTCTATGCTTCCCTCATGTTCCTCGACACTTTCGAAAGGGCCAACTTTCCAAATTCGCAGATGCCGGCAACTCAGACCGCGCCGAGCAACGTCATCCGGTCGTACATACATTCTGCGAAAGAGATCGACCGAGATCGACCGAGAGAGAGCACGAGAAAAGGACAGACTCCCTTGGAAACTTTCGGAGTCTGTATCATCTCGGGGAAACAGGCGGCGCAAGTGTCGCGCGCGAACCAAAGTCAACTAAAGCTCTGCTGTCGCGTACGGCAAAGACTTCGCGAGAAGTCTCTTCCCCAACTATATACACGTAACCTCCAATATCTCGTGAGGACGAATACGTGATTGCACAGTATGCATATGTGTACGTAAATCTACATCTGCGTGAGACATTCCGAAGAAAAATTTGGAAACCGTATGTGCTCCAAGTTTTCTTATCATTTTGCGCCAGTATGCGCATCATGGCGTCTTCGCTTCTGCATGAACGATCTGATTCGCTTCTGAGACTCATACGCGAGAAAAAAATTGATAATTCCTCCTGCTTCATTGAAGAGGATCGCGCGTATCTAAATAAGGTGACACTGAAAAAAACTATTTTGTTAGAAAAGATCGACATTTTGTTCGACACGTTCGACTAAACGTTTTTTTTATCCCCAAAATTGTGTCAGTGCAGAATTAAATGTTCTAGAAAGTCTCTTCGGAAGCTAATTTTTGTCGTTCCAATAGAAAATTTAAAATTCTGATCCACGAGGAGATCGATGTGCGCGGAAGCGATCTTGGGATTTGGAGGAAGTTTCAAACGCCCTGGTTGTTTTGACATTTCTCCCTCGGGAGAAGAGTGACTTTTTGTGTTCTTGCCAAAAGTCTCTTTTAATAATTTCCATCTTCATACACCTGACGTTTCCTGGTGATGCCCCGTTCGTACTGCTCGAGTGCACAGCAGAGCGACTTCTGCTCGCGAAACCGGACTAAAAATCGTGGGAATCGAGCTTCTGAAAATTTTCTCAACCGACATATATTTTTATGAACACAACCGTGCACGCGAAAAAGTCCAGGATTCCTTCAGCTTCGACTCGTTTTTTGCCTCTCTGCAAAGTCTAGTGTATCACGTGCCGCTTCCCGGGAAATTGTGCAAACCAAGAAGAACACCTGGAGACGTTCACACGGATTTGTCCCACGCTTTTCGTGATTTTTTCCAGAGCTATTATAAGCCATTCCTTACAACAATGATACTGGGTATGGGGGTTCGAGCCTAGGACGCATGGGAGATTTATTCGAAAGTAAAAAAAAAAAAACAAAAAAAAAATGAAGCTATTACCACTTCACGATTTTCTGTGAATTTTTTTTATTCCATTTCTTTTTTCTGCCTGTAATTATGGTGAAACTGACCGAGCTACAAACTCGTAAATTTCGAGATCCTACGATTGGTGTTTGACGAAAGAAAAAATTCGCTCAGCAAAAATGAACTTCTCGTTAAAAAGTTTCAGGGTATTCGAAATATATGAGAGGACTTGACGAAATTGCCTGATCTTCGAGCATACCGAGAGAATTGTCATTGGAAGCGAAATGTATATTTTTCGAAAAAAAAACCTTCATTTTTTATGTCCTGCTGTTACTTGCTCTGTAATTTTTTCTGTGGCAGAGATTTGCCTGATTTTGGAGCTCGTCTATTGAAAAAAGCTCCTTGGCAAAACTACCCAAGCCAGTCTCTCGCATTATTGACCTAGTGAACAGACCGGCATGAGCCAAGGGAAGGGAGTAGTGTTGAATTGTTATGAGGTAAGGAAAAGGTTAGACGACCATCCTCGAGATATAATTAGAGGCAACGAGAAGAGTCCTGAAGATGCTCGAGTCAGCAACTCAGCTGAAAAACGTGACTGAACAATGAAATCTTAGTGGAATGGACGATATTGTAGGCCTGACAGTAGGCCATGCAGCCACTAGAGAGAAAGAGCTGCTGGTGACTTGCTTGCATGTATGTGCAGTGTTGAATATTTATATTATTTAAATTATGCAGATCCATATATCAATGTATATCAGGACGGAAATCATTCTCATATTGGTCGAAATGTCGATACATTTTAACTCGAATTCGTTTAATCTCATTAAACGAATTCTTCCGGGAAAATACACAAAATAATCTGATCAGGATAAACGAACAATTTCATTTCGAAAATAGGCAAAATTATTATTTTCGCATCTCCTTAACAAAATTATCATAAATTTATTCATTATTCACAATAATTTTAATGAATAGTAAAATAATAACACCAATAATTATAAATCGATACATCGATATATTGAATAATTGTATATAATCTTTAATAAAATTATCATAAATTTATTTCACGAATTAAATCATTATTATTATTCAAAGTGACTCGTATTATTGTGGTATTATTTACCACGTTCACTTATTTATTGATAATTCATTATTACCAATAATTGTAATAAATAGTAAAATAATAATACGAATAATTAAAAATCGATATATAACTATCATAAATTTATAACATAAAATTACATGATTATTATTATTTAAAGTTATTCGTATTATTATGGTATTATTTACTACGTTCACTTATTTATTGAATAGTTGTTATTAACAATAACTGTAATGAATAGTAAAATAATAATACGAATGATAATAAATAATAATTCCCGTGTAACAATAAATTATTAAATAAAAATAATTATAATCATGTGATCATTTATTATTTCATTTTTATTCATTCATTTATATTATTCATATTGAATACTTGTAATTAATGAATGAATTAAAATTAACGTATAACAAACTTATCTATGTAGTAGAGTCATATTTATTTGTAATGGAAATCCTCGAGAAAAATATTAACGAACATTTGAAACTAATTGACAATCCCTTGTGGCTCGAACTCTTAATTTTCTTCAAACAGAACGTTCCCGACCAATGATTCAATGCCCATCACAACATTGAACTTTATTGCCTTGAAATTTCACGTCAAAGTTGTTGAAAATTTGCCAGGTAATGAACAATTTGCATTCAAGGTCGTTCTTTTTTTCGCTCTCAATATGACCGAAGTATAAAATGGCACACGTATTGCATCAAGCAACTTTGCTAGTTTATCCCGAGCAGGATACTTCTTTAAAATTCGATATGGCATTTTCAAGGATCCTGCTAAGGGGCTTGGAAAAGTTACTCACACACTCTGTGATATTACCGCGGTACCATGTGCAATATTTATTCGTAAATGAAAAAAAAAGGTTAAAGATATATTAAAAAACTTTACTCACTCACGATATTACAAAGAAAAAGCTTCTCAGCGTATATCGATCAGTCTTGGACGGTGACGGTGCAGAAGTTATGTCATTCCCGTCTTGGATGCTCACCGGAGTGAAAAAATCTCGCTCTGCTCAGACACAAATGTTTCTTCAGCTACTCCCACTCCCTTCCCTTGATAAATTGATTCTAAATTACTTTTCTATCTTGAAAATCTCGTTTCAGTTTCATTGGCGAACCTCAGGAGTCTGTCATTCTCTTGCTTCCATTTTGCACGAGCGCAAATAACGAAATAAAATCTCTTTACTCCTTCGAGTGCATACTGGGTCATTTTGACCCGAACAATTTTTTTTATCGATCGTTTGGAATTTAAATGGCAACGAACGTTTTGGCAGGTAATTTTCGTCAAAAAATAAATTTAGGACCATGAAATATGAACGATTCACTACAAAAAACGTATCAACACAAAAAATGCATATTTGTCACAATAAAACGATTTGAAAAATGTCTTGGGTCAGATCAACTCAAGATGCAGGAGGCGTGCACTCGAAAGGTTACTTGCATGTGCAGCTGGACGAATATGCATCGACGAATATATATACTCGATTCCATCAACCTGTCCATTTATAAAGACTGAAGTATTCGAGTGCTGCTCGTCACTGCCAACCCTTGGACCGATATTTTAATTAACACTCGTTTATGAGTGACCCACGAGTACAGTTGAAATAACTCGGGACTCTGTATAGAGTGATTTCAACTACTGAACAATTCAATAGAGGCGGGCAAAGTGGAACAACCCCCAGAGAAACGTGCATTTTTTTTATTTTTTTATAGAATCCCAACCCCACTTGCCACCTCGGGGTACAAACTACCCCAGGCCTACTAAGGAAAAGAGGAATTCTTTCACTTTTGTTGGTTTTAGCATTTTTTTTAGTGTACTTAATTTTAATTTTTGGCGATATAAAGTAAACAATCTTTTAAAATAAGCTTTCAATATGTTCTACAACAATTTTCAAGTCGAAATATTCAGTAGTTCATTTTTTATAACAATTTTTATCACTGGGATACAAATCTACCCCATGGTCGCAAGTACGTAATCCTTCAGAGGTCTGACAAGTAAAGGTTAGAATTTGGTATTTATTAAATTGAAAATTCAGCAAAAGTATCAAATTTGCTTCCTTGAGAATATTTTGCGGATCCAAAATTCCGAGTGTGGAAGTCGTCAATTTTTTTTGAGGATTTTTAACGATTTTTCAGGGAATCGAATTCCGAAAAAAGTTTTGTGGCACTATGTCCGGTCCAGGTTAGTCACTGTGGAGTAAAGAACTTTGGATTTTAATTAATAATTTAGGGCATGGTTTTGTCATTTCATTCCATGGGGGCTCGTGAACTCGACCAAACCAATTCACAGGTCTTCACAAACTTTTTCGTCTCGAAGTTTTGAAGATTATCAACTAATGCCCTTTTGCAACGTGTTTTCGAGGAAATCTCTGCCTGGAAAAAGGGACAAAAGTTTTTCCGTAATTTTCGTCCGGTTTCAATTTTCATGTGAAGCTCTAGCGAGGGATGAGGCACGAAGAGCGAAAGGGGAAACGCGAGCCGTAGGTACCGTCGTTGGGAGAGACTTCGAATCCTGTTGGAGACAAGCAATCTCTCGCAGGACTTCTGGAATGGTCACTTTTGGGTTCGATCCAAGTGACCATCCGAGAAGTGTCACTTGCTTCAGACAGAAAATTTACAAACGAAGACGAAAAAATGGGCAGCAGGTTAGTCCTAAAAAAGGGAAGAAGGACACGAGGTTCTGAAATGTAAACAAAAAATCTGACATCGTTCCGGCCGATCTGTGGGTTTGTTTGTTGATTTACGTTTCGTTAATTTTCACACTTTTTTAGCAGCTTCTGTATCAAGTTCGGTTGAATGGATTCTTCGGAATTTACGAAATATTTAACTTTTCTGTAACGAACAATTTTTTTTCAAATTTGTTTTTTTTTTGTTTTTGTGGAATATTTGCTTTTCTTAGATGCACATGAGAACTTTAGGCACGAAAAAAGCGTAATAACTTTTTTTACCTGCAGCGGTTTTTCGCATTTTTGCTTCCCTTCATTCGCGAATCGCACGTACAAGCGCCTCTCTCGACTCATTCTCCTCTGCATAGTTCTCTGCAAATAGCAGGCACGGGGTTCGAGCCTTTGCAGCAGGCTAACTAATTGCATCGTCAGGTTCTTGGGTCTCGGGTTGGAAGGAGAATCTAGCATCGACCCTCAGCCCTGAGGCTTTTTACATTCGATATGGAGAACAAACCATTTGTAAACAAAATTCAAAGATTTTCTGACTGCCCAGTCACTAGAAATTGTGTTTTTTTTTTTTTTTTTTTTTTNTTTTTTTTTTTTTTTTTTTTTTTTTTTTTCAATCAAGTTTCAAGGATAATGCAGATTTGCAAACAAAACATATCAAAGGAAAGCATTTGTTCGTCCAATTAAAACACCAGTCTTTGACCAGTGACTGTAAAGGTTGCAACGTTGAGATTCAACGAAAAATATTTTGTGCATTTATTATTTATTGAATTTTGTAAATCATGGCAATTTTTCGTGTCAATAATTTGGGATAATAATTATGAGCTCCGCCGAAAAAATAACAGAAGTTCGTTGCATTTCAACGATGCAAACTTCATCGTCATTTTGATCGAGAATATACAGTTTTATGGGGTTTGATTTCCCATATTATTGCGTTAATATCTATAGAGAAGTCTGAATATATTTGAGTTTTGTTTTTTACGTTTCAGGCTGTTCGTGCGTCGTGTACAGCAGCTCCTACAGCCCTCAAGGGGGTACATTTATGTCGCCTGATTACCCCAAGAGATATCCTGGCAACATAGATTGCCTTCTTTACACTTTCACTGGCTACCCGGACGAAATAGTCCAGATAACTTTTCACGAATTCAACGTTCGCCGAATCAGCAACGAGTGAGTACAGAACAACTGAAGTATTCAAAAAAATCCATCAACCGGCTCAATTATTCTTTCTCATCGAACTAAAAAAAAAAGAAATGACGGGTGAAAAATTTGTAAGAAACTCAAAATCTCTCACTGAAAACAAAATTCTGTTGGAAAAGGTCGATATTTTGATCGATACGTCCGACTAAACGTTTTTTTCATAATCCCAAAAATTGTGTCATCGCAGCAAGAAGTATTGTAGAAAGTCTCTTCGGAGCTAATTTTTGTCGTTCCGATCGTAAATTTTGCTGACAATTTCGTTAGAAACCGAATACACTGGCAAAATGCCGAAAATTTTGAAATCATCTAAAAATATTAAGTTAAACGTGTTCAACAAAATATGGACGATTTTTAACAAAATTCCATTCCCAGTGCTCGCGTCATTATTTTCGCCAATCGTAGATCGTAGTTTCGCTCTATCAAAATGGCACAATTATTGGAAACGTCAATTTACCAGCAATTTATGGAAATTTGTTTTTCCATACCATTAGAAAATTGAGCTTTCGTATTGCTCGCACGATATTGAAGTTCGCGGCGTTGGAGTCCACCGAGAAAAATATTTAATCCATTCACCATTTTTAGATTTTTAGAATCGCCTCAAATTTTCTGCAGTTCTTCGTTTGCAAATAATTTTCATCGACGCGGCACCACGTGTTAATTTTTAGCTCCGCTGTAAAAAAAAAAGTAAAAAAATGGATTTCGTTGCATTCCAACGATGCAAACTTCAACATCATCAAGATTTAGAAGAATTTACACAGTGATACGACGACGACATTTGCATGCATCCGCAAATTGCACGTGGGTCTCAATATATCTCGTGTGGGAGTAGCCCGCAGGGGTATCGTGGTTCAGAGTCAACGGGGTTGACTCTTGCTAAATTTATGCCGATAATGTATACAGAGCAATCCGATTTATGTACATGTACCAGCGTTATACGTATAGACATACATTTACGGTCGTGTTACATCCATAAAGGTGATTCCGTTTCTGCCTATATGCATGCCTATGAGGCATTTTACGCCAATTGATGCGGACCGTCGATCCAATAGTTTTTTCCTTTGCTCCAATTTTTATCAAATATAGTAGCTAGCGCGAAAAGCCCAGGACGAATTTTCAACTTTCGATTCGAAATCCTCCGAGAACTAAAAAAAAAAATATATCGTGACCGATAATTTCGTATTGATTAAAAAATAATAAATATTGCCGATAATGCTTTGGCGACGTTTTGCAGGAAGAAAAAAGCATTTTGTTTAAAAATGACGATTCTTGATAATTTTTATTGTTATTGGAGATGAAAAGTTTCCAAATTTGGAGAAATGTTCGATTTTTTGGTAGAAAAGAACCTCTCGAAGGACTCGAGATCGAAAAGTTCGAAACGGCATGGTTTTTCCTTCAGAAGATTCTCTTCCAGACACAAGATTTTTCGAGGCAATGAAAAAACTATGCGATGCATGGATGGTCAAACTGCGTGGAACGCGTCGTGTATGCGAGCTATTTACGTAACGGTATTCGATATGAACAGAGAAGCGCAGTGAGGGGTTAACAATGAGAGTCAAAAGGAAGCGATGCTGTTGCGTTTCCCGAACGCAGCGCGGAGCTTTGCCTGCAGGCGTTATTACTATAAGGAACCTTCCCATAGACACGGTGGCAGGTTCGACGCAAAGTATTGCAAGGAAAGCTAGAACGAGCCCTGCGGCACTTGCACGTATTTGAATATGGCGTTTCTGTGGAATCAACACTTTTATAAATCATTCCCACGCGGCACAAGGAGCTCAGTGAAAAATCTGCGTTCGCGAGACGATTTTTCGTCATTTTTTTTATTGCTTCCTTTTCCCTCGAAAATCGAAAAGTTTTTTTTAGAGAAAATGAAATTTCTCTGATCACAAGGTTTGCACGAGCCAGACAGATAGACGTCATCGTCATGAGACTGAGAAGCATTTGTCATGCTGTCCCCCAACATTCTGGTTGATAAGAAAAGCATATTCAGGAACTTGGAGCTTGAAGGGTTAGAACCCTGAGGACCAAATTATATCCCAACATGCAAAATGATGATGAAGTTTTCTTCGTTGGAATGCAACGAAATCCATTATTTTATTCTATATTTCGTGCAGGCAGAGGCAATAATTAACACGCAGTGTCCGTGTCTATGAAAATTATTTGCAAATGAAAAACCGGACATCAGAGAAAAATTGAGGTGATTCCGAAAATCTCGAAATGGTGAATGGATTAAATATTTTTCTCGGTGGTCGACGCGATCTTGAATATCGTACGAGCAAAACAAAAGCTCAATTTCCAAATGGTATGGAAAAAAGATAATTTTTCCATAAATTGCTGGTCATTGACGTTTCCAATAATTTTGCCATTTTTATAAAGAGAAATGACGATCTACGATTGGCTAAAATAATGATGGAAGAGATTCTCGAGTTTCTTACAAAATTTTTACACGTTAGTATTTTTTTTTTTTTTTGATCGATAAAAAAATCATGCAAGCTTGGATTTAGAATCTGAGCTTTTGGTATTGCTGCTCAGGCCTGAGGTTGCTTGTATTTATGCATGCACAAAAGGGGCGTGCATATTCGAGCAGATTCTGAACAACTTCGTCAGCTATCCAATAGCTATAGTTAACCGAAAATCTTTGAGCTACCACCGCACTCTAAGCGATCTACTGTGAAACCTTAGCACTGAGGAAGGAAGCCCTGTGGTCCTTCTCAGACAAACGCCTTTGAAGGATCCCAACGGTTCTCGAAGGCAAAATCTCAACCGTCTACTTGATTGAGTGACACTGATTCCACCGATTCCACCCTTCGGAACGCGTTGCACTATCTCAGTTTCTGCCGATCGTACAGTACGATGAATTCTCGCTTTCCCATTCAGCATCAATTCTCTTCAGTCTTGCAATAAGCAAATGACACGATTCGCAAAAAACAAACGAGGATTTAGTCAAATGAAAAAAAAAAAGAAAAAACAAAAATGTAGGTCGGAGAAAGTAGTTGGAATGACTCTGAAGTTTGCAACGATGAGATTGAACGAAAAATATTTAGTATATTTATTATTTATTGAATTTTGAAAATCATGTCAATTTTTCGTGTCGGTTGAGTTTTTAGCAAGAGCAGAGAATCGTTTTATTGTCCAGACCAAATATTGAGTAATAATTATGAGCTCTACTAAAAAAAAAACAGAATTTCGTTGCTTTCCAACGATGCAAACTACAACATCATGTTTGATGGTAAAATCGATCGAAATTGTGATTGCTGCTAATGGAATCTCCGAGAAGAATCCAGCCGATTGGAGGGTGGGATTAGTGTTAATTGAAAAATGAGGAAAATCGTTTCGTTTTTGGACAATTGAGGATTTTCACTCTCGTTAATTAGTTGGGAACTTTGACGATTGAGTGAACGAACTGATGGATCATTTTGTTGGGAAAGCTCGAGGAAATCAAGCCCTCGATACATCTCAATTATTACGTTCATCTCGTTTTCTCTGCGCGAGGTTTATTGGCTAATTAGTAATTAGGACCGCACCGAGTCACTCACGTACACTGAGGCAGGAAATAAACGTTCGAACCTTGTGAGCTAGAGAGACGAAGGAGGACAGGATAAAGGAGCAGAGAGGTAGTCAAATCAACAGACACCTTCTCCGGATATCGGTTGATGCAGAGGGCGTTTGCTTGCATATCCTTCGAAGGAAATTTCTTGGAGAAGCAGCTAGAGAGGGTCGGCCATTTGTATGGGGAATTAATGTCGGTTGGCGAATCCTACGAAACGATAAACCGTCTTGTGGCAGTCTCGTAAACCGCCTCCGGTGCACTGTCGCCTGTTGGAATGAACTATAGCGACCATCGTCCCATGTTCTGCTATTTCGATATTGATAATATACATACATACAATTACGTCAATCACCTTATCTTGACTATACGAATCCGCTGTCTGCTTCACTATCGTTCGAGTCTCCTAAACGTGCACACACAGAATGTTCGAAGAATTCTATCGTTGTGAAAATCAGCCTGACGGAAATAGTTTCAACACCGACCTGCTCGTCCATATTGACGTTCCTAAGAACCAATAAACTGTGTCGAGTCATTGGAAATTCTCGTAATATTTCATTTATTTACGACTAATTACCGGAAGATTCATTATTATTAATCAAATTCGCTGCAACTCGACAGACGTCGTTCTGTCAAAAGCTCTTGGACTTTGTGGTAGTCGGACGAACTTATATGTCAACCCTCTGGGGCATATGGACCTTTTCCGACCGGAGCAACGACTTTTATCGAAAATCTTGTTTTTCAAAGCGTTTCATTTGAAAATGAAACAAATTCGACGTCGGCTGTAATAACTATGGAACTTTAAAGTAGAGTGAATGGAAAGTATTTCGTTATTTTTTCAGATTTTCATCTCGCAAAATATGTGAGAAGGGGCAGGACGAAAAGGAAAATTATTTACTTGATAAAATAATAAATTTTTGAATAAATTTATTTTTTCAATAAATAAAATTATATTTGCAAAATGAATTTTAGACAAAATACATAATTTCATTTATTTAAAGGTACATGATCCGGGGTGGCATGAAAATCATGTGATCCGCGGAGGCGTAATGCACTTTTCTATATATTCCCAATGCCACAATCTTGATCCATCAGAGATCGCCGGCCTTGGAATTTACAGCTAGAAACAATTTAAATGGAAACTAGAAATCCATAGTTGTCACGTTCGCCCATGCCATTTTTCCAATTTTTCACTGTATGAGAACTTTCCTCAGACTTTAACGAATAATTATTTTAAAAAACAAAATTATATAGGCCAATTGGTCCAGCTGTTTCCGAATGTTGCGCTCAGCAACCCATTTATTTTTATCTTCATAGAAAGAATTTTACCGGAAACAGACTCAGGGGACTTTATTTTTGGCATGGAAAGAAAAATTGTGGTCGCGTTCAACTCGATACAGATTTCGACGACAAAAAAATCGAGTCTTCATAATATTCACGATGTTTTTTTCACTTTGCCATTTTGATTCCTGAATTTATAAGGCACTGGGAAGTTTGTTAGTAAATTTTATTGCTCCCAAAACGACTTTTGTTTACTGTTCCCGATTCCCTTTGCCCCGGAAGACTTCGCTCCTTTCGTCTCCGCATTGAAATGGGACAAAGACATTGATCGGAGAGGGGAGCAAAGGTATGGGAGGACGATTAACAATTGATGAACCCACCCGTTTCGTGTTTGCCTGTTCATCCAGAGGCTTGAGACTCTGGAGCTCGCTCTGGAGCGATACCTGCGCAGCGTATCTCGTCGTCACGTCTCGTCAATCTCACAAGTTAAACGTGAATTTTTCATTCGTGAACAAGTCTGGCTTGGTTCACCAATTTCCCTCCAGCTTTTCCATCGATTTTTCAGCTCGATGTTCTCGTTCCACCTCTCAGAAAGAGAAAACTGTAACGTTGATACTTTGAAAGTTTAAAAATCAAATTGACAGCTTATAGAAAACTAGAAAAAAAAAGGAAATCAGCGAGAAGTTCATGCCAAAGCGTTTGAACGTTTTCATTCGCAACTCCAGGCTTTTTTTCCATCACTGCGGTGGCTCCTGCCACGTTTGTCCAGAGACACTTCAGCGTCTCGACTGAAAGTATGGAAAAAAAAAATTGTTGGCAAAGGTTGAAGAAAAAGGTAGAAAAAAAATTTCGCCAAATATGAAAAATTTAATTATTTGCATGTAATTTCCAGATTTGCCACGAAAAAAATAGAAATCTCATTATTTTGGGACTGTCTTCCTCTGCCCGGTGGTTCCCACTCTTTGGTTTCGTCTGTTCCCTTGTCCCGAGAGGCCTCACAGTTCAGGGATCGTTTGCTGGATGGATGATCGTCCTTTTGTACATTTTCGACGTTGCTCGCGTTCTGTAAACTCGCGGGTGACTTTGCTCTTTCCACAAGCAATCTCCTTAAGAAGGGATGACATGAAAAAAAAATTACTTCCCCCTCGTAAGCGGCATTAGATATTCGCTTTGCCAAAGGAATATATTGCTTAGTGCAGAGTGAGCCGGATTTGGAAAATGGCTCTGCTAGCAAGGCCTTAGGATCAACAGATTTGGGATTTTAGAGCGTCCCTTTCCGTGGCCATGAGGACGGATATTCCTTCGTGGTTCTGAGATTCATCTTGCGGATAGTATTACATAGCAGATTCTCATGTATATACGTGTGTACACATATATACACAAGGTTACGTATATCCGGATAGACTCGCCTCGGAAGAGGAAATCGCTGAGGGCTCAGCCACATGTAAGTATTACAGAGAAGAGCTTTTAAGGTGAAACGGATCGTGGGGTACACACGTATGAGGGCGTCCACAAAAAATAACACGAAGCAGAAAAATTTATGCATTTGTCTTGAAATTTACGAAGGTGGATGAAACTTTGGTCGTGAATCTCGCAGCACAACATTTACGAATTCGTGTGTTTCTCGAAGGTACTCGAGGGTCATGACGTCGAGTGGTTCGGTGCTTGACGTAAGCGATTAGTTTTCTTTGCGAAAGTTTGGAAAGACTCCGGGGCCACGTGAAAATCGATGGGACGTTTGGTTTCTGTGGGTTTTCATAATTCTATCACGTTAACGATGTTTTTTCGGATGGAGTTTTGTGGAAACGTAGAAAAGCTCGGGGGTGATAAATTCATGAAGAAAATTCGAAGATGCAATTTTCGTTCTTGCGCTGCTGCGTCACTTTCTTTATTTGGCGCGCGTAAATCTACGTTTCATGTTCTGAATTTTGATTGATCACGTCGGGTCGTATAGGTGAATAAATATATGAATTCCTCGAGCCACCAGCCAGACTCTCGCCTTTTTATCACGACGGCGATGGGATTTATTATACGTTTCGTTCGTACGAATGTATACACTAAATTTCTATGTACGTAATTTCGTATGTACATTCGTCGAGTTATATAATGGGCTATGTACGTACGAGAACTCACTATATTCAAACGTACGCCGAAATATCTGTGATGTTGAAGTTAGCATGGTTGCAATGCAGGGCAATCCATTATTTTATTCTATTTTTTAGAATCAGAGCCAAAAATTCAAATGTTGTGTCCGTCTTGACAATTATTTGCGAAATGAAAAATTGAATGTCAAAGAAAAATTGAGGTGATTGAAAAAATCGAAAAAATAGAGATCAAATATTTTTCGTTGGACTCCAACGATTGGAACTTCGATATCGCAAATATTCAGGAATATTTAGGGAATCATAGAAATTCCTTCCGGCGAGCCTTTGGAAATGTCTTTGGAAATTTTTATTGTCTAGAAATATGAAATTTATGCCACCCATCGCTCGGCCAGTCCAGGCTGCCCCAAAGGTGCGAAGAACGTTGAGATTTAATTGGTTCCGGTATAAGCGTGGCAGCAAGATGAGAATAGGGTTGGAAAAGGGTGCTATGGGCCAGAGGGTGAAGCACGGGATGCGGCAGAGGTAGACGTCGGCTAATCTCGAAATTCTCAGCTCCGCGAGCGTCTACCGGAGAACTGGCTTCCTCGGAACTCATACTAACCCAGCAGGGGTTATTAGAGATATACGCAAGCGATTATGTATGCAAATAAGCGACTGAATTCATGCGCCTGGGGTATTATTATACCTGAATACGATAGGAACCGTTGAGAATTGTCCATAGGGTGGGGGCTAGATATTGCACCCTCCATACGTGTATATATGAGTGTGACTGTGTGCGTTTATACCAAATGTTATGTTCCTCCGTATCTGTAGATATATAGCAACGTTATAGTCTCGCTTGCGTTCGACTTCCGACAGACAAGACGAAGTGGAGCTTAGGAAACAATTCGGTCATATAACCAAGTGGCTCGTAACGAAGAGGGGAACCGCTTGTACGTATTAAAGAGAATGAGAATATTCAAGTTCCTTTTTTTTGTTACTTCTGGAACGGGATCCTTGGTTTGATTTATTTTAATCGCGTAATCAAAGTTTATCCAAATGATGCGGTCCCGCTAGCGAATTTCAGGAAAAAGTGCATCATCGAGTATTTTTATCTTTTATTTATCGAGTTTAATGGAATTTTTTTGCACGAGTGACGTTTTTATTCTGCTGTCAATTTTTTTTTTCACCGTCCCTTTAAATTTGCCGAATTTTTTGATAAATTTAGCCACTGATAACCATCCAGTCGCACACGATCACACGCAGATGTCTTCCAATGTCATCTGATAGGGAAACTCCAGAGAAGAGGATGAAGATGCCCATCAAGCTTCGTTAGAGATCGGTCGAGATGGTTTTATCACGAAATCTATTCGCTGCTAACCAGGGTGTAGTAAAAGTTTGCGAAATGTGCTGCATCGATTTCTTCATCTACTATTAAACGTCTATATCGTTGGAGGTATATATATATTTTATTGCTTTGCATGAAAATACCAGGGTCATTCGGTCGGAGCTAGTGCTGGCTATATGCGGTCTCTAAAGTTGACTCTAGGGAAATAGTCGACAATCCGGGTGTCCTCCCGCTCGTTTTATCGTCCCCAACGTGCCCGGAAGACAAAAAAAAATTGTTGACACGTTAACATAGACAGATCTGAGTGAAAGAGGGAGAGAGACAAAAAGAGAGAGAGAGGGAGAGAAAAGAGGCCACATGAAAATGCCACATAGAGTGGCGGTTGGAACCAACGAGTGAAC
This sequence comes from Hyposoter didymator, assembly GCA_037952995.1. NCBI lineage: Eukaryota > Metazoa > Arthropoda > Insecta > Hymenoptera > Ichneumonidae > Hyposoter > Hyposoter didymator. Next base: position 15,224,493 of record JBAJMU010000001.1, on the reverse strand, counting down.
GAGGCAAGTGTGTAAGAAAACTTCGGGGGATTGGTGTTACAACACTCGCGGGAAAAATATTCGTATGTCGTCCGTTGTTTGTCTTTTTTCCTACGTTTTTTATGCTGCAGGGCTACGAACGCTCAAGTGGTAAAAGAGAAATTTACTATTAGGAATAAAGTGAAATAGATACAAGAAAAGCAATCTGACGTTGAAAAAAAACTTTGCTACCAGTATAAACTAGTCCATCGACAAAAAATAGCCCACTATTCGGTTCATGCAGTGGCTGCTTTAATTCATACAAAGTCTTGCTGCGGGCTAAAGCTGTAGAAAAACTTGGGGGAGTCCGCAACAACATTCGTGCGTTGTGGCCATCAGGTAGTGCTTTTTTCTCCCTTCACCTGCTACTAGAAAGATGAAATACATTTGAATAATATAGATGGGAAGGGAAGATTGTAAACCAGTGGTTCATGCATGTACACTTTTTGTTACGAGGTGAAATTCAAGGATTTCACCGCCATTATTATTATCAGAGTAATTAGGAAGAGTTTTTATCAATCTGGCAAAAATTTCGAATTCGTTCTCCACTTGCTCGAATTACACACTAACTATTGGTTTTTCTCAGTGTCAAAAAAAAAAACGTTCACTTAATATTTATCATGTCAGTCAAGTGGTTAATATTGTTGGCTGCAATTAAAAGTTGATCCAATTCAAGCGTGTGGCTTGGATGAAATATCAACTGCGACGGAGTATTTCCAACGTGGCATAAAGTCACTCAAGATATTCTTTGCCCGGTGGGCAAACAGTGGATCAGTCAATCCCCTTAACAGTGTTCATCAACATGCTAACTGACATAGGAGTATTCCTATATCTAATCCCCAACAATGCCGTTGAGGTAGTATGTAGCAATTCAGACTTCGTGTTTATAGTGTTGTTGCAGGACGACGAGAAGTAGGGAGGGAGAGAGAGAGTTGGCCTGTAACAATCACGTGTTATTCCATGTTCCAGGGTTCCATGCAACGAATTTTCTCCTTCAGGTGTATGTGGATATCCATGTTTGTATATGTTATCCAACTGGTATGCTGGTAGTGGAAATTACGCTAGCGAGGCAGGTCAAACGTTGAAGTGGTTTACTCACTCCTTGGTGTTCCCTCAATATTTGTTGAATAGATCTACAGGCTGTTGAAGGCATGGACAATTATCCTGGATACATGGAATTTCCGGGGTGTATCTCTTGACATGGACAGAAGCTTTTCATGAACAGCCTGTGAAGGTTCTATGAACTCTTGGACGAGTTGTAAATCTCTGTGTTTCCTGGTTGGATATTTCACGCCTTTGTTTGCTCAATGATGCTCTCTGAGATTGGAAGATTGTCCGTCTAAGCTTGGGAACGTTCCGGAATATGTATGTGCCGAATACAAGTACAGGATGGGATTAGGCTACTGTATTATTTGGTTGAAACACATTGGAGGGTGAAGGGTTGCCTAGTCAACGGCGAACAGCTACATCAGGGTGAGATCAACGTGTAGCTCGGCTGAAAGATTCGTCTTCACACGCCTGGTTCCGAGGATGCTTCCCTTGAATTGTACTTGCCACCATGTCCTACTCCACATGGACCTATTTACGTGACTTCATCCTCTTCCTCGTGTTCCTTCGTAATTGCCAAGATTAATTATGGCTGAGATGAAATTCCTGGGCGTCGGAATGTGACGATTGGAGGTGTCGACGTCGTGTCGCCATCGCTGACGATGATACTGTCAAGGGCTACTCCCTACGTCCCACGTTTTCAACTCCACCGGTAGTTACTCGCTTGTTTCCGTCCAACGCCGCGTGTAATTACATCAGCTCGCGACCTTCATTGCGTCGTCATTCACTTCAGGATGAAAAGCATTTGCTCAAGCTAAAACTTGTATGGCATCAACGCCGATCCCGGCAATTAATCGGTCAATGGATCACGAGTGATGGAGTGATTCAAGTCTTTTAAGAGTGCCCGTAAAATACGATCCTGTCCATACAAAAATCAAGTGGCTTCTGCTCGTTTTTGTTGGCAGAGATTGCATCAAGAGTATTTAAGGATTTCTGATGGTACTCATTTGGCATAATGAAGCCTGTCGATGCAATCAACGAGCAATGAATCAAAAATGGTAGAAAATGTTTCCGTAAAGCAGGCAGTTCTCATTATCTCAATGGCAGAACTTAAGGGTCTAAAAGGTAGCATTGATAAAGGTTGAGTTTGAAATTAACGATTCTTTTGTCAAATTCTCTAAAAAGGATGGTGTTGTGAAGCCATTCACGCTCCGCGAGTGCTTGCTACGTACCAGGCTTGGCTAACTCATAATGCAGGACGTCTGTTCACTAGCTGCTGGCTGTCGATGGTAATCGTAACTTTTCCAGATGAAAAAACTTCTCTTCATCTCGGCCTCTCGCGTCGAGGCCCGAAGAACTAGCATCCTGTGTCCCACCCGTCGTCAACCTTAGTTTTTCCACCATACTAGTTGGCTATACGAGGCAAAAACTTTACCGCCAACTGGCCTCTTTTAATACAACCTTTCTTTTCTACGTTTTCTTGGCCTCCGTCATTTCATCTTCCGCTCCTTCCACATTTGGACTTTCCGCCATGGTTATGTCCGCCATTCTATTTTTTCCTTCGTTCTCTTTTTCATTTCTCTACGCTCTGAATCACCAGTTTATACTGAAGCAGCGTCGGGTCTCCCCAACATGTGTCAATCCTTTGTAGCATGAGTCCGTTGGCTACCATGGCATTGTTACGTAAAGTCGCCTTTGGAGATATTCCTCCGTCAACATGATAACAGGCTCTTCCTATTCCTGTTATTTTTAATAAACGTTTACACCAGATTCTTGTTAACGAACAGCCTCTTTATTCACGTTTTCTCATACTTTTTATGCCAAACACAAGCACTACCTTGATTCATTCAAGTTACTTGTTTGGTAGCACTTCGCTGGTAAAGTCCACGGCGCGTGTCGTCGTGAAAACTGGTCAGTTTTATTTTGCTCAATACGCCAGCAGCAACACACTTTTCCTCTTGCTCCTAGTACTTGGTGCAAAGTGCTGATGGCTGTAAGGATTTTCTCCCTGCTCGTTTATTTTCGGGATAACAACCAGGCTTACGAGTTTGCCAGTCTTTTTAAAGGGGCTCCATAGTTAAATGACACAGGGTGGTTTAAATTCATGGATGCTGCCTTCAGTCTCATTCTTTTTTTTTATCTTTCCACTGAATCAAGCGCTTTTCTCTTGTTATCCGAACATCTGTACAATTTCCTCCACATTCACGCGCGTTACTGTTTTCGTGAGTCTTACTGCCTAGATTCGCTTGCGATCTCGTACTTAGTGCCGTCAATGTCGATTTTCCAGATTCTCACCAGGTATCTTATGGAATCGTCCTTCGCATATGGATTTAGATCCAAATATCTGGGTTATTCAAACAAATCCTGACTGGAATTCTACCTAAACATGCAGCAGGTCCTGATTCTTCCAATCTCATAGAGTTCTGATCTGATCCTGGCCTAGTAGATGTTAAATCATCGTCAGGAAAATCAGGAATTCGTTATCTGGGAAAGGGGGGGACTCTTTAGCGTGAACCTTACCCGCGATTACTACCTCTAAGAATCATAGCAATTAGATGTATAGTCACAGATTCCACGGTTTTTTCTCTGTCTCTCGAAATGTCGTGGCTCTCAGTCCTCTATTCATTATCTCGACAGTTAATTGACAGGTTTCCCTAACAATGATTTAGTTCACAAATTGGCCAAACCGTTTTTCTCATGTCGATGCCACATTGTTGGAGCAACCACCTTGGACCTTGGATGAAGTTTTGGACGAGCCCTGAAATCAGAAAGACGAAAACTCTCATTTTTTTCCATATCATTGCCCAGATGAGGAAAAAACGACCTGGATTCATTAGGCGAGCAAACCAACACTCATACGGAATGATGCATGAATGGAACGTCAGCTGCTGGTAATGAGTGCTCTATTTCGTGCTCCTTTTTCTTTTTTCTATTTCGAGGGTCACGACCCACAGGAAGTGGATAATTCTTGCTAATTTATTGACCATCAATTGCTAGATTGATTCATGGCGATTAACATTATCGACTATGACACATTCACGTGGAGAAAGGATTTCCTGGGCGATTTATAGCTCAAGACAAAATGAAGAAAATCCTGAAAAACATTGTTGATTCAATTCCCTGCAATGGCAAGACCTCAAAACGTCACCATCTGAGGAATTGGTCTCCAGACACGGTAAAGAAAGGGTGAGAAGACTAACAGCCACATTGGTTGCAGGGGTCTCTTGATCGTGGAAGATTCACAGGCCCACGAGGATTTAGTTTTACTACTGGTGGCCGCACGTGAATTCACATTGGGGATAAAAGAGAGGAGGACAGTAAAAAGTTAGAGGAAACGAAGAACAGAGTGGGAGGGTCAATGAGGCTCTAGGAAAGACGCTGAAGTCAGAGGCAGACGGAAAAAGATCGAGTTACATATAGTCTATACGAAGTCCCTGCTGCTTGTCCTTAAGACCTTTGGTCATCGAGTCACCTTCCAGACCATTTGATCTGACGCTTGGTTGCGACTATACACGCCGATTTCTCACTTCGTCAAATATCCATTCGTTTCTATAGCTCTTCGCCCTGCCGCCCTCCTGCTCCAACACTATATTTATCTTTTTCCCATCCACTTTTATTCTTTTTCTCTTTCTCCACCGTTACTCGCACACTTTTTGGCCGTTCAATAGTCCCCTCCATGAAAAATCAATATGATTTTCGTCCTTCATTCTCTTAGAAGCTTCAGAACGCTATTGAATCTTTAGACTGGGGTCTTCCTCCCGGCTCATCCTTCTCCCTCCGAGAATGCTCCCCACTTTCGTATTCCTCTCGAACCGTCAATCGATTCACAACGTTTGAAACCCATCAGAGTGTCTCAGCCATTCTGCAGATTTCACGGTCAGACAGTCGGTGGCTCTGGACCAGAAAACACTTCAAGACTAAATGTTCAAGGTATGGCCAGCAGGTTCGAACCACGTCTTTATCAGGTTTAGCTAATGACATTTCGATCAGGACAGGTAACCATCACACAATTCTGATCCTGCTCAGAATTATACCCCGTTCAGTTCCAATCAGGGCACAGATGAGAGAAAGCTTTTTAAACTTCGACACATTTCATTTGCGGTCATCCTGACCTGGTTCTGGATTATGCCTGGTCAAACAAACGGCGCTATACTTGGATTAATTTCATCCGCAGTCATCCTGATCCGACATCTGCGTTTTCCAGGATTTCCGCGTGGACAGATGATTTGATGGTTTGATCTTAACGTGTTACTATCACGTATCGTGTTTGTATGAACATTTTTGGCACCAAAACCAACAGTTTTCTTCTATGAAGAAATATTTTCTGACGTTCGGAATTTCCCATTTTTTATTTTTCTCATTTTAACGCGTGAAAATTGAAGTCGCCTTTCTTTTGTTACTTTTTCTAGTTTTAACGAAACGTGCAAAAATTGTCAATTAAATATTAAAAATTCTAAACGTCTGAAATTTTTTTTTTAGGAGAAAACTGTTAGTGTTGGTGCCAAGAACGTTTATACTAAATTTTGAAAAAACCCTAAATAAATTCGCTCCGTGATAGTGATACCTTAAGCAATGGAAATCGTAGACAACACTCTTCTCCCGGGACGTTAGCAAATCATCACTGTGTTAATTTTGTTAAAAAATCGTCACTTAGTCAGCTTCGTTAGCAAATCATGACTTTGTCGCAGCTTAGAAAATCACTACTCCGGTTAGAATTGTTGCAGCTTTAATTTTCATGGATTCCTAGATTTTGGAGCAGAATACAACGTTTTATTTGATTTCCTTATCCGGGAGAACCTTCGTTGTAAGTATGTAAAGTATATTCGTAAAAATTTTTACACCGTGACGAGAAATAGCAGGAGAAAGGAATGCAGATCTTTTTGCTTAGGTGAATATTCCACGTCTCTGCATTTCTTTTAAGATCATAGAAAATATATACGCGGATGTATGTATAGATGGAAACATAACATGGCATAAGCATTCAGGATAAGGCGTGCAAAAGGTTCATTTCAGTCTGGCGAAGAGAAAATATGGGAGAGGGGAAGAGAACGAGGGAAGAAAGGAGACTACGTGATCTCGGAAGAAACGGACAGCTAAAGCGAGCGGGTAAACTGTTTGTAGTGCCGTGATATGTAAATGACATCGACAAGGATCCCAGTGAAGTGGATTCTTCGGAGTGTATCGCATCGCACAGTGAACTGCAGTACAGTAATGTATTGTTTATTTAGCACACATGCACTCGACCTCCCTATGACGCACACAATAAATATACATATAAATGTTTTATACACTCAAAAGTATACGCGAATAATATCACAGGTGCTTTTTACTATGGTCATGTGGTTTCCTGCGGATTATAAATTGCGCTTGCAATTTTTTAACTCGCATAAATATTTTACTGAGAATTCAGTGCGCGGCTTCTCTCTCTAGCTCTCGCTTTCTCTCTCTCTTCCTTGATGTATAGTAAGACGTTGCTTTTCTTTCTAATTTAATGGCAAGCGACCTGGCATTTGAGCTTTGTAGTACGGATCAAACGACGGGGACGTCTTGCTAATTAAATTTCCTCATGCAACCTACCGTGCACGTATTTACGATCTCAATTTCTCGCCAGGCTTTAAATTAATTTTCCAGTAAACAGCTTTTAATTTCCGTTACAAATAGATGCGCTTGGTTTCGCATTGTTAAAGCGAAACCCAAACAAAAATTACCGCTAAACGTTCCAACAAATTCAAATATTTTTACCTGCTGATAATTTTAATGAAAAAAATCAAACATTCCTGAGGTTTTATTCGAAATGAAATCTTATAAAAATTTGAGTCTTCTTCTGCAGCAGCCTGGATAGAACTACCCGCTTTGCGTATAAGTTCATTTTGCTCACGATCACGAGACTGAAATACACCGAATTTTGGAGATGCGAAATACACGTTGGTTTTTTAAACGATATTAGCACCAAATCAATGAAAGCCGTTCGTACGGATTTAATGCATCAAGACACAGGCCCACGGAGAGAAATGCGGGGATATTTATATCACAAATTACTATGCCACCATAGTTTTCTGGTGACAGTTTCGTCCCTCTGAGAAAGTTTAGCAAAAACATAGTAATTTTCACTTTTCGCTCAATTTCAGATGAAAAATTACTATGTTTTTGCTAAAATTTCTCAGAGGGACGAAACTGTCACCAGAAAACTATAGGGCATTGTAATTTTTAATATAAATTTCTCCGCATTTCTCTACGTGCCGTTACAGAGAAATATTGGAATGTTTCCTCGCTGATGCGGTAGGATTTGAAAAAAAAAAAAATTCCATCGAATCCCGTGCAAAAACTGAAAACGCATGGACAACAGCCGTCGACTGATGTCACAGTCGAATCCTTGGCATTAAGGTATTTCACAGAATACTCTGGTAACTAGAGTTATTTGAATATCCAGGCCTCAGGGGGGCGGGGGACAGGAGTGAGCCCGAGGAAGAAGAAATTTCGACGAATGCAAAAAAAGAAAAACTGGCGTACAATATTGTTCCATCCATATTTTGATATTCCCATTTTGTTCCATTTTGATTTAAAAATTTTTAAGACAAAAACTCGCAATCCGCAGATTACTGAGTACCCGTGACGTTTCGTGCGGTACGTAAACCGACAAATACTGTGCGACATGTTTTCTGATAAATATGAAAGAATGCAGAAACATTCAGGCTTTACGCCTGGACATTTTTTTTTTTTTTCTTCAATCAGTGACGGCAAGTCGCTCCGTATGGATCCGTTCACGTCCGCACGCATGCTGCAAGCATAAAAATTACGAGATTGTGGAAATCCTCTTTAACCATAGAGAATAATTTTTGTAGAAGTCAGGCACGGACAACATGTAATAAAAATACGTTCGCACGGCAGAACGTGTACACCAACCTCGTAAAAATGCAGTTAGGGCAAAATAATTGATGGTCCATTTTTTATGATGAAATATATCCGTTGCAGTGACTAATAATAGCTCAATTTTTTTTTTCATCGTATTTCGAAATACGGAGAATACATATACGTGTTCGAAAATTTGACTGTCTGCTGACCCGAAGTCCAATTAACTACTTCCTATTAATGATCAAATTTTAGGAATTTTTATCTTTTGTATTAAGGGAATTTTGTATCAAGATCGATATTTCGAAAATTTATAGAAATACTTTTCACGATTTTCCCTCCGAACGTTCAGGATGTAGCGAAAAATAATTTGAATAATTCCAGAAAATATCTTGACAATCGAATATTTTGGGAACCTTTGAATTTTCATTGAGATCTCGATCTCTATTTGCGCCCAATGAGCCAACGTCCTCAACGAGACCGAATTTCTTGAGTGCATGGGTGATTTGAAAAAAAATAATAATAATTAAGCACGCGAATGATACGATTTATCTTGTCGGTTGATTTATTTAACAACTTTGAAATTATCGTTCGATAATCGTCCCTTCTATCACTCTTTCCTCGACGACCCCTCGAATAGAATGCGAAACTGACTTTGAAACTTGATCCCCGAAATGGGAAATTCGATTGCTCAAGGTTCCGCGGATACTTTCGGAAGCTTTCGCGCGTACACTGAAAACGTATTTTGATGGAAAATATCAATTTTTTTCTTCGATACTTTCAATTGAACGTTTTTTTTTTAATAAACCCAAAAATTGTGTCGTCGCAGCAAGAAATATTATAGAAAGTCTCTTCGGGAGCAGATTTTTGTCGTTCCAATTGTAAATTTGGCTGACAATTCCATTACAAACCAAATATATTGCCAAAATAACGAAAATTTTGAAATTATCGAAAAATATTCAGTTTACCGTATTCAACAAAATATCGAGGATGTTTAACAAAATTTCGTTTGAAGTGAATCTTGGGCTTTGTACAGAAATATACACACACCACCTTATTAAAATCTTTGGGCAACACTGCGCGAGCAACAAAAAAGCATGAGCCCAATTTCCCATGATAAAAAAATTGATTCGGTATCCGCGGCAGCTAAAATATCAACAGCATCAAAAATACATAAATAATGTACGAATTGGTTGAAGTAAACGCGTTATTATGACTTAGTATGCAGGTAGGAAACACGTGAAGCTACGACTTTTCGTCACTCGTTTGTTGGTGCGAGAGAGGAGTGAGCGCGTGTGGAGCCGGCGCGAAGCGGCTGTATCGGAAAATAAAGCGAGAGTTGGGATTACCGGAGTCGTGCTTTGAATAATGAGCTTCTCTCGCGGTGCTATTCCGTACATTCGGTGGAGCGAGCACCGGATATTCGGCTTTTCTCTTGCCGCTCTTTCTTTTCCTCCCTTTGCCGCGTTCCCTCTTGCTTTTTCCGGTTCATCCGCGGCAGCTTTCGCGTAAAATCATCGCGCGATAGAAAAGCACGACCACAAACGCGACGGTGGGCTCGAACTCCTCGCGCAACGAATCCGAAATACCAATCTGCACTATGCCGTAATGTATGTGGGTAGAAAATTATATATATAGCGAAAAGCACGAAGAGAGAGGTAGGGAAAAAGAGCGAGGAAGCCGGTGAGCCACTTTTCCTTTTACCAGTGGTCGTCCATCAAATCAACCTTCCCAACCCCACCCACATATTCACTCGTACGAGTACGCGTTGAATTTCCGCCGTAATATTCATCTTTCAGCTCCTCCCCCCGCCCCTCCAATCCCCTGCTTTTATTCCAGAAATCTTTTACACACAAGACCACGATATTATACACATACGACGCTCGTTCTACCTCGCCCTCATACATGTATGTGTTTATAGTTATGCTTTATGGATATGCGATGTGTACCTCGTCTTTTTGATCCACCTTCATCCTCTTCCGCAACCTCATATTGTAAAATCTACGACCGTTTACGACTTCCCATTCGCAAGATCTACGAGCCACCCCCACGGATCTTTCGATCTTTCGTTGCTGTTGCTCGCGGAAGGGAGTGACTCGTCGGTAGCAACGATCAACGGAGGACGAGGCTTTGACGTACCTGAATGATGGACCATGGATGATGTTGAAGTTTGCATCGTTGGAATGCGACGGAATATTTGCTCTGGACAATAAAACGATCTTCTCGTTCGACCTGAAACCTCAATCGACACGAAAAATTTCCATGATTTTAGAAAATTCAATAAATAATAAATATATGAAATATTTTTCGTTGGATTTCAACGTTGCAAACTTCAGAGTCAATATGACATGGTTATCGTGATTCAACAGCGGCAATTCTCTCATAGACACCGTTACATTGAGCACCGCGACCTTCGCGGTGTAAATCGGTAAACCCATTGACTTTCCACGCGCGATTTTTATTCCGAATTTTCATCTCGACTCCGTGCTAGATCGATTCAGCGATATTTCGAGCGAACAGAATTCGACTGATTGTGCTGGGAAATTTCGATTCATTGGGATTTGGAGTTTCGAAGTTACTTTTGCGAAATGCTTGCACAAACATTTTCCATGTTTGCCGTCAGCACCCGGTGAGCGGTCGATTTGTGGCTTGAGCCATCACCAGAGTTACGCAGTTGGTGGGTACGAGGTAAATACTTGGCCAGATGACCGCTGATCTGTTTACTGGCTTGCGTATCAATCTCTGAGTGGGAGGCAAACTTTCCTGAGTTTCACATCCTGCTAACCTGTTACACGTGGCACTCAGTCAGTGTGCCTTTCGATTCTTACTGGATTCATCAAATTCTTACAATATTGGAGTTCGCTAATCGCGTTGGAGTCCAAGGAAACAAAATTTCATTCATTAACAATTTTTTACTATTTTTGGAATCACCTCAATTTTTTTCGGTATTCAATTTTTCATTTGCAAATAATTATCCAGATGAAGACACTGCATGTTTATTTTTGGTATGGGCTCTGCTTCAGAAAAAAAAGAATTAAAAAATAGATTCCTCGCTTTTTAACGATGCAAACATTATCGCTTTCTTTGCTTTCTGAAAGGTCAACTTTTGAAAATCAATTCAAAACTAATCGCGTCGATAAATTACTCACCAAAATCGTGCTCCCATAAAATTCGTTTCTTTCGCTGATGCAACAATTTCCAAAGTATATTCCGGCGAAATCTCGGGGAGTAGGCACCAAATTTTCCCTCGTTTCATTCGTCTGGCTTTTGGCAATTAACGAAAGAATGAAGAAAAAAAAAAAAACAAGAATATTCTCCAATCTTTCGGTCTGAACTACACAATGGGGCTTCGATAGCTTCGGTTGCTGATTCAAGCTGCGCCGTATGAATTGTCAATGTATAGGCATATTTATCATAGCCCAATGGACTATATAGCGAGGAACCATTAGTCACGACGACGTTTCATAGAATTCTCGACTTCTCGTAAAATATAAAATCTATCTTAAGCAGGTTTCCCTAATGAATATGCAAATCGTTTTCACTTGCAAATTCTTAGCCGATCAATCAACTATTTGTTTTCATTTTCTCTCATATTTCCCATCCACCATTATTGCTGATTTATCGTCTTAAACGCCTTTCTCATTTTTTTACTTCCCGATTATTTTCTGCACTCGTTTCATTGTTCGAGTCGGAAAAATGCAATTAAAAATAGTTGGTGCACAAGGATGGAAAGGAAAAGATCGATATTTTTCGGAAAGTCATGCAAACTGATTTTATTTATCAACCAAATATACTGCCAAAATAACGAAAATTTTGAAATTATCAAAAAATATTTAGTTTAACAACAAAATGTCGACAATTTTTAACGAAATTTGATTTTCTCTGGACCGGAAGATAAACACGTAACTTGCTCTTCACTACGTTTCTGCTTTTCACTCTCCGATTTCTCACTCTCTCGATCTTTCGGTTTTCCACTTTTTTGTTAACGCTCAAAAAATATCCTGTAACAGTTTCAAAGCGAACATGAAATCGACTCGTTGCATGAGCAGGAAATTTGGAAAATTCAGCACTTTGCAATGCAGTTAAAAAAAAAGTTTCACGTGAATTGGCTTAAAAAGACGATTAATCAGAAAACGTGTGCATAATGAGTTTTCAGGATAACGAGCAGGACTGTAGCAAACGTCCTTAAAGCGAAATAGTGTGTTTAAAATGTTGAAGCCCCTATGTGAGAGAGGTCGATAGGGGGACAGAGGTTGGAAGAGAGATAGAAAGAGTTTGATGGAGTTGAGAAAGCTTAGTTGGACTGTGTGTGCTCTTCTGACAATCACAAAGGCGTGAATTATTATTCTGCGTGTGCTCGAGTTATTTGGGGAAAGTCCTTTTCGCTTCTTTTGTCCTGGGCACTCGTGATAGTGTACCGAGCGTTTTATGGCGGATCAGCCTGGCAAGTACGAATGCTCTACAGCAGCAGCAATAGCACTGTTGTGAAAGCTGCTGCTGCTGCTAGTGCTGTTCGGTGCCACTGTTGCTTTACGATCGACCGCTTTGGCTTTGCTGGAGCAGCGACGTACGAGCTTCCGGTACGTAGTCAGAGCATTATTTACGCCACGGAACAAGTCCAATAAACACGGCGAGCATTGCTACAATAAGACGAGAAAGAGTTACAAAGAGCAGGAGAGAGAAAGAGAGAGAGATAGAGAGAAATTACGAAAGAAAGTGAAAGAGAACACGGATGAAAAGATTGACGGAGGCAGGGCGACGGATAAGAAAGAGAGAAAGAGAGAAATAAGACAAATGAAGAGAAAGGACAGAAGGGGAAGAGATGAAGTGGGCAAGAAAGACGTGGATACAAGTAAAAAAAACTGAGGAGAAGAACCAGCAAGAGAGAAGGAGGTTAAAGTTATTGGGGAAAATAAAAACTGAAATTCCACTACACAGTAAAGAAGTAAAAAGGGTTTCCGGGTTTTGGTAGCGGCAGAGGCATGGCGATACTTTTTATTTACGAGAAAAACATGAGCTGTGTGTGTGTATCGACTTGAAACTTTTGACGCCATGCCGCGTTGAGTCCCTCGCGGATGAGCCCCGAAGGTGCGTCTGATTTGGACCCAGACACTGAGGCTCAAAGAAATGAGACGGAAAAAATGGTTGGTTACCATTTCGGAATTCGACTTCCTTTTTAGATTGCCATCGACGTTATACTCGTGAATGAAACTGCCGAGGAAAAATAGTGTTCACTTTGATTTCAATGGAGTCGCGTGATTCCCGCACACGAATGAATTTCCTCGTAAAGGAAATTGCACGTTACATGGAATCCGGTTCGTTCCGTCGTCTCCGAAATATCGGACCATATCGAAAAGTTCTCGGGACGTATGGTTCCCATGAATCTTTCTGCAACCAAGTTGCAACCAAGTTCTTCACGTTTATTCTAGCGAATTGTAAACCGGAACGTTGTTACGTTGGGATTTTCAAGATTTTTTATAGAAAATCTCATTTTTCAGGTATTTCAGCGACCAATGAATGACGTTCAGCGAATGGCAGAAAGTAATGAAATCATTATTATATATGTAGGATGTAGGATGTAGGAAAGGAAAAATATGAAAAGAAAAATTTTTTAGCTGCTTAGTTACGAGTTGTTGAAATAAAAAATTGTTAAAAAATTATTTTAAATACAATAATATCGTTTGTTTTATTTCCCACAATATACAACTGTTCTCAGTAATAATTATCCCACAAATATGTGTATTCGAATCTTAGACATTTTGTGGTATTTGTCCAATTTCTTCGACGTTGGTCTCTTTGCGCCGCGACATTTCAACGAATTATTATTCGTAAGAAATGAATTATAACGAATTTTCTTTATTTCGAATAAACTCTTTATTTTATTTTTTTAGATTAGATTTTCTCTTTTGAATTTAAGTTCAAATTAAATCGTATCGTATCGTACACTGGGAATGAAATTTTGTTAAAAATGGTCGATATTTCGTTGAATACGGTAAAGTAAATATTTTTTTATAATTTCAAAATGTTTGTTATTTTGTCAGTATATTTGGTTTCTAACGGAATTGTCAGCGAAATTTACGATCGGAACGACAAAAATTTGCTTCCAAAGATACTTTGTAAAATATTTTTTGTTGCAATGACACAATTTTTGGGATTATTCAAAAAAACAATGAGCCGAACGTATCGAACAATATATTCATCTTTTTCAACAAAATTTTGTTTTCATGACTTCCGTTTCCTCTCCTTCTCTCTCTTGTTCTGTTCTCTTTCATTTTTGATATTTTTTACAAGTACGCATCTCTCCTACATATACAACGTCACACTGGCATTGAAAAAGACGCATTTCCCAAACCACGGAGACAATGTGAACTCTCCACAATTCTGAATGCTCTCGTAACGAAAGCATCGGAATTGCTCTGCCATCAGTCAATTGATTAATTCAATTCTCTTTCCGTTCCGTTGCTGAATGCATTAGAGCGGACGTGAAAAATTTGTAGCCTCCAGTACAAATAGTGTAGCTTTCTTGCATAATGCAAGCACGTACACTTTGCACAAACGACTGGGACGCGTTGGTACTGAAAAAGCAACGTGTAGCCGCGGGCATGTTGGATGAGTAAGAACGGCACGCGTCGGAATAATCGCTCAAGAGCGCAAGTTAATCCTCCATCCCATTCTCTCGGGTTTCGGGTTCTCTTCCCTCTCTCTCTCTCTCTCTCACATTTTCCCTCAGCTCCTCTTTCTATGCGTGTGAGTAATTCTCCAGCTTGCAGCTTTATTCGCACTCCACTTGACAATGCTTCATCTTCTTCCTTGCTGCATGTATGTACACATAATGATAAATGTCTATCACTACATACTGATTTCTATATATTTACACAAATCCACAGCGCGATCTCTCTCTCTCTCTCCCTCTCTCTCACTCTCTCTCGTGACCTGGCATTTTACTGTACGAACCGCAGAAATATATTGCTCGGGATTTCTCGTGTCGTTCGTCTCGTACACACATTCATCTTTGCCAACGTTTCTGTCCTGCAACATCATATTTCTCATAGTTAGTGTGTAGTTCCTCATCTTTACTCACCTTCAGCCCGGCTTTTGCTGCTCCTTTCCTTTTTCATCCGTTTCTGTCTCGCTTCATATTCCTAGACTTGCCCCTCTCCATACATACATTTTCGTCTCTTGGTTCATCTTTTCTTATCCCCTCCTTATTCCTTTTCATCCGTCACCCTCGAACTTCCCTTTCCGCGAACTTGCTGCTGCGTTATTCCACCAGGTATACTAACACTCAGAGTTCTTGGCAGATGTCCTCCTCCTCGTATTGTTCACATGCTCACAGAAGACACCAGACAACATGCCAACCATGACAGACGTCTGCTTGACTGCACTGAGCCACCGTTTCCACTTTATGAATAACGTGAATTCCAATTTTGTCAGGCTTCGCACCAGACATCGCTCCAAAAGTGCTCTCTTCTCCTTCGCACCGTTGGTTACCATGACTGCAAGTCTTGACAACGTAACAATTGCAATCACGTTTTTTTTTACAAATATTTATGAAGCTATTCGGTTTTTACGCAAGTTTCTCTTAGTCGAATGATAATTTTTTATTTTCGACAAGAATCCTCGGTAAGTTGAGTCGCCGAGCTCAGTTTTCACGAGCTCTTTTCGAAACTCAAATACATCGACGATACCACTGTATGACATTTTTTCCACCTCCAAACGCATGACTGGGATCTGAAGGCACTCTGAACTTTCCTTGAACATAAAAACGGTTGCAGGCTGATTGGGAGACATTCTCAGGGTTCATTTTCTTCGTCACCTCAAAAAGAAAAGCATCGTGTCCAACAAGTGGAGTTTTATTCACTCTCAGGCAGAAATCAGTCGAAAGCTTGCATTATTTGAATAAAAATTCGTAACTTTCTGACCGTGCGACTGACCATCTGATCTCGAGTGGCTTTTTGAAGTGACAGCATCAGACTATCGAAAAAAAATTGCCGTAGCTTAATTCAGAGAAAAAAATGCATTCACTCGCTTCATCGAAAATAGAGACGAACAAGACTTTTGCACGCTTCATTTTTTTTTACGTGAGAAATGTGCGCTGCGTTTAACAGTACTTAAGAAAATCAGCGAGAAATACTAAAAATCATACACCAGACACAAGCAGTTGTAATTATTTCCTGTGTTCCATTAATTATTGAATTAAGGGGAAGGAACAAAAAAAATATTCCGGAAAAGTGTTGTTTAATAAAATTCGAAACGTTTTTCTTAATTGATAATCATTTTACGGAGACAAAATGTTCTTGTGTGTGTGTGTGTGTTTTTTTTGTCTTTTTCTACTTTCACCGTTGAAGAAAATCGAGTATCGGAGAACTTGGCATTTTTCACTCTTTTCCCTGGTCGTCTTACATCCACTAGCCAGCGACGAGAGAGTGATAACGAAGGAGCCATCCACGGAGACTACATTATGGTCTCGCTCCTGTTATGGAAAGTCGCCGACGCCAAATGAAAAGTGCGAAACTGCGTATTAAGGGCGGCATGTGCCCCTTTGTATCTCCTGCTTCTCTCTCGCTCTGTCTCCCTCCCTCTCGTTCTCCTTTTCTCCTTCATCTTCGGTGGGAAAGATATTGACGTGGCAGCAGATTTTCCCGAAGCGATCATGATGTATATTCACAAGAAAATGCTCAGCAAACCATTCCGCTCGCACACGTTCGTTTTCTACCTGAGTTACGAGCAACTTTGTGAAATCAAATTTTTTCAAGATTATAGCTATTGGCCCCTTGATGCTCGGCTTGATGCGATGACTATGACGATACATTTGATGAGAAAATGGAGATAAAGGAGGAGGGAACGGGAGAAAAGAAGTTTGGAAATAAAAGCTGCATTGTTTCTCTCCTTTTTTCTCTCGTCTCACGACCAGAGATGCGAAACTTTCAACAATTGCTTTGTTACTTCGAAACGTTTTGGCGTTTTCTGCCCGTCCGTCTTTCTTCCATCACGTCGTGAATCACACAACGAGGAAACTTTAGTCCCCGCGAGTTTCGCCAAAATGATCTCTCAACGAGAAAACGATGAAATTGAATCTACAAGGCGTTTCAAAAAATATTTAAAATTTGAACAAAATTTTTATTTATGAACAATTAATTTTTGTGGAAAAAAAATTCCGAAAAAACTCTGGGACAATGTGGTGAATTGGTGACACTGTGGACGCGATTTCTTCGTCAACATACACGACGTTTTTTTATCGCAATAATTTTTTTCCACCCATTTATCAGTTTTATTGGTGATAGAAAAAAAAACACACAAGAATTTTCGTTCGTCCATTAGTTAATAACGAATTTGAAGGACATTCACGTGATAGCTTCGAGCTCTCTTATATCCCAAGGGTAAAAGGCAAATTGAACCCACAAATCTGAAATCCTTCTTGTCGGCGAGTACGAGATAACCGGATAGAAAGGTTGCTGGCCATTTCACGTTTTACTAGTAATGCTATATATCGGTCGAGATATGCGGTGACCAAGCAAGTCCGGCTTGACTTTTGGCTGCACAACTACCATGTCCGACCGTACTCTCCAGACTCTCCTACGGGATTTTGTCTGCTCGAGAACCGCGAACAAATTGCCACGACCAACTTAACTCGCAGACTAAATCCTGCCTTTATATTTAGCCCAACGTTTCACTACAAATCCTTCGGCACCGCTAACCGGTGTTCTCTCTTACAAGTTGGTAATATGCTGCAATTTGTATGCGGCTCTATTTCAACATATACGAATTACGTAATCTACAGATTTTCCACTAATTTGCTTAATTATTTTCAAATTAATTGATTATTGATTAGGAATTTTTTTCAACAGCCACTGCATGGGAATCAATTTGATAAAGAGGACGTTGGTACCGTTGAAATGCAAGGGAATTCATTATTTTATTGTTGTTTTTTTTTTTTAAGCATCCCCAAAAATTAAGACGCAGCGTTCTCTTATGAAAATAATTTGCAAATAAAAAACTGAACGTCAAAGAAAAATCAAGACGATTCCGAAAATCCGAAAAACTTCGAGATGACAAAATTTTTCCATGGCATTCTGGAATCTGATTACAAAACCTGTGTCACTCGTGTTTAGACTCTGCGATGTCTCTGTCTCTATATATACGAGAGACAAGCCTCCGTGTCCTCATAACATGCAAACCATTGACCAAATGAGGAAGTCGATGTAAGAGCTCGAGTGATTAAGGAGTGATACGCTAATGGACGCGTCCGCTAATGTCTCGAGCATAGAATGAGAATGGTTGAAATACACAAAGCCCCAAGGCATGATATATTCACATTGAACCTCCTTCCGTCCTCTTCAAATAGAAATTGTGCTTGTGTCACTGGAGGTACATAGTACCTCCAGGGAGTAATGTACAAAGCCGAGTCTCAGCCTGTCAGCACTAAGTACTTACGCAGTTGTTTACGAAAAACGATAAATGTTTAGAAAATTATTCAAAATCCTTCATTCCATGTTCGTCCTCAAACAGACAGAGTTGTTTCAAACCTTTCCTGTAAAAATGAAAAAAAAGGCCGAATCTCGTGTATATAGACACGCGGCGCAACTTGCCTCGTCGGTTCGAACTTTTTTTTAATTACTCGATGTCAAGAGCACCATAAAAATTGAACAACAATCTGAATGAGATTTTGCCCCCGATAAACGTCGTCGAAATGGAGGATCAATTTTTTTTTTTATATTCAATAAATTTTTCAATTACATCGTCACAACGAAAGTTGTTAATCGAAAAGATAAAACGTCCAGCAGTGAATTTTCAATTTAGAAGTGTCAGTTTCGGTGATATTGTTCGTAGACTTCTGTTTTTGGCTCAGCATTTTTGGCAGATGAGGAGGATTCAGCGAAAATGAATGATGGTGTCCAATCGAGTGAAAAGTTTCCTGAATCTCCACTACCTGTTGGGAAAGACGGGAAAGTATATTTGAGGAGTGGAGCGGAACATGATTGTTTTATAGACAGCCTGTAGGTCGAACGATACAAATGTATAGACAAGCGTCGTTTTGATTCATTTGGCACGGTAGAATGAGCTTGGCGTGTTTGGGTGAGCGACGTGTGTACATGTCTCCTGGCACCACCAGGGAAATACGAGAAACGTGAGGGCTCTTCTCCTCTTTCCTTATGCATGTACGCGTGTATGTGTATACAGGGACGAAGCAGAGAGAGAGAGAGAGAGAGAGGCGAGATTTCTCACAGGGCATTACGTTCATGGATGCATGGAACGTAAAAGAAAATCTTTCACGCGTCCAACATTTCGTTGGTACACTTGGGAAACAACGTAAGAGCTATAAAGACAAAAAGATCGAAAGAAAGGCACAGGGAGGGAGAGAAAGCGAGAGGGATGAGGGAAAGGGATGATGTATGTGGGTAAAAAAAAAATGACTTGACTCACGAGACTTGTCTGAGAGAATGAGAGCGACTCATTGATCGTTATTTCGCTACAGGATTTCTACCTCTGTTCTGACTTCCTGAGCGTTTCAGAGGCCGAGCTGCCTTATTCGTTTCGGATCAGACCCTCGCCGTTTCCCTCATTCGCCCTTTGATTCAATTTGCTCCACTCATTCTTTGCCCGAACTTTTATTTCTCGTTCAGGAATCGCATCATTTGATTTCTTCTTGACCTTGAAATAACGCCGTGTTGGAACGCCGCTTTGTTTACTCATCGGAGTAAAGAATTGACAAACCACGAACAACTGTGTACATTGCACAGAGACCTCAACGGTTTGAAGCTTTCATCTGAATTTCAACTCTCAAAAAAGATTTACTCTTTACCGATTATCGTGAAACTCACTCCGTGTACGGAAAGGGGATTCTTGATGCTTGCCAAAAAAAGGAGAATTCCTTTCAAACTCAATTGGATAGTTTTACATCCCTCCGTATTTCATTCTCCCCTTCATGCTTGGCAAAAGTTTTTAATCTTGGCCCGGAAACAGAAACAATGAATTATCAACCACGTTAGCTGAATATAAAAACAATTTAACTTCTCATCATTTTATCGATCGGTACGACAGTTTTTACATTAGTCTACCTCATCATAGATATTTGCCACGTAACAGTGTTGCAACGCATGTGTAAAATTTTGAGACTACATTCTGAAACTTCATCATCTAAAAAAACAAAATTGCATTTTCTCAAATATTTCTATTTCGTATTGTTCCTGCGAAAACCCTCATGGGTTTTCATGAGTCCTTTAAATCACTATAACTCTTCAGTTTACTGTTCCCATGAGGCCCCCCAAAGTGTTGCGCACGGCCAATTTTCCTCGCAACGTTACGGTAGCATTTGCACGAGGGCTGAGGGAAACTGCAGAATACCCCGCTGAGTTTTCGTTGATTAGAAGCATCAAGCCACTACCTAGCTAAGCGTTCACCCAACCATGTATTAACCACATCCGGGGCTGTTTGACTTTGAGGCGGTGCGACTGGAGCTGGGCAACGTCCGCACAATCATCGTTGCCGTTTGTAATTTTCATATACATTTGGAAAATGAATTTTACATCGTCTTAAGTAATAGTATTTTGCTTGAGGATTGGGAGAGCGTTTTATCTGAATTCACAAGACAAAAGGATACTTTTAAGGGAGTAGATCCATAATAGATATCCGTGTATACATAAACTTATGAGCTCACTTGGTGGCACATACATTTTGATGATGAATAATTGACGAGGCCGTGACGAAGTGCAGCGCTTACCATTATTTTTCTATAGCCGAGAGGGTGTTGAGAAAAAGCTCGAGTGGGAGATGGAGAGACGGACGATTGCTTACGTGTATCTTTCTTTCTCTTGAAGAGAGAGAGAGAGAGGTAAAGTTGAGGATCAATATTCCTCTGTAGACACCCTGCCCTCCCTTCGGCTTGTCTTC
This sequence comes from Hyposoter didymator, assembly GCA_037952995.1. Lineage (NCBI taxonomy): Eukaryota > Metazoa > Arthropoda > Insecta > Hymenoptera > Ichneumonidae > Hyposoter > Hyposoter didymator. The sequence continues at coordinate 15,203,688 of JBAJMU010000001.1, read as the reverse complement.
CGCTGTGGCAGCAAATGACTCAATAATGCATCGTCGAGTAGTTATAAGAGACCTCGAATGCCGACATCCCCGACCCAGTAAGTGCGATAAAGAAAGAACGAGGAACACGATATAGATCCGATGCAAAGAGGTTGCAAGTCATGGAAGAACCGCAAGAGGATCGATCGGGAGGTAGGCACTCTTTTTATAAATCTTACACTCTTTGGTATCCGACTTTTTTCTATGACATTGATTCGGATTCTTTCATATCCTCCTGAGATGCATAAAATCGTTGAACTTCCTGTCCTGGACATGGTTGATTGTAGGCTCGACGATTGGGAGCGGAGGACGCAGCCCGTTTGCAGTTTGCACTCGAAGGAAATGGTCTATTAGGGGATCCAATGATTGGAAACTTCTCTTCTATTTTTCTCCTATTTTCCTCGGCGTTCAGCAAATTTTCGACCAAAGAATCAATTTCCTAAGAGAATCTTTCCTGCGTTCACGAAAAAGACACATCCGGCCTGGTAATTCCAAAGTCCGAGCAGCTTCATTTAGACTTAGAGGTCACGGAGGTCACTGAGTTACAGGGTTGATATTAATAAACCGTTGATTCCGGGACAGGATACTCTTGATGGCGTTGAGCGGAGTCGGGACACGCGATGCCAGTAACGCGTTAGCCGATCGGCCGATCGTTAACGTCGAGTAAAAGCACAGCCACTACGAGCCCTTAAAATATTGATTAAGTTCTCTACGTATACGACCTACACAAACAAACTGGAACTCTCACACGAGTACGTAGCTACAGGGTGTTCTAGAATCAAACACGTCGAATCAGGTGCACATAAAAATGATGTGGTCGGATATGTTTATGCATTTTTCATCGGCCTATTGTTGATGCATCCGTTGATGATGATGATTAGACTGATGGTTTCGATAAATAATTTCTCTTTCTAATTTGCTGCCATCAAAACGTGTTTTTGTACTTTGCGATGGCGTAGTTTGTTCTGCATCCAGTTTCACATGACTGGACTTGTGTTGTAGGATAACCTGTACACGAGAGTTTGAATAATAAATGTGAACCTCACTTTCGCGTGTTTCAGGAGTGAAGAGTAGAAGAGATGTGACGATAACAGGAAGAGTCGTCGGATGGGAAGAGGGTGGAAGCATGGGTCAACGTTCTATTGTTGCAGCTTTAGATTCTCATAAAACCCAGTCCGCTATTGTTTACTCGAGCTTGGCACTCTCCGAAATCTCCATTGTCGCGAAACGAATACAATCGTGAATCGAGAGGCGCTAATTCGGACGGTAGCTCTCGAATTTCTATGTTCACTATGTCCGTCTCTCCTCATCGTTTGCTTCGGGTATTCTATTCGGTTCTCTGTCGTCGTTTCCTATCAAATAATGCGTTGGTGATTCCCGCTGAATACATTGTTCAAACCCGCGCATCATCCTCGTTGTTTTGTTCGGACTAACGCTTCATCGGTCCCAAGATAAACAGGCACTTGTTAGGTTCGAGTTTACCGCTTAAAACTATCGATGCGTCAGCTACATGTCGGCTCTACTCTCAGTAAACCGTATCATCATTTTGTTCTGCCCATTCTTATATTTTTTTAATCAGTGTTTGACAAAATCACCAGGACTTCCTTTGTTTTCGTTCATGCTGATTCAAGGGTCGCAGAGACCCCGTTCGTAATTGAAACTGGATCACTCGAAATATTTAAAGTAAATAAAATATTTAATTCCAAGAAAAGTTTCTGGTTGAATCACAATGATTCGTCAAAGACTGGCAGGGAAGTAGCAATCGTGTGTCTGACTGGCGACCAGTGAGTCTGGGTCCTGGTACCGGAGACACGAAAAAGAGTCTCTTCATGTTTTGTCTGCACGGCCAGCGTTTGGTATGCTCCTAAAAAGTCTCGGTACGATGTGAGCCACTGCTCATTATCGTGATTCCATCACATGAGAGCTGAATAGCCTAGGAAATGGCACCATAGGTAACGAATGTGCAAACTTGAACCCTGGCTGGCCCGATGCTGCCATTTAGCCGGAAGCGGCAAGCTCCGTTCCGGAGAATCACACTAGAGGCAAATAGATGAGGATGCTGCAGGGTTGGCTATGTACAAAGTGAGAACTGCACATTGAAGTAGATTCTTCAGTTGTTCATCATGACGATCCATTGATGTAGCTGAAGGTATTGCTTTGGATGATCAGGCAAATAGTGGCAACTTCGTTATAGAATTTGAGGAAACAGTTCACAACGAATCAAAGGAATTTTGTAACAGGAAACCTTGTACATGAATCATATCAATTTCTACTTTCTCTTGTGCATCATCCAATGGTTGGATGTCTCCGGATCCCTCGGTTTTCTTCTTGACCTCTTTTGCACTGTACTCGCTCACATGTGATGATCGGGCTCTTACAGATAGAACTTTGTAATATCGCGTGTTCTCGAGCACACGAGGAGAATCCGGGGTGCTTACGATATGGCTTGAAACAATGGGAAAATGTGAAAGCAAGTCCCAGGTGGTTTTATCGTTGTGACTATGCGATCCTGGTGTAAGAGAAAGAACACAACACATGTATGTAGAAGAAGAAACAGTAAAAGATTGAACCCTGGGGAATGAAATAATCAGCAGGTAGAGAAGCTTCCATTGCTTCTTGGCTCGCCTTTTTCCTTCTTACTTATCTCCTCTTTCTCCTTGCCTCCTCCGTGAGCTGGAAACATTGATGAGGTGGGGCTGGCCGCCATCGCCCGATACTTTTGCCCGTTCATGCTTTTTCCACCTCATGTAAACCGACGTACATGGACGATATGCGGTTATTTAACGTACATACACCCCACCTAAGGCAAAAGGGCTTGTTTCTAGGAATTCAACACGCGAAACAAGCGGACCCTCGCGACTGTCTGATTCTTGAAAGTCACCGTTTATCTCTTTACACGTGTTTTATACTGACTAAAAATGTTCTATTACTTGCGTTGTACGGAATCGTCGTTTTTCTACTGTTCATCATCCAGCTTCGGTTCTATCGCAGCTGCCTTTTCCTCTCTTTACTCGCGACGTTCCACTCGACAAACCCCGAGAGATCGAGCACGATAAAGTTGCCGCAAACTGCAACAAAAACTCGAGAGTTCCAAACGATTTGACGAACCCGCTTCTAGCTTCAAAAAGCCATGAGGATTCAGCTTAGTGAGCTTTCTCGAACCGCGTCTAGTGTCTGTACGCCACGTATATGCTTTTCTTACTCCACTGCTCCACACTCCATCGGCATAGAAATACGAAAGGTTTCCATATTTAGTACCCGTAACTATTATTTTAGGCTCGATCACACTCTACGTGGACTCAGAGTTCACCTTTGCCAGTGTCTGGATTCCAACCTTCGGATCCAATGGACTGAATTAGAGGAATTGAAATTTTAATAAGTCCTAAAACTATTGATGCTTCGCAATGCAAACCTTCCATTAATTTGGTTCAATACTTCATTGGCGAATCACTGGAATCAATACCGAGTTAACGTCTTTTAGGTAATCATGACCATAATGAAATTGAGGATCCTAAAAGTATTTTAATGCAGACGTACATCGTTCTTGGATTTCATAATATTTTATCTATAATAAATTCATTTTACTTAGTGTATGCCTTTTGTCTGTATGCAGGACGCAGAAGCTTTTATATTTTAGCATACCCTCGTGGCCGGAATATATAAAGCCAGCAGGTGAAGATAAGTTTAAATTTTATGAAGATGAATGCTTGCTTCTGCTCCTATATTCCCATGGCTCTCTCTTCCTTCTCGCTCTCTCTCTCTCCGTTTTTCTCTTACTCACGTCCATTTTCCCAAAGTTGTATATGTGCAGGACGTCGAAGAATAAAAGCCTCAAGGGAAAACGTGTGCCCCCTCCGAACCGTGCCCCAACACCTTCTTCCGTACAATGTGTATAACTTCCTCTGATATCTCCATCGAATGGACTACTTGGTCTTTTTTCAATGTGGATAAATATAAAAGGTTCGGTGTGAACTTGGACTCTGGTAGCATCTGGACTTCTTGATTTTGATAAGGTCCAAAATACGACGTCAAAGTTATCCCGTTAGTAGGTTTCTTCCAGTTCTGCAACGACCATTAGTTCAACCTCAAGACTCTCATTAAGAAATTTTCTCGACTCTTCAATTGGCCCTTCCGTGGAAGATCAAATTGACTTGGTGATTGACTTTGTTCTCAAGCTTTTCTCGCCAACTCTTTTTCTCCGTTATATTCTTATCCTTGCCATTTTCGTTTCGTTGCACTTGCGAACTTTCTTCTGTGTGCTCTTTCAACGGTTCAAGTTTAGGCTTCTTTCCTTCACGCGTAGATGTATATGCACTTCAGAACAAATAGTGACGCGAACCAACTGAGAGGAAACGTTACGATAAATTTTATGCTTAATGGAAAAAAAAAGTACTGTCCGTGAAAATACTGTTAAATTAATTGTGTCAAGTGTCAGAGGCAACCCAGCAGCCCATCCATGGAAATTTTCACTCCTCGCTAGAAGGTTCTGTCTATATCGTTCTTCCATATTATTATTTCACTGAGTAAAAAATTGAGCGCGTTCCTCGCGTACAGTGCACCAGTCGTAAAACCGTCGATCCATAAAGTTACGCAACCAAGGAAATAGCGTGTCATGATGAGCAACGAATGATGGTTAGTTGAATATATACGAGCGCGGTAAACGCGTTGCTTAAATAAACTGCAAATTCCAATATCCCTGCAACATTTTTTACACTTGTCTTTCAGTTTCATACGAGAATGAGATTCGGACATTGCTGAGCTGGCGTGCAGCCAATCGACAGAGAAATCTCTCTGCGCTAGAGCCGCACCAAGATTTCATCCAGCTTGTCTTTTCAGTTTTGGCTTCATTCGCCGCCGGCTTCTGGCTGGGTATCCTTGAATGTTGTCTCGTTTCTTCGTTCTCTGTTTCTCTTAATCCTTTGCACGATTTTATGCAACTCCTCTTGCGTCCTGAGTGCTCCTGGTTCCACAGGAGCATGATGACGACGACGACGACGAGAAGTTGGTCAGCCTGTGCGCCCTTGGAAATAGAACTGGCAAAGTAGGTTCAACGTGTAAATATGTGTGCAAGCAAACTTTTCGAAAGCTCAATGTTGCACACCTAATCAGTCGGATACTAGAGTCTCCATCTCTAAATGCCCTCACGAAGCAGCTAAGTTGGCTCGCGATGTTTGTTCATGAACACTAGAAACATGTACGGAGGTGTCGTTACATCTATTGATATATCTGGAGAAGAAGGGCGCAACTAGCATCACTGAATGTAGGGGGTACCGTAAGTAATGGCTTTTCATTATGCCTTACACTTCCAATACTGGTATACATATATCGAAATCTGTTGAAACTTTGTCTCAAGTTCCTCTTCACCTACTATTTGAAGCACTTTAAATGGTTTAAGTACGCGATTACTTAAACCAACAATAGGATTCTTCAAACTAATCTATTATTCTACCAGAATATGACTGGCGCTCGTTTATCGTGTTTGTGCAATTTAGTGCCTCTTTTTGTCTTCCAATCACAGTTGTGAGTTGGGAATATAATGAGATTAATCTATTTCAGTGATCTGTTACCGTTTCGGTAGGCTCTGTGGTGTATTTTTTCCGCATCAAATGCGAAACAATCGGCCCATCCACCGCTTACGAAGGGAGTGAGTTGAAAGTGAAGAGACAGCACGGTGTATCAATCTTGGGCTCGCACTTGTGAGAATGAATGCTCATCAGGAAAGCACCGTAGCCATTTCGTTGAATTAAGCGCCCGTAAAAAATGCTTCCGTTATTCATTCGAGCTACTTCAGCGAAGACATGGTCTGTCTGAATCTTCCTAAACCTACACTGCATTTATCTACTTTTACCTCACATTATTTTACGAAGAATGCTATCCAGCCGTGTGACCAGCACAGAAAATCACGCCTCGACATATTACCTGCGTTCCCGGAACATCTCGCGTGGCTTCAAGCACAAAACGAGCATAAAGTAGAGTGAGATTATTATGTCGGTGAGGCTCGCCATGGGGTGTTACCACGTTGTCCCAGGAAGCGGCTCTGCCCCTTGGCCTATAAATCTCCGTTCAAGAAAGCCCCTTTTTCGGGCTTACCATCTATGTACGAACAGTCTATTGCTCTCTTGCACGTAACGTCTATGATTCCACACTTTGAAACTCCTTAGATCTCGGTGTCTATGACCATTTTTCGTTGGTTCCTTTTCTGCCTAAATCCATTTTATCTGGACCTTCAGTCCTTCAACTGTCATGGCGTAAATACATATCCAAGGGATCAAGTTCTCTTCGTCCAGTGGCAGAGCCTCACATCCGAGCAAAGTCGACTACTATAATTCGTGGAATCCCGTGTTCATATTTCGGTGCGACACTGATCCATCGACTTGTTATTAACCAGCAGTTCCTCGAGGCGAATCTGTGCATATGAAACGACTAAATTTTCCCACTTTCTCAAATTCACGTTGCACTGAAAAAATGACAGGTTACTTCATCATCACCACGTGTGTCTCGGGTATCTCTTTTAAAATGCAACGTTTAATGAACATTCACTTAGATAACCGATCAGAACCATGCAGGAAGCCTTCAGAGGTTGTTTATGTTCTCCATAATTATTTTTTCGTGTTTCACGGAATGTTCCATTATTCGCTGCCATCATCACATACGGAAAGTATAGTTACAAAATGAACTGAACGTCCAAACGAGATACTGACAAACTAGCTTTTTCCCAGTGCGATCTATATTGTTCCTGTTCGTACATGTGCATTCAGAGGAAAAAGTGCATTAGGAGCAGCGAATCTCCAGCAGTGAGAAATGCTTGTCGAGAAAAGTTTATGTGGATTAAGCTTACATGCCATACACGGGGGAACGTTCAAGTCACTGCTATCTTCTTATGATTTGAGGACGTTTTTTTTCCACCATCTTTGAAGGTCCGAAGGACCCTCTAAATGAAGGTTTCTCGAAAGGGTCTCGAGATGCATTCGATGAAGTAAATAATCGTAACTTTTATAGAATTTGTATGATACTTCCAGTATCTGCTATCGAGATTGTCCAAAAAGGCTTTTAGTAGATGGCCCATCTGGTGGCAAACTGAACAGCTTCATCATGATTTGTTTCGTAGTAGACTGTGATTCTCAACGCTTTGGGATCAAATGAAATTTTGCGAAGGGTACTTCCCGGGCTTTGCCGTTTCTCCCTATATTCTATTCTTCCTGTTCCTCTAATTAATTAGAGACTCTGTCCGGACGTACGGTGATAAATAACCCATGTAACAGGATCATTAGGACGTGTGAGAGTGTTCCCTCCGCCGCTGACTAAACTCAAAGGGACTGCTGTGGCAAGGGGATGAGAGAGGCGAATAGGTCGAAGGAGAGGGGAAGAAAGTGAGCACGGAATGCGTCCCGACCGTGCCACTACCCAGTACCTACACCCTAAAATGTACGAGTGAGAGAAACGGCCAGGCAGCACACTCGTTATGCGATTCGTGGAATCCCTTATCCGCTATGAAGCTAATTACGTACGTGATAGTGCTTGGTAGAGAGTATCCTGCAGCCACGTTGATATCACTCGTGGTTTCCATGCCCTTCTATGACCCTGTACAACCATTTCTATTAGTTTCCGTACGATGTGACCTTTCTGTGGCTTTTGACCTCTGCCTGTATCGTTCAATTGAGAACTTGGTCGCTTAGCAGTGGTATAAATGGAACAATTACAAATCCGCAGTGTCCCACACGTCATAGGTGACGGGATGAGCGTATGTCGTCACGATTTTCTTCATAACCGAGTGAATTAGCCTTCTGTCTTTGAACACACATTGAGCTAGCCTCTTCCAATGTTCGGCCACTTTAATAAAAACTACAATTCCTTTACATTTATAAGAGTAACTCCATTGATACAAGTTGCATAGGGTTCGCATCCTTTTGAGATTTCAGTCCAGTTTAGACGCGAATATAAACACAAAGGTTTCTTACAACTGGATACATCTGAAAGCTCCGGTTTGTGATTGTTCAACCGACATGGCTCTCGGCGCATTCGGCCCAGAGAACTTGACTGGGTATCACCGAGAAACTGATCGAGATAACTCACAATCGCCGTCGCTTAACGATACCCAATTAGAACATTTCGACTGCCTTCAAGCCCGCCATGCCGACCTCTGTTCATTCAGCGCCTCTTGGGTGCAACATTGTAATGGACGAGCACAACGGTTGAGAAAGCTCTACCAGGCATTCTCCGAAACTGTTCTGAAGCTGCATTCCTAACTAGCATCAGATCGATACCCTCAACTCTCAGTTCGCAACTTCCATACCGAGACCCCTCCCAACATCGGACATAATCTCCTTCAATACGTGTACCACCCCCATCCGATTTGCTATGGCATCATTTCTGCTATTCTATTGCTACCTGTATTGCCTACAATTCACTATCGAGTCTGTTACCACACGCTCAATTAAAGCTTATTCCATCGATGCGGGTAGCAACGGCGCGTGTACCGAATACCACCAAAAGTCATTATATTAGCACTTCCAGTTGGGGTGTGGTACCAAACGATTGCCAAACGCACTCGCAGAAACGGGCTTCCAATACCTCCGGGCACCATTTACTCGCTGCATTAACAACCACCGTGCTCCCGCAAGACAGGTCAACTTTGAAATTCACTCCACTTTCCTGCTTCTCTTTCCTACAACCGAATTCCATTTCATAGACAAAAGTATCCTTGCTAAGCTTGACGACCTAGAAACAATTTACGGACGATTGAAAGTAAACATTTGGACAAACACTAAAGCTAAGTACATAATTTTTTTGCGTTGGAATCGTCACATGATACTGGTTCATCAAACATTGTCAATTGTATCATTTGCTTACAAGCCATCACTTGGAAGTTTCGCCACAGGGTTGAATGATCCAGGGAAATGCCGTTTTCGACCATTCCTCATAAAGACGTGATTCTCTTTCAGAGACGAATGATGATGCAACTTTTTTAGTTGCAAACACAAATCATTTACTGGGAACTTGTGACGTTATGGTTCCTATGAAAATGAGTTCGGAATAAGACTTTTCTTAGTGAATGGCTAAAATGAAATCATTACGTGTTAATCATGTCGCAGGTCATGGTTAACGGTTAATCGTTACACTTCCAGCAGATTGTGACGTTATAGTCATTGGGGGTCTTATCAACCCCACTCACTGTGGAAGGCGATGAATAGTTGAAAAATCGTAACAAAAACATTTTTTCAAAAGTACTGCAATGAATTTTCAACCCTTGAGTAATGACCATGATGATTGTATTCAATTCGTGCAACGTCGAAAAAAAAATTCCGCAAAAATCATCTTTTTCTTCAACAAATGATCCAGAAATTGTAATTTTCAATTGAAAAAATGAAGAATTGTTTCACAAATCTGAAATGGCATGCTTTCAGGTGCCACTGGTCAAATCGGCGACCGTTCAAAAAAAAAATACCCCACCATGACCATTAAGGGCGAAAAAAAAAATTGTATTCTCTCTGTTTCAGCTGCTCGAGAGGCGATTATTTGAAGGTGTTTCTTCATCTGGAGAGCCGGGGCGTATCGGAATACACACCATGGTCAGGATTGCTCTGTGGGAATATTAGCGATATTCCGCAAGTGCTATACAGCTCAAGATCGAGACTCGTTCTTGAATTCCATACAGAGCGATCCGGCAGCAACGCTACTGGTTTCACCGGCACTTTTCGGTACATTGACAGACGTGAGTAAATGATGAAACTTTTTTATACACACTGGGGGGCATCGTGAACAGATTTATAAATCGTTTACCTTTTCACTCACTCCGGAGTTTGATCGTGGAACGTTTCTTATATGGACCACATACAATTTCATGTGTACAAACTTATAAGGTAGGTCTGCACAGAACGTTGAGGATATATTGCGAAAAGGTCAAATCGTGGTGTTATAGAACCGAACACTTTTCCGTAAAGAGTTCCATGCCATTTCTACTTTTTCCACTCGCACTCTATCTCCGGAGAGATCCCTTTCCTCTCCTTCTTTCTCTTCTCTCTTTTTCGTGTGGCCGGGTGACTACGCGACGTTTTCTTTGAACCACGATCGCACAAGCTCCTAAACCGTATTGGGAATTGCCAGCGCTCTTCCAAATTCTCAGGGGAAAGTCTTAAAAAAAGTTTTTTACGCAAAAGAGGCATTCGACGTGGTTTTTAAGCTCCAACAATTTGAAAGATTAGTCTGGGAAATAACTGCGAGGAATAATAGTTGAATATTCTGAAGTGAGAGTAATTTCTGGTGGAACAATCCTTTTAAAAGTGTTAGTTGTTTTCCTTTCACACCGATGCCAGCTTTGCCTCTGGTGCGAATGAAATGTTTCTGTGATGAATGAGGAGTGCGTTTGCCAGTGGGACAATATTAAAGCTCCTTGTCCGGAGAGCATTAAGGGATTGCCTGAGAAATGGCAGGAAACTCGTCCTCCTTCCGTTCTCCCTTGTCCAGGACACACGTGTGCATGAGTCTGTGTTTGTGGCTGTAAGCCTTAGCATACAGATATAATGTTGGCATCGTCGGAGCTTTATCTCATCGGAATTGCTGTCCTTAATCGTGCCACTGGACTCAGTGAGAGCGGATGCTTTCGTAAGTGTACAGTTTTCTCGCAGCTTCATTTATGGCGTGGCAAGCTGCTGAGATGTCCACCAGGCAGGAGGTTATAAAGTATGCTCATGACCACAGGATATTTATATGCTTGGTAAAGCTTTCCATAGATATATTTCGAGCCTGCTATCGTGCAGGAGGACGCCACCGCGATGTCACTTCAAATTGGATGCTACGCCGCGTTACGCCTTTTCTTCATCCCGCCGATCCACGCTCGCACGATCCCGTCCATGTGTTTAGAATCCAACGATTTTTCCAAGCTGTCCCTTCAAACAGTCATTCGTGGCCTTGTTCGAAACTCCCGAACGGATCCACTCGAGTGTTAAGCCTGCAAGCATTCTCCTTAAGAGGGTATTACTCTTACTCTTTATCGGGTTGACCTCTCTCCTCTCATTCGTACACTTCGCTATACAATTCCCATGCCCTCTTGTCCACATGAATAGACGCAAACCCGATGGCGACATCGCGCCTGCAACACTCGAAGCATCCGGCCGCATCGAACCAGCGCTCGCCACTAGCTATGATTAACTCACTGAACCGTCGTCTCTTGAACCCTGTCCCTGTGCAGCCCACGGAGATTACTTCAGTAACATTTTTCTACATAAATATATGTCAATATTTATTTATCCATGTCGAGATGTTTAAAAAGAAAAAAAAACAATTCAGATAAACATAAACAGGGAGAACGAAATCGCTGAGGAAAATACGAAATCTATTTCGAATCTGTAGCGGGAGATCAAGTTTGTTAATCATTTCATCAAACACTCACTGAATCTTGGAAATGCTTGGAAATCGTTCTTGTCAAAATCAATGAGGAATAGTTTCCAATGGACAAATTATAATCTGCTTTGGACGACGACACTGTATTCTCATTAACAAAGACTTTTCAGACAGTGAACATTTTTTCAGAACGGTTGACAATCGTGTGATCCTATTTTTTTCGTGCTCGTCCTCACGAGCTACGGAATTTGCTAAAAACACAATGGATACAACTTCATTTTTTTTTTCCAGCTATCACTCATTAAATTTGTTCTCAAGGAACTGCGTCGTTGGTAAAAAATGTTCTCCAAGGTTTACACAGCATAGTATAGTTGTAGCTGCATCAAGTTCTCTGGAAACTGAAATATTGCGATTACAATAAAGCCTTATCGATATTCCTCAGTGCTCAACTCTGTTGGAGTTAGTTCTCTTCTTCTCGGACTTGTTGAAAAAGCGAATATGTTCATAAATATGAATCTCTACCTTTTAGTCACTGGAAGCCAACGTATTGCTCTCAGAAGCTTTACAAGCTGCCTGAGAATATCGAGCCATGAAGAAATCTATTTTTCCAGCCATAGGTTTATCGAACTCGCTCGCAATATTTTATGGTTCGAAGTGTACTTCAGTTCAAATAGAATGGAATGAAATATCTTGGGGAAATTGTGGCCATTCTACACAAAATAACAATTGACCATTGGTTCATGGGAAACAAGAATTTTTACAATTAATAACACTTTTTCTACGACAGTATAAATAGGAAAAATTTTTTGTATGAGAAATCAAGTTTGCTGAGCTGGAAAAATGTGGCAAAAAAGTTGAAACTCGTTGATTCAACTCGTTGAGGGAAATGACAGTCCACTCTTTGTGGCATGACCGCAGTTGTTGTTACGGAGGTTGGATCACGACGATACAATGTTGCCATGCTAAACCGTGTAAAAAACTTAAAGATTTTCAAAAAAATTATGATTCCATGAAATTTGGTAAATAATATCTTTAATATTATATATGACGGTACAATTTTTTTTACATTTTTCCACCACGTGGTACTCGAGTAATTCAATCGCAAAGTTCACGATTTTCAAAAAAATAAGGATTTCATGAAATTTGGTAAATAATATCGTTAATACTATATATGACGGTAAAATTTTTTTTAGATTTTTCCACCACGTAGTACTCGAGTAATTCAATCGTAAAGCTCACGATTTTCAAAAAAATAAAAATTTCATGAAATTTGGTAAATAATATCGTTATGACGGTACAATTTTTTTTAGATTTTTACACCACGTGGTACTCGAGTAATTAAATGGTAAAGTTCACGTGTATAAGCATAGAGTTTCAAGAGACGCGGCTGCGGCTCATTTATCCGACAACCATGTGGTAAAAAAATTGGAAAAAAATTGTGTTTCTATACTTGATGCCAGAGCCACAAAAAATTTTATCTTCGATTTTTTTTTGTAGAAAGTACGTCAGTCTTTTGTTCATCAATAGATTTCTCAGTGTGTATCGATTCCTCTAGACATTTTAGTCATCGAAATCGCTTTCCTAGTAGAAATGGCCGAAATAAAACGAGATAGTTGGAACACGAGTGTCCCGGTGATTCGGAAATACCCGAATCGGTCAATTCTTATCTGCGGATGCCTCCAGACGGATTTTACTACTGGAACCAAGCAAATCGGTTCTTTATCGAGGTTGACTGCGTTACAGTGATGGAAATATTTGGCAAAAACAGCATCGATCTTGGCAACATCGAATTACTATATTACGCGATGTATAAAACGTAAATCTCGTTTTATAGACGATGGGAATTCGTGATACACAAAAAAAAACGATTCGTCCGGAAAATTCACTGAACAAAATCGTCCGATAGGTAAATGCATAATGTTACGCAGTGGAGAGCATGTAATCGTTACGAGATGAGGCTCGTCAGTCTCGTTGAACGTTGAAAACTCCTACTTCCATGGAAATCCAAACACTTGGTGCGTTGAGCTGCACGATATATATATATATGGTCACGTCGTGGTTCGGGAATGTCCAGTCACGCACCACAGAAGCTTCGACTATGTAGCAACTGCTGATTCGTCCATATACTCGTTGATCGACGTTGCATATTTGTGTCAGTACCAAATCGCTTTCGAAGCTTTGTTCGTACTATGATAGCGAGCAGATGCTGTTAAAAAAATATATGCACGTGCCTAACAAACGTAAACTGTCGGAACAGCAACTCAGAGTTACATTTTTTTAATTTTCGATCGGTTTATTTGAAAAGCATAGGGAAAATAATTATTTGTCGACTAAAGGATTTAGAATTATTCGAATATTTCGATGTCTTGGTATAACTGTGTTTTTTCAAAGTCATTTTCTCCCAGGAAAAAGAACATTCGGTGCACACATTTTCCACTGGATTCAGAAGGGATTAAGTCACTTTAATCCTAAAGTGTCACGAACGTTTCCTTCTGTCAAACAGCTGTGCTGCTCCCTCCACAGTTCTACCCTATGCAGCTCTTTTATCCCCGTCTCAGATTTTTTCTTTCTCGAACTCTCTTCAACCCAAGTAGTTTTTCTTCCGCGCAATCGAGCTCACCCACCAAAGGGATTTCTTGCTAAAATTTATTCTTTCCAGTCTAGTTTGTCTCGTTTGAAAAATGCATCATTGTGACGTTCACTCGGAGAGAAACGAAGAATCAAATAGATCTTTACATACAATAATGGAGGGACGAGCTTGAATTCGTCGCAGTTATTGCCGACAGAATATCAATTGTTCTGAAAAGGAAATCAAACTCCGAATAACTACTGCGAAATTGTTTTTTTTCTAACAAACAATCAGACAATTTTTTGAACTTGAGTCAATTTTTTAATTCACGTCACCCAAGTTGGAATCTATCGATAATTCCCTTAAGGAATTTCAAGTGCCCAATGCAAAAAAGAAATTGAGGAGGTTGGCTACATACGACAATATTATAAGAATTCAATAAACTTTGGTTATAACATTCTTCAGCATCAAATACGATGACACCATTTTTTCAATTTTTTTTGGCTACATAGTTGTCGGATAATTTGATTTTACAATATGCTAAAGATATTCCTATATATCTGAATCATATGATCATGCATGTAAACTCTAGTGCTCAATTACTCGAAAACTATGTAGACGAAAAATCATGAAAAATTTGTATATTCATATTTAATACTAAAGAATGTACTCACCGAATTTCATTAAATTCTAATCATTTCGAATTTTCGTATGCTTTTAACATGGCATCATGGTTGTGTGTAGCAAACCTTCTTGAATACTCTCGAGAACTATAGTTGAGGGAAAATAAATGGAAATGCGAATTTTTAGGACTGCAAAAAATTATTAGGGCAGCCTTGTTATGGGTTGGGGCCTTGACGGGCCTCGACATGGATATGCATCCACGATTCTAGCGAAACAAAGTTGCTTCTGAATTCTTGGTAGACAGATGATTCCTTCTCACATCACTGGAAATGAAATTTAGTTAAATATTGTCGATATTGTGTTGAACACGGTGAACTAAATATTTTTTGATAATTTCAAAATGTTCGTTATTTTGGCAGTATATTTGGTTTCTAACGAAATTGTCAGCGAAATTTACGATTGGACCGAAAAAAATTTGCTTCCGAAGAGACTTTCTAAAATATTTCTTGCTGCTATGACACAATTTTTGGGATCATTAAAAAAAAACCGTTTAGTCGGACGAACAAAATTTGGTTTTCAGTGATGGAATAGCCTATGGGGCAGGGTCAAAGCATCGATCTCCCTTGCCCTTTCCTTCCCTTGACAAGCATCCCCCGACGGACCGCAGAACACTAGAGACACAACATTGTCACGCGCCATACATGCGAGCTGCGTAGCATCATCTGTGTATTTTTTACACGTGTCCATTTATGCGTGTATGGAGTTGGTGTCCTGCCCATGGAGAGTACTCGATTAAAGCATGCATGCGTTAACTTTTATACCGCTCGGGAGAACACATTTGTTCGTGCGGATGTGAGCGTATTCGTCGTACGAAGTAAATCACGTTTTAGTTTCCGTGGGGAGAGAGTGAGAGGCGAAGGGACGAAGGGAAAGAAATCATAGGTCTAGAGAGGAGAGAGAAAGAGACGAAAGAGTCTTCGTGGACTATGAAGACAGGGAGCTGCTCGGGGGTGTCAATTTGGCCGTTCAAAAAATTGCTCTCGATGCTTTTTCCCATGAAATTTTATCCACACAATATGGATCCATTTTGAGCTCACCAGAAAAGACTTGTGTTGGAAAAACCGAGATCAAAACTCCTTGTGACTTTCGTACAGCAGGAACTCTCAAGAATCGCGTCGTTATAGAAAAAAAAAAAAAAAAAAAAAAAAAAAAAACAACTTTTGGACGAACGTTTGGTATATGTATGTGTTGGTTCATACAAGCAAAAGTGGATTGCGCTACTCGATTTCACGTGCCAATTGCAGTTCTGCCTCTATTTCTCTTGCGCTTTTCCTCTCTGCAGATTTTTATTTCGCTTCGTTTTCCCTGCAGACCAAAGTCCTGAAGTGTTTGCTTGTGACCTGCGTGTCATTAACGCGTTAGCGTCGAACCAAAAACTGTACCAGTTAAGGGACTACTCGTGGGAGGAAAAAGCCACTTGCGCGCGCTTGTTTTTGTCAAACAAACTGTTTCAGTCGCAGCAATATCAGTGAAAATGCAGAGAAAACTAGACTTTTACGTTGCCACCTGATCAGGTTCAACTTATCAGAACCTGACTCCAACATTTCCCACGTCTTTGGACCTGGTCAGAAAGTGCTCATTAGGTCATCATTAAGCCTCGCCAATCAGCTCCCAATCAAAACTTTTGCGAGAGTTCCATATCTGGTCATCTTGACCCAGTTCTGAATGAATTCTGATCGTGCCAAACGCAAATATATTTCATCGCTGATTATCTTGACCTGATCCTGAATGGATCCTCATGGTCCGAACGTTTCCAGGCTCCAAAATAATTAAAATCTCGTCTTCTTGAACCAATTTGACATGGAGCCCGTTCGCACTGGGAATGAAATTTTGTCAAAAATTGTCGATATTTTGTTGAGTACGGTAAACTAAACATTTTTTTTATAATTTAAAAATTTTCATTATTTTGGCAGGATGTTTGATTTCTTACGGAATTGTCAGCGAAATTTACGGGTAGAACGACAAAAATTTGCTTCCGAAGAGACTTTGTAAAATATTTCTTGCTGCGATGACACAATTTTTGGGATTATTCAAACAAAACGTTTAGTCGAACATATCGAACAAAATATCGATCTATTTCAACAAAATTTTCTTTTCAGTGCGGGATCATTTGGTCTCGTCTGTATTAATTTATATCATCGTGCTCCAAAGTGAATAGCTGCGTACAAAGTTTGTCAACATTTCGAAATTTTACACTAACTATTTCTTTAACGACGATGCATTAAAATTCACCTCCGAGCTGAATGTCAGCAGCTAATCCTTTGAAAAGAACAAGCGATAAAAAAAAACGAACTTGAATTATCGATTAGGATGAAAGAGAAAAAGGGAGAAAGTTGCAAAAGTGGCAGGATTATCAGCAAATTTACGTAAAAATGATGAAAAGCAAAGATCGAGGCATAGGACGCGACCCATGCCAAAGGGCATACGACGAGAGCCATTAATGCTGACAACAGAAGCAATTAGCGCTGGTGGATGCAGATATAAACGTTGATACATAATTTACAGCGTGCTGTGTGCAATTTCCCAAGCACGTGAGTATAAATCTGAAGGAACCTCCAAGCTGCCTGTTCCCTCTTGGGTTTCAGGCTGCAGTTTCGTTGATAATTTAATATCCAAAGTATTTGTCAGGTTGATGCCTGCGCGGCTTGTAATTCGTTCGATAAAGACATACAGCCCGGCTCTGGCTGCCGTCTGCATGTGCGGAACACTCAATCCCTTTGAGCCTCCCTCAACCCTTTTTCTCATTCGTACTGCGTAGCAAGAGGTAGTCCGTGACGTAAACAATTACGTAAGATGACGAGTTGGTGGGTACGTGTTAAATTATGGAAGAATTAAAGTCTCACAGTCTGCAGTAACGACTCCCTGCCCGGGTTCATGATTCCAGAGTTCACTCTCGAGAATACTATCGTCACGACGAAAACGAAGTTTACGAACAAATCACAACGCTGGCGACTCGATTTTTTCAACTCTGAGTGCAACTATTTTACTCGTGGAATTTATTTCATTTGTTCGAAATGATGTTTTATGCCTAAAACGAAGTAAATTCTCATTCAATTCGTGCAATTAGTAAAATGAGCTCGGAATTACTTCAGCAACAGAGTCATAATCATGATTAAATGTTATTATGAATTTTCGGACTGAAATACCGAAGTATTTACGCACGAGTTCAAATGTTCACCATTAAACGAAGCGAATGCGGTTTCGAGCGATTGATTTGAACGTGCGACGTGCCTCGATGTTTCTTACGCTTGTTACATGATCGCGGATTATGCAATTAGGAAAGAACTGGAAGTTACGTCACTGTCTCGTTGGCAAAATTGCGTGAGAGGCAGCTTTTGCACACTGAAAAGAAAATTTCGTTGAAAAAGATGGAAATTTACTTCGATACCATCGACTAAACGTTTTTTTGAATAATTCGGAAAATTGTGTCTTTCCAGCGAGAAATATTTTCGAAAGACTCTTTGGAAGCAAATTTTGGTCGTTCCACTCGTGAATTTTGCTGGAAATTCCGTTAGAAATCAAATAGTCTGCCGAAATAACGGAAATTTTGAAATTATCAAAAAATATTTAGTTCACCGTGTTCAAAAAAATATCGACGATTTTTATCAAAATTTCATTTCCATGTGTGTGAGCAGGAAGTTTTTTGTCTCTTGCCGCGTTACTTCTAGTATTTTCCGGTACAGTTCCACGAGAAATTCGACTTCGGCAAAGCGGAAAATCGAATTTTCCGGAGACGTGGTAAAAAACGTTGTTTTTAGATTGCTTATTAATTTTTTTTCGCATCGTGACAATTTAAACGCTTTTTTTCTCAGTATTTTCATGCAGTAAATTATTCTGACAATATCCTCTGGATTTCCCTTTGGATTTCCCGCACAATCCTCTCGCAGTTATGGACCAAAATCGTACAAGATGGTCGAACGATAAATGTCGCTGCAACAAAGCGAACAGAGACTGGTGAATGGGACAAAACACGCTTGAGGGTTCGTTGCTTTTTGTCCCTTTTTGTGTCTCGATTCCACTCCATATACTCGCGTTTTGTTCAAATACATATAAGTATATGATTGAGCGTGGGTGTTTGCAGAGGTTTGCAAAGCTCCCAACATTCCGAAATCTCCATTAGATTGCACTGAGTCAACCTAATATTACTTTCAGTGGAAAAAGCTTTTCCGCCTCCTTGGATTGTCCATCGATATATTCGCGTGTATCTGTCGTGTCTCTCACGCTCATTCTCTCGGAAAAACCTGCGCCCTCGCGTTTCGTGAGATTGATCAATTAATCGGGAATTTCTTGGGGCTCATCGTCTCGGAGAACGATATTGTCACGTCGTCGAAGCCAGTTTTTTTTTCACGGTGCAAAAAAAATTCGGATGACGTTAAAATTCGACAAATTTTTAAATATCGAATATTTGCATCACGAGCCCACGGATTATTAATCGATTTTTCATTTTCTCGATATTATGCTTCTCTCCTGTTCATCGTACATTGTTTTTCCTTTTTTCCCCAAGCATTTTCATGGACCGACGATATGCTGACGAAGGCAAAACCGTTGGAGTTTTTAAACGACAAACATTCGCTAAATTAAAATAAAATCGAGAATTGTGTTACGTTCGTGTTAAATAATTTTTTATACATTTTTGTTTACTGTAGAATTTTGTAAAAGAAAAAAAAATTGTTGATTTTTGCAAATAGCTGAATTTTCATCATTTTTATGGTTCAAGAAAGTTTTTATGAAAACGGTACGAAGAGCTGTTGGAATGGATTCTTTGGCATGAGAAGGAAAATTTCGATACTCCGAAAGCTTTGTGTAAAATATTTTAAATCCCATCGAAATAGGGTGTAAAAAAGTTGAAATTATTAATCCTCTGACGTCGATTCTGCTAGTCGCGGTTGAAATATTTTTTGAAGCCTTAAGATTGAACTTGGGATTGGAACAGTTTGTAGTTTGGCTCAACGAAATCACGTGGAACTATTTTCATTTTCAAACTTCTGGAGCACCCACCAGCCAGGGCAGATAATAACGATTGGTATTTACTCATGATCGGAAATGAATAAACGGAATATTAGCCTCGATTCTCGCTTCGATTCAGTTGAAAAGCGAGTTAATAGCGATGAAGGTAGAAATGAGGAAAGATCAAGTTTAATGTAATATTTGAGAGGCATTCAGTAAGTTTCTCCGTGGCTTGTTCCGAACCAACCGACTATGTATATCTATATATGCATTAAGTATCGCCAACTATTGCTTCAGGTGCACTAGCTCCATTATTAATTCCTCCTCTGAGCTGGTTACCCAAGGAGAGAGGGAAGGAGAGAAAGAGAGAGAGAGAGAGAGACTCGTGAGGAGGAACGTATCGACAGCCTTGGCTATAACCCTAGCAGACGGTATCGTAGATGATCTCGTCCTTCTCGAGGGACCAAAATTAATTATCAATTAAGCTCGTTCGTCGTGACCGCAAATCTTACTCAGTCTCATTATCCCCGAGTATCTATATATAGGTAGTTCAATTATTCACGAGTGTCCATATAAACGTATAAGAGTGTTTGAACAAGCGATTATACTTTCTCAAAAACATTGCAAAATTGTTGAATTGTCAAAAAATTTATATTCACGTGATATCCTGAATTTTCGACAAACGCGATTTAAATATCTGAAGCATCTCGATCAAATATACACATTCTGCAAAATTTCCTATGCATTTTTCTCTCGAGCGTTTTAATTCAATGGCTCGCTTCAATTATAAAATTCGGGCATTTCGCGGTTGCATGCGAACTTTCGATAAATCTCTTTCTCCAGATTTTCTCATCAATCGTTAAAGGACTCTCGTAAAAGTAACACGTGTGACGGTGCCTTTCGGAAAAAAATAAGCAGGAAACCGAACTTGGGCAGTGTTAGAATTTTATATGCACTTTTATGTTCGGCAATGTAAAGGAGCAGAGCCTGCGGTCAAGGCTGACGAGTTCTCTTCGGGACGTTGGATACGACGAGTACTTAAACCCGTGAAAGTATTCGGTTGAGCGAATCTGAAGTATTCACTGAATATAGAGGGAGTCCCGTTTGCGGATTTCCGAAAGTTACCACGAGGAATTCATGTTTGAGAATGGAAAAGAACGAAGCGCTTTTTTTTAGTTCTGTGAACTGAAAAAATACGAAAAAAGGGATTTAATTTGCAGGGTCATTCGAAAACGCTATAAAAATCGTGATTAGTAAAGTCGTTAACTTGAATTCCAAGAAAGTTTCGACTATTACGAAATATCATAAAAAAGAATGTGGAATTTGACGTTTTGATGAAACGAAGCCTTTTTTTCACGAAATTGAAACGCCCGCGGATGTAAATGCTTCGTAAATATCGGCTGAAAGCGCAGTGTCGGAAAATAGTCGGAGCAGCCGTAGAGAGTGAAACATTTTTTTCGAAAGCTTCGGCGTGTTGCTTTTGGTGCTGCGCAACGTTGTCGACGTGCTAAACTAGATGGAGCTCAAATACTCTGGTAAAAATGGTATAGAGCAGAGTCCAAGGATTGCACAAGAGAGAGGGATGGAGAGAGAGGGAGAGAGAGAGAAAACGATGAAGCCGATCAACCCCATCGCCATTCGGAATTATCCTCTACAGTACACCCTTTCACAGGGACGCTCTTTCTTTCTCGTAGCACTTCCTCTCGCGACCATCCAGTGCGTACAGTTCTCACGATAAAAGCCAATCGTTAGTCGCGGACGATCGGCTTGAATCGGTTGAAAAAAAAAAACGAACCCCTATCTGTGCGAGAGTCGCGAAATAAATAGCTCCAATCTGGGAGTGAAATCAAAGGACATACATTTCGTTTGCGGTGAAATAAAAAGAAAAAACCTCTATTTCTATTCTTTCTCGTTGATTCTCTGCCTCTGCTCGATCTATATTAACGTTTTATGTCTCGCACACGCGAGACCAACACAAGTCGATGCTTTGTTCGATCCGCTGAAAAAACTCAAATATGCATACACGTATCGATTGCTGAAAAAAGTGGCTTCTCCTCCATGGAGTAAAGCTTCATGGGAGCTGATTATACCGGAAATAAGTAAATCGATGCCATGGAAAATCAAATAAAATTCAAATATCGTTGAGCGCGCAAATTTAAATATAAATATTGAACTCAAATTTCTGGACGGAAAAATCTTTCGGACGACTTGAGACATTCGAAGAATAACACTCCAATAATCGTGTGATGAATAATCCATGAGTCCCACGAACGAAAAAGACAATTTGGCAAGGAAATATATCGGAGAAACGCGCAGATACCGAACTTTTTCATCGTATTCTAATGGCATTCGGTAATTAAGTGAACAGCATCAGTGACTGTCACAGTGTCATGTTTTGAATATTTCAAAGGATAAGAAGATAAACGTTCGGGATGAACGGGGATATAAAAACTTTGACGAAGCAAAGTCTCCACGTTCTCGAAGTTTGCCACGTGGTATGAGAAGACGAGCGAGCGAAGCATAGATAATGTCGGCGCGCGCAGAACCAAAGAAAAAGGAGACGCACGGAGGCAACGAGAAAAGAGAAAACTAGAAAATACGAGAAAGAGAGAAAGTGTAAAAAAAGCGAAAAGAGAGCAATGGACCACACGCCTCGACGTGCCAGAGTTTGCAGCCGCGTCCTGTATTACTGTAGACAGCTTACTGCGCGGTGGGTGAGTAGTAACAGCTGGTGCAGGTCAGACATGCTTAGAATTTTTCCGGTATTCACCAACTCGATATGTATATCTCAATATTGCTTACTGCACAATAAAAAAGCGTAATTTTTTTTTTATCATTAAACGGAAATACTACGATAAACGAGAATATTACCTTCTTTGTTTTTTTTGTATACATGGAAAATTTTTACTTATGTGCACAAGCATTTACTCTATAAATTTACAGGCTCACTGAAAACAAAATTTTGTTGAAAAAGATGGATATTTTTTTCGATACGTTCGACTAAACGTTTTTTTGAATAATCCCAAAAATAGTGTCATTGCAGCAAAAAATATTTTAGAAAGTCTCTTCGGAAGCAAATTTTTGTCGTTCCAATCGTAAATTTTGTTGGAAATCCCGTTAGAAACCAAATAAAATTTTGAAATTACAAAAAAATATTTAGTTTACCGTATTCCACACGATATTGACGATATTTAACAAGATTTCATTTCCAGTGGAATTACTCGAGTACTACGTAGCGGAATAATTTTAAAAAATTTGTATTGTCATATACATTGCTATAAAATATATTTACCAAATTTCATAGAATTCTTATTTTTTCGAAATTTTTTACATTTTCAACACACTGAAAACAAAATTTTGTTGAAAAAGATGAATATTTTGTCCGATACGTTCGACTAAACCCCAAAAATTGTGTCAATGCAACAAGAAATTCTTTAGAAAATCTTTTCGGAAGCTCGTAAATTTTGATGAGAATTTCGTTAGAAACAAAAAATACCGTCAAATTAACAAAAATTTTGAAATTATCAAAAAAATATTTAGTTCACCATATTCAACAAAATATCGACGATTTTTAACAAAATTTCATTCTCAGTGCATGGTTTAGCATGGCAACATTGTATCGTCGTGATCCAACCGCCTCAAGCGGCAATAAGATCATCGTTTCGGTTATTGCACCCAGAACCTTAAGTAACTCGTACGTCGTATAACTATACTCTCCTCACGTACTTTTTGGCCTTCTGGTTCCTCGCGAAGATGCGAGCGAGAAAAGAGACTGCAGAAAGCTGATGCATAAAGTTGAATATACTGCACTGACGTGATGTACATAAATTTGTGCGGAGCCTGAAATTCGCAGCTCACTGCAAACGCGATATTTTTTTCTTGATGCTCATTCAAATCTTTTCACGGTTGCGAAAAATTCTTCGCTGTTTGGACAAACTGTTTGGTAGCACGATGTGCCAAATTGATAGAATTTTGGATATTCTTCGTGCACACCAGAACCAACAGTTCGCGAAGAGTTCGACACGGAACGTGGAAGAAAACGATTGATAGGAGAAGGGGAAACAATTTTCGAAGCTGATGACCGAATCAGCACGGAACGGAGAAACGGTTTTTTCTATGATTAGGATCAGGCTTTAAGGTCGTAATTTTCGTTGAAGAATTTTGACAAAATGTGAAGAAACAGCGACTAAATATGGTCTTATATTTCTTTAAAACAGAAAAATCGATATTGGAATTTTATTTGTTTTTTTAAAACGTTCTTTTGAGTAATCCCAAAAATTATGACATTGCAGCAAGAAATATTTTAGAAAGTCTCTTCGGAAGCAAATTTTTGTCGTTTCACTAGTAAAGTTCGCTGACAATTCCGTTAGAAACCAAATATATTGCCAAAATAACGCAAATTTTTAAGTTATCCAAAAATATTTAGTTTACCGTATTCAACAAAATATCGACGATTAATAAAAAAAATTCATTTCTAGTGTAGAATACCTATACTAGTACCTTGAGAAAAAATTCCAGTGGTCAGGATAGTCGTCCTTAATGTAACTGTGTATTTAAAAAGCTTCGACGAGTATCGTACAAAGTTTGACTAATATATCTCTGGAACATTAAATATTCAATTATTTCTGATCCTAGGACGAGGGAATCCCACAACAACGAGTTTACATCCAACGGCTCACGAGCATATCCAAGAGATGAATTTTTTCTTTCCATAAATATTTATAGGCTAAGCAATATAAACGTTGGCAAAAAGAAGCAATGAAAAGAGCGAGATAGACATTGCCGGAAGGCGTGAGGCAAGAAGGGATAGAAAGAGATGGATGGAGAGAGAACGGATTTAGCGAACGTTGATTAAACTTTACGATATTGTCCAGGAAGCTGGGAGAAGGTGGAAGAGGCTTTAGAGACTATTCTTGTTTCCTGCATCGCGTTATGGCGGTTCAACGAGTTTATTTTTTCCTCCTTTCCTCCTATCTTCGTTAAAAAGTCCACAATATAAAAATGTCAATCATGCAAGCTTTGCGCTCTTCGCTCGATTCAACAAACATCAGCTACGCACGCTGCGCTTTCGAACCGTTCATTCGCCATTACACTAGCCTTCGTTATTTTCAACATCATGGACTCGCTTATAAATTCATACCAAATATTTGCACACACCAGTTATTCACAAATCACAGTTTTTTTTGGCACAATACACAAACCCACACACGCCGAAACCCAGCACAAACAAACCTACAGATCGAAGCCAAAATCCGAATTTCATAATGTGTCAATTTACAAGGAACGGCTTCCGCAAAAAAAAAAAAAAAACAAGCATCAGCCCGAACAATCAGAGCCATGCAAACACACGATCCATCAAACACAATTTACGAGACTGGAACATCAATCCTACAGTTACAATGCCATAAAAATAATATTAATGTATTTCGTAATAGGAATAAATTCACTGTGAATCAAATTTCACGAAATCCACGAAATGTGGGGAATGGAGTGAAATTTATTGATTCAGCGATATTCATTTGAGCCAGTAACTCAAGGAAATGAATGTTGTGAACTTATTTGTTGAAAAGATTTGTTCATTCGACCTAAAACTTGATTGATCTAACGAATTTAGTTTCCGAACGTCAATCGAATCGGCAGGTGGTCAGTATTGTCATGGTTCAGGCTGAATGGCACTTTTTTTCAATCCGTTAGTACCTCGCGATCAAGTCTCTTTTTTCAAACTCCACGTGCTGAAAAGCGTGATTGCTTTATCGCGTACACATTCTACGAGCTGTGACATGCACGACACTGTAGCGAACGTTTGCACTAGATGTCCCAGTCTTTTAACCGAAAATCCGAAACGTTTTTACATTGCCAGGGAATCACATTGCCTGTTGACATGCACGTGGGTCAAATTAACATTTTAATGACTGTCAACTTATCGAGAGGCAACGGCGTCATTAACCCTCCGCAGACGAGTCTCATTCGACTCAGGCAAAACCGTTTTTTTCCGAGAATCTCACTTTTTAAAACGGTCCCTTTAACACTTGGTCTGTAAAGTTCTTTCGGCACCTTCCGTCGGTGAACCTGGACACACCATTTTTTCAGCCTGTGTTCTGATATTCCAAAAATTCTGAAAAAATTCAGGCTACGGTTCGAAATCCCCGACTTGGAATTTCAATTACAAAACTGTAGAAAATAATTTTTTTCATCAATTTTTCATCCAATAAATAGAGCGATCTGTCATTTTTGCCCGAACACGAATGACCCAGGTGTACAGACCAAAAGTGTTGAAAATAAAACACATCCAACGACTTAAAATTATGAAACGTTAAAGTTGGATCAATGGGGAGTATTCCAGAATTTTTAGAGATTTTTTCTTCTCCAAATACGTGAGATATACGTGGCAGGACGAAAAGGATCCATATATGATTCGGGATGCCATGAAAAATCATGATCTGTCGTGGAGGGTTGAAAGTGGTGGCAGCCTTTATGGTTTAGAAGTTGGCAAACCGAATGGTCATGAGGATGATGATTGATGGCGAAAGAGTATCAAGCAGTTTGGCTGCGAGATTAAATCTCAGAGATGAAATATATCCGCGCAGACATTATATCCGCCGTGAGAAATTCTCTGTCAAGACCACGACTTTGATCCGCTGTGTATTGTTTCTTGGTTTGGGTTTGTTTGGCTTTGTTTTCGTTTCTTTGACCAAGAGTTCGTCAAGTCGGATGCTGCGTTGTGTTAGTTTTTTTTTGTTGGGTTTGCCTTTGTTGACACGGTCGGTGTGTGGAGATCGAGTTAGATTGTTTGTTTATTCGGGCTTATTGGGTTATTGTTCGGTTGTCAGGTTATTATCGTCGGAACTTGAATTTCGTTGAGCATTTTGTCTTTTCATGAAATTTAACGTGTTCCGTGGAGCACTCACTGCCTGGGAAAATCTCGGTGGGATGTTGATGGCCACGGGGTCGGTGAGAGGCTCATGGAAAGTTTATGGAACATTAGGGAAAATTCATTCGCGTGAAATCTTGATGATGAAGGCGATTTAAAAAAAAAAGGTTGAAAAACTTGCGTCAACGTAAAAATGATGAAAATGTTGGAAAGAAATGAAATAAAATATTTCGGCCTTTTTCCTCTAGACACTAATGTCACTAGGGAAATATAATTATAGTGATAATCTCGATGCTGGGAGGAGACGGAAAATCGCGCGAAGAGGTCAACCGGAAACTTGAAGTTACATTCGGCCATCACCGAGGCTCTTCCCATGTAAACCCCACGCTATCACTTCTCTCTTGAGAAACTCTACCAGCAAGCTTTTCTATATCTATCTGCGTATATACATCAAGATTGCGAAAGAAATACGGCCAAGAAGTTTCGTCGTTTAACCCCGGCCATTAAGCTTAATGAGATTACTGCTTAAAGATACTGAGACTCGTTGTCTTATATACACACAAGTATTTGTATATATGTACAACTTTTTCCAACATTCCAATGTACATGAGTAGTATATAAATACTTATCTGGTACATTAGGAAAACTTGTGTCGTTGACAAAGTATCGATACGTGTACGTTCATTTTCTTCTTTCTCCCTTTCTCTCTCTTTCTCTTTTGCTTTCTCGCTATTTTTCCGTCTCTGTTGCACCATCTTCGCGTATATTTTTCTGCTATTTATTTTTTTTAGTATCTTAAGGTCGTGCCCATGGGAACGTGAATCCGATACTAAAATACTTGTCGTTCAGATTTTTCCAATTGGAACAAAACTCGTACTGCAGCCACGTTCTGGAAAAGTATTTTTTTTTGTTTTCTGTTTTTATTTTTTTTATTATGGATTTGTTGCATTATGTCTTTGTTCTTAATGAACAATGCTTCACAATGCATCAGTTGCATTTATTGTACAAATTAATTGTATGGATGAAATAAATCGTGGTGAATTGTTTTTTCACTGAAAACAAAATTTTGTTGGATAAAATCGATATTTTGTTCGATACGTTCGACTAAACGTTTTTTTTTTTTTGAATATTTCCGAAAATTGTGTCATTGCAGCAAGAAATATTCTAGAAAGTCTCTTCGGAAGCAAATTTTTCTCGGTCAAATCATACATTTTGCTGTCGATTCCGTTAGAAACCAAATATACTGCCAAAATATTGGAAATTTTAAAATTACCCAAAAATATTTAGTTTAAACAAATAATTATTCAGATTGAATGCTGACACGCATGGTTTGAGTTTCCAGCAAGAAAATTGTTGCTACAGTCGGAAATTTTGTACAGTATGAGAGAAATCTTCATGGAAATAATTAAAACTGATTAATTACTTTCCGTGAAGTCAATTAGATTGTGAAAATGAAAATCTGCGGACCCGAAAGCATTTTCTTCATTCCAACAAACAATTCTTTGCTCCCTTGGCTCAATTTGCTCATTACAATGAATCTCTATGAAAAAGGGATTATTGAATTAACAAATTTCGTCGAGCTTCCTGCACTTTGTTGTCTCTGCAAATTTCGTTTCGCCATGAATATTTCTACAAAAGTATTTAGCGTATTTCATGCCGATTCTATGTTGACTCTCGTATGGCGAAGGAAGATGTGTGGATTCCAGGGATGACTGGAACGGTTAGCACATTCGTGGTAGCCCGAATTGACAACGAGGCGTTTGTTTGTTTGTTTTCTATTTTTTTTTTTTTTTTCACCAAGAATATTATCATTCCGGAATTTATAGAATGGACAAAGGATAAAGAAATTCTGACAAATGTCACTGCAGAGCTTGGGAATGGAGGGAGTGTTTTGCATCGAAATTATTTGCATAATCTCGTTTAATGTTCGCATAAATTAACTCGGTGAACACATACGACAACTACATATTTGGGTTTTTCATGTGCATCTGTATGTTCTTATACGAGTGACGACGCGAACGTATTTGTCAGGATTTTCTATGCATACAATTATATGAATGTAGAAAAATTTATATGGATTTTTGTCCATGGGTGCATTGAAATGGATGTCCATGATAGCATTCTTGATGACCCTGAAGTTCGCAACGTTGGGCCCCAACGAAAAATGCGTTTTTCTATCAATTGTTTGTATAATTTAAAAAACGAGGACAAAAAGCATAGAGATAGAAGAATGTATGACCCTGGAGTTTGGAATGTTGGGCTTTCATCGAAAAATACATTTTTCTATCAATTATTTAAAAAATTTTAAAAACCAGCACTATTTTCGTACTGATTTTGTCTTTGGACCCGAAAAAATATGGTTTTATTGTCCTGACCAAATATTCAGTGACTATCTTGAGATTTGCCCAAAGAAAAAAGGGAATTTCCTTGAATTCCAACGATGGAAACTTCAACGTCGTGCATTCTTGTCGCACTGTCAACAAAATATTGTTGAATATCGTAAACTAAATATTTTTGGATAATTTCAACATTTTCGTTATTTTAGCAGTAAATTCGATTTCAAATGGAATTTTCAGCGAAATTAACGAGTGGAACGATAAAAATTTGTTTCCGAAGAGACTTTATAAAATATTTCTTTCTGCAGTGACACCATTTTTGGGATTATTCAAATAAAACGTTTAGTCCAACGTATCGAACAAAATATCCATCTTTTTCAACAAAATTTTGTTTTCACTGCGCGTGCACGATTATCGTCATTTCGTCGTACGGCCAGGCCTTTTCTCAACTTTGCTTATTTATTTCTTTTTTTTTCTTTCATGCACTACGTCGCTGATGAACGGAGAATAATAAAAGGAAAAAGTTGGTGTCTTTACGAGTGCAGTAAAGATCGTAGTTATAGAGAATTTTTGTGAGACGTGTGTCCAAGTCGTTTCGGCCTGTTGTTCCACGCACGCTTCAATTTAATTTTAACGATGCGCTGATTCCAGGTTTCTGCACGTTTCACACGCGTGTCTACGTGGAGTAAAATATAACGTGTTCCGAGGGAAACCCCGACGACTATAATTTAGCAACTCAAATTACGTTTCTCTACACTTTCTTTCGCATGTCGCGTAATCGACAGCTCTGTAGACCGAAAAGGCCACTGTGGGTTCTCGGAAATACTCTTCCGTCTTTTCTACGAGGCGTACTAAAAAAAAAAACTCATGAAGATGTAAATTTTCGGGCAACAACAATAAATATCGTTGCGCTGAAGAAAAACTTCTTGACATCGCGATAAGAAATACTGTGACGTTTCGAGCGTAATGTTTCGTCAAATTATGCTCCAGTTTTTCATGCTCTATGTACAAGAAATTGCACTTTGACATAAGGTAATTACGGAAACAGATTTTTTTTTCTACTGCCAGTTCAGCGCAGGAGCCTGACTTGAAAGGAAAAAAATTACTAAAATATCAAATAAGAAACGATATTGAAGTTTCTATCGTTGAAAGCCAAGGAAATTCTGTCACGACAATAAAACGATATTTTTTATGGTCCGAAAACAAAATCGATACGAAAAGTGGCCAAATGGTTTTTAAAATTGAATAAACAATTGATAGAAAAACGCATTTTCCGTTGGGGCTCAACGTTTGCGAGCTTCAGGGTCATAATAGGATTAGAGACTCTTCGATCTTCTGAGGTAACGATGAACTGTTGGGCTTTGAAATAATTGCCATGGAAATTTAGAGTAATCGATTTATTCTTTATTATTTTGAAGGATCTATCTGAAAGAAATGGTTCGAACATGCTCTGGAAATCGTTTCCACGAAGATTAAAAAAACTTGTTTTTCTTGCGAGACTGGAACGTCAAAAATGAGTCATATTTCGGGGCGAAGGATGAAAAAGCCGCGTCCGCATCAAAACGGCAGAGCGGGTTTCACCCTCTGCTGCTTTTTTTTACAGCTCTGAAGCGACGAAGTGAAACGCGAGGAAAAAAGATGGAGCGCTTGCGAAGTCGAGAGATTTATCGTTTCTTGAAGAAAACCGCGATAAGGAGAACTAATTTCTTGATGTTCGTGAGTTATATGCAAGCTACGGGCATTCGTGCTTCTCTCACGGAGTATACTTTTCTCCAGAATCGTATCGATTACGTCGTATCGAGCGTTTTTTCATTTTATTTTTTGGAATAATTGAAGAAAAACTGTAAGTAACAGTCGTCGTTTGTTAAATATCCCATAGCATTATGTTTGCCATTGATTTCTGGACTCAGATCACGACGAACGTACACCATCGTGTGGTTTTCATGCCAAAGCGATTAAATGAGACGAAAACTTGTTCAATTATTCGCCAAAATGAAAAATAGTCCAAAAGAATTATTAAGATTGAAGAATTATTAATTATTAAGTTATTAAAATAAAATTAAGTTGTCCCTTTGAAGAGCTCGGGTCTTCGATGCGGCCAGGATGGCAGATCCATCCGAGGATCCATCAGTATCTGGCCTCATTTCGTTCGAATTTGCACATCCTTTTGGCTCGAATAGGCCCTGGAAATATCGAAAGAAATTTTTGTACATGTGGAAAATTTGAAACAACGAACTTTTCTACTCGCACGTTTGCTTCGAATAATCCGCCACAGTGATTTCGTAGCTTCAACATTATTCCCATAATTTTGCTGAAATGCTGGGAACTATGAAAATTGAAAAATCTTTATTATTAAAAAAAAGGTAAAGTTTCGTTAGGCTGTATTTTTTGTCTTTCTTTTTCTGGTCTCGCTCTCTCTCTCCCCTCTCTCTTCGCTTTTCTCTCCGGCCGTTATGAATTTAACGGGCCCTGACAGAGCACAAAGAGCGTTCCAGTGAACTTGTTACGGTCAAGATAATCCAGTTAGACAATTACTCCGGTGATAGGGTTCGGTCGCTCACTCGAACGTATATAGCGATGCCATCCTGGTCGATGGCATAGTGGTCGAGGGTACACGAATGATTGCCATGAATGACGGACGCCACGGTTAGAAATCTAGTGAAAGTGATTGCCACAGTATATGCGTCCGTGAGAGCCAAAATCGATGGGAAGAGTAACGCGTAAATATGTCACCATGTATCCATCGTTGTATCATAATCAGGCTATTCTCTCGAAACATCAAGTGAATAATTGATGGGCAGTCGAACGTGGCATTGCTGACACAAAATATTATTTATTTTATTTTTGTTCATTTATTTATTATTTATTTATTTACTTTATTTCTTCATTTTTCATTTATTTATTTAAAAAAAAATTATTGATAAACATTTTAGTTGAATTTATTTTTTTCTTCACGGAGTTTCACTTGCAGATTTCGCGAAATTCCGCTAACAAAATCGAGGATATAAAGAGGAGGAGGGACAAAGTGAGGAATATCGATGGAGTATCGATAACATTCCATGAAGTTTTGTGCAAAAGTTGCTGGATACATTATGAAATCTCGGGAAGGTTGTTTCAGGAGCGAACGTTGTACTCGGTCCTCGTTCCATTCAATTTGTAGTAATCACGCCCCCTCCCCCTTCCTCCATCCGTTTACTGCAGGCCAGAGAGAATGAAATATCCATCCGGTCGGAGCGAGATATCTATTTATTTATTAGCAATCATCACTGGTGATGGGATTCATTACACAATTCGTTGATCAATATTGAAATTGACTATATCGTGAACCCCGATGATCCTTTATTATGTTTCACTTTCCGAGAACGCATATTTTGTTTTCATCTCTTAATACAACTGGAGCGAATATTCCAGCCCTCGGAATCGAGAGGGCGGCTGCTTTTATTTTCATTTGGGGATTCATACTGCGCGTATCGACGAATCCGGAAATAGCGTGTTGAGAGCTCGCGCGTGTTACGTCACGCGGAATAATTTTCCTCGTCAATATATTATACGCTTCGGTATTATTGCCTTTATATATCCGAGGACCCGATCTCCGGTCTTCTGGGTGACGCCAATTTTGCACCAACGATGTCGAACCGTGGTGTGATCCTCGCTCGGGTTTACCCACGGCTTTCCGCCTCGATCGGATATTATAATTTTCTCTATACATATATGCATTACGATTTTTCTATATGGCTCTGTATACACAGGGAAAATATATCTTTATGTATGGCGGAAGGCTTGAGAGACGTGCGCCCTCGTTGTTTGAACAAATATCCTCTGTAACTATAAGGCTAAGTCGAGAACGGTCGTTTGCACTGAGCTCTCTCTCCTCGAGCTGCGCGATATCCTTTTTCTGTTTGAGCATTATCGCTTTTTTTACCCACTTTTTTCATTTGTTTTTTTCCTTAACTTATCTATTTCCTTTTTCCATGCTTTCTGGCTCCTTCTCCTTCACTCCCCGCTAAGAATAGCAGAGTATGGAAAGAGCATCACCAATGCCCTTCGTACGAGAACAAAGTGACTACGTGTTTGGGGTGCCAACGCGATTAAAATCTATCTGAGCCTCCCTTTCTCATTCTATTTTCCTCTCACTTTCTCGCTCTACCTCTCACGCTCTTTCTCTCACCGACGACATGCTGGACTCTCTGGTATATGCGCTGCGCGTGTTCCGTTCTCACGTTACACGGAATTTAACAATTTTCCTGTTTCACCGAGATCTTTGGTGTGCCCATTGAATTGCTGTTTTTTTTTTTTTTTTT
>JBAJMU010000001.1:15139782-15170590 GCA_037952995.1 Hyposoter didymator | reverse complement strand
TTGGAGATTGAAAATCCTAAACGCTGCTAAGTCAGACGAGAGATTCATTAATTGAAGTTATTAATGAATTTTCTATTCCATATCCTACCCATTGCACTTAAAAAAAAAAAAATTTGTTGGAAAAGATCGATATTTTGTTGGACACGTTAGCGACTAAATTTTTTTTGAAAAATCGCAAAAATGTTGTCATTGCAGCAAGAAATATTCTAGAAATTTTCTTCGAAAAGCAAATTTTTGTCATTCCAATCGTAAATTCTGCTGACAGTTCCGTTGGAAAAATATTGTCAAAATTACAAAAATTTTGAAATTATCTAAAAATATTTAGTTCACCGCGTTGAACAAAATACCGACGTTTTTAGAGAAAATTTAATTTTCAATGTGTGTCGTCGATTGTCCCGAACGTTGAACTTGGAATTAATCATTGTGAGCTGTTGACTAATTTGAAAATTTCTAGTGGCACGTGATCGGCGTTGGTATTTTTAAAAAATCATTCGGAATACTTATTATTGTCCAGGAAACAACAGAAAATTCCAACAAACTTAAATATCCACTGCCTCAGTTTTGAAACTCTCCGATCCGTCGAAATTCGTCCCGAAATAAATGAAAACGTTAATTGGTATGTTTTTTTTTTTTTTTTCAATTAGCAAACGTTCAACGTCCCATTGCAAATTAACGTTTATTTCTTTTCTAAGGGATGTTCCGTTAGTTTTGAATACGGAAATCTCGAGGGCATGACAATGTTGTTACATTTAGCTCGAACGAGAGAATTTATATTAAAATGGATGCTGAGCACAGAGAGAGGACACACATGCCATGAATGCATGCATGCATGCTCGACCAGGCCGCAGGCCTCTTCCCCTGATGTCACCCACTTGCATCTCTCGCTTCTAGGCACTTTATACGATAATGCAAACCATTTGGTCTCCGACGTAACGACCCGAAGTGCTTATATGTTTAACATATAGACTCTCTATGGAAAAGCGAAAGGGCGTAGTCGCATAAATGCACGAGAAACGATTCGAACGTTGCGCCCTTTTGTTTGCCTGTAATCGATACATTAAGGTATAGTAATAATGTGGCGGCCATGCATGATTCTGTCTCCTGTGCAGAAGGGTCCCTTCAAAAGGATCTTCTTTCGCTTCATAGTGACATTGTCTTTTCTTTCCTTTTTCCTCTTACAACTTGGTCCATGAAAATTACCCGATGTCTCGTACCGTGCCTATCGCAAATTTCATCGGACGTTCTACGATCATTCTGGATATTACGAAACGAATTTTTCACTTTTCTTCCTTCTCATCATGGAAATTAATGATTAATTAAAAAATTTGATACTCTTTTTTAATTTTGATAAAAATTTGCTGTTCAGTCAACAGCATTTCTTTTTTTTTCCCTCATTTCTTTTCAGTGTAAACATTTTTGTGTTCAAAAACTTGATGAAATTTTTTTTTTCCAAACCTTCGCTCGGAATGATAATTTATTTCGTGATTTAAACAATTTTGTTGCATTCGTTTATTAGGCCCATGGAAAATGAGACTGAATTATGAAAATTCAGAAACAACGTTTTCTGCAAGTTGAAGAATTTACTTTGTCACTGAGAGCGGGTTTTAATTGACAGAATATTATTTTAGCAATGCATACCACGCGCAGGGAAATAAAGAGAAACGTTCCACNACATTTTTGTGTTCAAAAACTTGATAAATTTTTTTTTTTCAAACCTTCGCTCGGAATGATAATTTATTTCATGATTTAAACAATTTTTTTGCATTCGTTTATTAGGCCCATGGAAAATGAGACTGAATTATGAAAATTCAGAAACAACGTTTTCTGCAAGTTGAAGAATTTACTTTGTCACTGAGAGCGGGTTTTAATTGACAGAATATTATTTTAGCAATGCATACCACGCGCAGGGAAATAAAGAGAAACGTTCCACCGAGCTGTGAGACTTTTCCAAAGTCCATCATAAAATCACGCTGTGATTATTCATGAAACTTTTCGAAACTTAATTGCATTAATATTTATCAAACAACACGTTTGAATGGGCGCGATTTCATGGTTTATAAAGTTTTCATTAACTGAAAGAAAAATTTCAAAGAATTCTTAAGAGTTGGGCTTTATAAATCTGTGAAAATATCATAACTTTTTGGGTTTTTGGGGTTGGATTATTCAAAATTACAAAATTGTTAATTGATCGACAATAATAATGTAATTAAGTTTCCGAAAGACTCGGAAAAATCATTTCAGTGACATCGTTGGGAAAAACTTTTGAGCATTTTCATGAGATTTCATGAAGGACTAAAAATACGTACACAGGATACTATGTCATTTTTTTTCTAATATGGACCCTTCGTACATTTTTTCCATGCAAAGATCATTCTTGAAAATGCCTCGGAATAGGTCGGCATAGATACGTGAAAGAAAAAAGTAAAATTACGAGAAAAATTATTATTCTGAAAGGTGGAGATGGAGTGAGAGGAAAATCGTAGTCTTTACTCCCGTTTAGTGCTCAAGAAGTTTGCATCCCTTTTTAGCACCGGAGTAAATCCACCCTGCCTTTAACGCTAGCCCAAGAAAAATGCTGAGCCTCGTGCATAAATTCATTCCACTCTCATTCTCTTCATCCTGTTCGCATCCTTTAGCTTTCTTTGCTTTTCCCTCGTTCTATCTATATCTTCCTCTTATTTTCTAGTCTTTTGCCGTCTCTTCACTCTTCGCCAGGCGCCTGTAACGAAAGATTATCGGTCGCCTTTAAACTCCGGTCTTTGAATGCGCGACCATTTCAACCCTCGTCCACACGTTAAGAGTGTACGACACCTTCTCCTTACAGCATTTATTTATACGTATATACGCACATACATTTAAATCTACGTGTAGGACCGGTGGCTCGCATTCGCCAACCGGAAATTAAATTATTCTTTCGCCCCTATCCCTACCCTGATATCCTCGCAGAGCTTTTTCTTTCTCTCGTTCTCTTTCTCACTGAAAATGAAATTTTTTTAAAAATCGTTAAAAAAGAAAATTTCGACGTCATAGCCATTTTTACGTACATAGCCGAGTAGACTTTCCCACAGTGGGGCATCTTTAAATATTTATATGAAAGTCAGTCTCACACGAAGTTGTACTTGGCCCATGTGAAAATAGAAACTTCTCACTAACGGTGTGAAGAAAAAGATTCAGCAGGACACTGATTTTAACCTCAACATGGTTTCTTAACGATGAAACAGGTGGAAGCGACTGTACTTCGAGGTCGAGATTGCAAGCATGGGGAGAATCGAGTGATCATTATTTTTTATTTCGATGACTGGACGTTTCTTCGTTTCTTCGAGATTTTAATCGTCCATGATTTTTTTACGCACTGCTCGTAATGGCGTAAATTGTTTTTTGAATTTGAAAATTGGAGAATTTTCAATGCAAACAAGTAACGATGATGTGTCTGTCGTCACTCGTTCCTGTTGGTGCGTAATTTTTTTTTCACCCGTCAGCTGTCAAGTTGTCGATAAATGCGAGTGACGTTATTATGACTCGTAAAACTGTGTCAATTTTTCTAGTTAATATTTTAACGGTCTATAGGGACTACGTGCGCGCTCGTCGCCCAGGTAGTAAAATAGAAACAGTTTAAATAAATATATATATGTAGATGGACGTATCTGTAAGATACATAGTCGACTAAAGGGTGGAAAAGCCATAGAGGCCGGAAGGTTAACTTCCGTTGCCTAAAATTCCATTACCACAAATTTGAATAATTATATGTGTGTAAATACCGCGTGTGGTCGGTCTCCGGCTACACCATTCTCGGGGCTGCTCCTGCCTCACTAACTATGCATATATATAGGTATATAAATATATATAGTGACGGGGACAGAGTAACGGCCTCGACGCTACTCTCATCGCTGAAAAGCCCAAATTCGCGAACACGTGCTCTCGTCCGGAGCCCCCTAACGAACTCGATGTTTCATCGTGCGCCGACAACCCTCACAGCCCTCCTTTCATTCATCGAGTCCTCGAGACAACAGAGAGGACACAACCGAGAAGGTTAATTTATTCGTCACTTGACGACTCGAGGGGTTGTGAAAAAAGTAAATCTCTGGAAAGCAGGAAAATTGGCAAAAGAGGCTGGCAAATTGACCAAAACTCTTTTCCTTTGTACTTTTTTCTATTGCCAAGAGAAGAAGGACGAATTTTTTAAATAATTCGCAGGTCAAAACCTTTTTTCAACGTTCCTTGTAGATTTTGGAGTACAAATTGTTTCATCGGGCCCTACATGACCTTGAAACGAAAATGAGACTTTTTGAGCTTGCAATTCAGCCTCTGAGTCGATCTCCAATGTCGAGCGCATCGCTAAACCGAGACTCACGTCGCTAAGAAGCTTTGTGCGGCTTATTTGCACCCAAAGTTCTCATATCCGTTTCGCTTTATCAGCACCAAGTTATCTCTTGCTCCTATGCCTCGATAGGGTTCATCTCGACTATGAGAAAACTCGCTGATATCCTCGTTGCTACATTTTCACAAGCTCGAGCTGGATCAGCTGCAATTTATATTACTTATGAACAAGTTCGAGTGTTTACCATATCCATTAGTGATGCTCGTAAAGGGTGTCGCGAAAAATCAAAGAGCAGTCCGCGACTCTTTGCTCTTTCGCACCCGAACCCATCAACCTCGATATTATGCTCGGAGCGAGCTGCTGACTCGCTTTCAACCGAATATTGATTTTTCATTCCATGTTGACTAATTCATTAGCTATGCGAATTTTTTTTTTCGCTGCTGACACGTGGCCGTCGGTCGCGTCAGTATTTACGATGTGATTCTCGGCTCGTAAATATTTTGACTCTGTACGACGTTTTTTTTTCTCGGCCATAATCGGTTTCATTTGCTTCGATAATTAATGAAAATTTTTTTTATATACATTACCTTGGCATAGAAATGGAAATTCGATCGGAATCCTTCATGCAATTATCGTAATTGCCGAGGAATATCATTAACATAGTAGAAAAAAAATTAAGTTATTCCAATGAATATTATTACGGAAATTGATTAATAAATTAGAGAAATTAAAAAATACCAGCGAATTGATGAAATTACGAATTAATCGATACTCGACCACCAATGAATAATCGTGTGTGCAGTAGGTGAGTTTATACTGCACAAAGATTTCCAATAAAGTCTCATTGAATTCAACTTTTCAATATCGTTACATTCACTAATTACATCGCAATTAGTAAGCATTGCAGTCATTGCAACGACTGAATAGGCTTCAAGCTCTGCTGCACGTTTTTCAATCAAATATCTTTTCTAAAGAACGTTAAGCTTTTTGGTGGCAAATGAAACACAATTTACCGTTTGAAAAATAATAAATAATAGCACACAAAGAATTTCGAAATGTTATTTGAATACGTGGCTGACAAATCGCAGAAATTTTGTTACAGGCCAAAAAAATTTTTTTTACGATAAAAAAAAAAAGAAAAAAAAACAAACGATTTTTCTCCAGAAAAATTGAATTTGCTCTGGAAATTAACATGAACTTCCAAAAGTAATTTCAACGATAACTGTCATTTTCTTTTTGAAGACACGGAACTTTTTTTTATTGATAAAATGCAGCCTTTGTGTATTTCCTGTAAGGAACTGATTTCGTCTATTTACACGTAGATTTTCTTAACAAAAACCTAATTTCTAATTTTTTTCCATTCCGTTCTGTGGAAACGTTCTGAATTGAAAAATATTGAGACAATTGGAGCGATGATAAATTTACAAGATACAGAATTGTAGAAAGCGTATTTTTTCTCCTTTTTTCGAAGGGAATTCGTTTCGCAGTAGAAAGAGCCAGTACCGATCAGGACTGCAGCGCGCTATATAAAGTTGACTGTTAAAAAGTTTTTCACGCCCGAACTATCGTATTGTTCGTTTCTCGGATCGACGATAAACGAGGCGGTACAAAAGCGATACACGTTCCAGAGGAATTTGTGTGTACATACAGTACCATACACATTCAATTATCAATTGTCCACGATGGAACGCAAGGAGTAACCGCAGTTGGCAGTAAACTCAGCCCGAGGGTTCTTCGGATCGTGAAATCCTGCCCAGGAAAGCTCTGAATAGTTCGCTAAACTACCTTCAAAGTCAGCCCACCGTTGTGTCTTGAAAAGTACCCGGACATGAGGCGTTTCTCGTCGAATTACTTGGTTTTTTTTTTTGGGGTCATAATTTTTGTTTTTTTTTTCTTTTTTTTTTCTTGGACGTTGCTTTACTGGTTCGCTCAAAAACTTATAATTACATCCGGTCCTTTCTTCTTTGAGTCACAATCCTCGAAGTTTGTTTAATCTTCCCGAGACTTTGCTGCTTTTGACACGAGAATCTGCCGGCTCTTTACCCAGTGACACACAATGAAATTTTTGTAAGAACTGCAGAGAATTAACTTCCAACTGATTAATCTACAATCTTTGGAAAATCCTTTGTACTCGAGCAAATTGATTTTCCTGAATTAACACACAAACGTGGACGTCGTGAATCGAATAAAAACTCGTACACAAAAACTTGGACGTAAATTCCGAAGGTCTCATCGACTTTACGAGCAGAAAACTGCAATGATATTTGAAACGTTTTCTTCCGTAGTTCAGTGAATTTTGGCGGACGCTGTGGAACAATCAAAAGGGTTTTCGCATCTGTGTGTTGCGTGTTGGTGCGTCTGTAAAGCTGCAGTATATTTGATTCCATCAATTCGTGTGATTGCGTCCAGGTCGTTGCGAAATAATAGAACGACACGCTGTTGGGTAAATGAATGTGTTGATTTTTCTCTTTCGTATTTGTCGTGGTGCGTGAGAATTGTAAGTACTCTCTATGAATGTGAATAAAACAAGAAAATTCATTAAAAAAAACACCTGACACTTGTATATCGGAGTTGATTAATTGCTGTAACTCCGCACTGCTCATTGAAAAGTAACATATAAATGTACGTGCATAAGAATATATAGAGAGCTATGTATTCGTTTGAAAATTTTAATGCTCGTTGCACCAGGATGGACAGTAATTAATGGATGCTAATTAAAAATGTAGCCCCTCGTTTCGCATATAGAGGACTCGTGTAAGTTTAAACCAGTTGGCAAATCCGCCTCAAATACGAAATGGTACAAGGCCAGCCAAGCTTTTTCGACTATATCATTACCGTTTCATTGTCCATCCTGCGCGCACGAGCTATAAATGATGGCTAATCCCATTCAGACGGAATCCTATTCAGCCGTCTGGGACATGAGAAATTTCATATTCGCCCTGCTACGAACCGGCCAAATACTTAGTGAAAAATGTTGGACTTTAATCAGACCCGAAAGATGACAGCAAAAATTCCAACGACGAGGAGGAATCTATAAATAATACTCTCCAATTTTTTTATCTCTTATCGACTCATACAAATCTGCAGGTCCATGAAATATCGAGACGATGATTTCCTCGGAAAAGCACAATGTATGATATCCTTCGAACAAAGGAATCACGAAACGAGAACGCCTTTTAAGGTGTTCCACAGAAAATTCATATTTGATATTTTGAAATTATTCCAATCTCTGATTTGAAAAAATCTTTATCGAGAATCATTTTTTACGAATCTTTGACGAAATTTCAGCTCGTGAATCAGGTCGGGAGCCACTATATCAATGGGACAAGGTGTGAATGTGACAATTCATTTTCAACAAAAGGGAAATGAGCTGCAGCATAAAAATCACGGGAAGTATATCGATTTCTTTATTACAATAAATAATTCATAATTTATCATTAATGATAAAGGAATAATTAATTAAATAATTAATAAATTGATACTTTCAGTAACTTTAATTCTGCAGCTTATTTTTCTTGAGTCAAAAATGAATTGTCACATTCACAGCTTGGCTCATTAATGTGACTCTTGACACCTGATTCACAAGATGAATTTTCGTCCAAAATTGGTAGAGAATGATTCCCCATGAAGATTTTTTTCTACAGATACTAAAATTTCTTCATGACTCTGAAGTTCGCGACGTTGGGATTAAACGAAAAATATTTTCAATGTTTATTATTTATTGAATTTTGAAAATCATGGCAATTTTTCGTGTCGATTGAGTTTTCATGTCGCAAGAATGGATCGTTTTATTGTCGGAAGTAAAAATAACAGAATTTCGTTGCTTTCTAACGATGCAAACTTCAAAATTATAATTTCTTGTGTTTGCGATCTGGTTGGATTATATTTCGGCTAGGTGCGTGCTTTGTGTAGTTTATAACATATAACAGATGACTCGATATGCATTCAACCTCGTAAACTCGCGCTGTACTCTTGCGGGTGTTGGTTTATTGTACGACCATATAGATATGGACAGTGCAATTGCAATTGGATGGAGAAATTCTTGGTAACAGGGTATAATGTTGCAAGTGCATCAGCTGAGTTTATGGACAGCCGGTAGCGAAACAGCCTTCGCCCTTCTTCCTGCGTCGCTCTTCCTCACACTTTCTATTTCACTCGCGCGCTCGCTCGTAGCGTCAATATAGAGAGAAGAGAATGCCTCTTGGTGGATGAGGTACGAGAGTCGAATCTCGATTACCATCTGTCTCCAGATGTCACGAACGTGCTTATAATTTACCGACAACCAGTGTGCGATTGTCGTGAAGCACTGACGATTACTTACCATCGTTAATTACATCGTCACGTATGACCTCGCGATGTTTCTTTCATTTTTCTTTTTTTTTTTTGCAAACAAAAATTGGCCGGTGTTTCGAGATCGAAAGAAAATTGTTATTGACAACTGGTTTGAATAATGGAAAGCTTACTTTGCGAAGGTGAAAAGCTTGATGGAATTGTGTTCTGATTTAATGAAATCGAATTCATATCGAGATCGTACATCCATCAATGTTCATGCTTCTCGACATTTCTCGCAGTCGGTCCTTAATTATCCGAACTTTACTTTTTCGGAAGATCTTCGTCGGTAAGGACAGAGAAATAACTTATTTTGGTATCTGACTTAAAAATTTGTAAAAAATCAAGAAAATACGGTAAATGTTGGAATCAATCGGAATTTTAAGGAGTTTCGGTGGGAAAGTCTAAATATTGATAAATTGATAAAATTCAATGAGATAATGATCTGCAACATATCAAGTGCGAAAACATAAATTTTTAAAAAATTTTCATCTGTCTACTTATCCAGTAAATCAGCATTAAAGCAGAATTCTTACGCCTGGAATATATAAT
Organism: Hyposoter didymator; assembly: GCA_037952995.1. Classification (NCBI taxonomy): domain Eukaryota; kingdom Metazoa; phylum Arthropoda; class Insecta; order Hymenoptera; family Ichneumonidae; genus Hyposoter; species Hyposoter didymator. Next base: position 15,161,391 of record JBAJMU010000001.1, on the reverse strand, counting down.
ACGTGAGCTTGAATGTTTAATAACTCAAGAACTGGTTAGAAGAAAAATCTGAAAAAATTTGTATCGTCATGAATAATACTAAATAATATATTCACAAAATTTTATTAAATTCTAACAATATTTTCAAAATTTTCATGTTTTTAACACGATTGAGCATAGCAACATTTTATCGCCGATAACGAAACATGCAACTTTTTCATATTCAGAAGTTGGAACCCTGCAAAAATACAATAGGTTTCCCTTCCACCTCATCCCCCTTACAATCACTATAGAAACTCCTTGAAGTCGTTCCCCATAAGTATTTAGGTATAGAAGCCGAAAAAATCGGGAATACTGCAGTTTTCGTTTTTTCTCTCTCTTTCTCTCGCTCTCTCTCTCTCTCTCTCTCTCTCTCTCTGGCATGTCTTTCGTATTCGCTTCATGTGTAGCTAAGCTTTCAACTGTGGCCTTTAACTATTTTTTTTCAATCCTCGACGTCCATACGCTGCTGTGGCTCTACATCCTTTTCTAGAGATGATAACACATGGCATATTATCAAACTGTTACGTGTCTAGATTCTTAGTGACAGATGTCTGGACTTGGAAGCTTAAACGCGAACATGCATTGACAGGAAAAAAGCAACGTGTCGAGCCACCGGTCGTTTCATGGCAAAGACACGTGAATGCAAACAAAAGAATAATGGAGCGTCTATGAACGGCAATATTTTTCAATTATTCTTATCACAGGTAGAAAACTCGCATGTGTTTCGGGGATGCACTAAATATCATTCCATCGGCTGGATTTTCGTCGAGCATAGATTTTTTATTTCCATCTAGCGAAAAAAACGATTGCGCTTGCTGCAAATATCTTTTTTTTTTCGCATATTCATCAAAAACTCACAATCGCGTTTCGTTGTTTCTGCTAACTGCAGCAAGACTTCACTGCGGCGTGTAATTTCAGTTCAATTTTTTTTATTATTTTTAATTCACGGAAATTGCATTCGTGTACCGTGGCTCTCTCGTAGTCGCACTAAATTCCCTTTATCGCTCGACCCCCTTTTTTTTATCTCGTTTCATCCAATTCTTTTTTCCACTTGAAAAGAAAAAAAAAATTTATTTGTGTACAGTCGCTAAAAATGCAAACTCGAGTCTCGCCCTGTGGTCCGGTTATTAAATACTCTGAATTTATACTCTTTATTTTGTCCTTTTTTGTCAATACAATTTTTTTATATTTGCTTGAAAAAAAAGTACCAGGAGCTTGTATGATTCGGGTTAATTGACAGAGAACGATCCAAGCTCGTCTATTTACTTTCAACGTCAGGATTTTCATCGCTCGCTAATGATATCCGTTATTGCGCAATACAAATAACAATCGCACGCATATGAATAAGTAAACATCAATTTTAAAGTATGGACACATGGACATATATCCACGTGCCAGAGGCCACGATTAACTGTATAATTACAACACACAATCCTTGTTAATGGAATAACAGCTTCTGTGATGCGTGCACGATAAATAATCATCGAGCGTGACTGCTACGAATATTCACTGCTACGTTCGTGCATATACTTCGATGAGCAACTTGCTGAGGAAGGATGTAATAGAGTTTCCATCAATGTGGCAATTGTGATTCGAATTATTTGGAGAACAAACGAAACCCAACAGAGAAACAATAAACTCCACACTGATTTTTACTCGGTGCTGATTTATCCTTTTTTTCCTCGTGCACTCCAGCTCGTGCAGGAACAATGTCTCACAAAATTCACCATTATTTCATTGTTTTCCAGATGCGAATGTTTTGCAAGGCTTCATTTTAAATTATTTTTGCAAAATGTTCGAATATGGACATTGCCGTTGTATGAACAATAACGATTTAAAATGATGTCCAGTGCTCGTTGAAATGAACGAGAAAGTCTATTGTTCAGTAACGTAAACATGGATCCAACTTCCAAGGGAAATGAAAAAACAAAATTAATTTTGCAGATTGCATCGTTGGAATGCAACGAAATCGTTTATTTTGTTTTATATTTTGAAAGCTAAAAATTACGTGCAGTCTCCGTGTATGACAATTATTTTCAAGTGAAAAACTGAATGTCAAAGAAAAATTGAGGTGATTTCGAAAATCTAAAAAATTGTGAGTTGATAAAATATTTTTCTTTGAGCTCCAACGATCCTCCGTCAAATTTTTTGTTGTTGAACTTGAATCAATTTTTAATTTTTTTTGTATCGATTCATTTCGAGATCAACGATCTTCGCTGACAATCACAAGAACAAATAAAATGCAATCAAATCAGGAGATTATTACGAACGTTGCTTGAAAAATTCTATGAATACGCAGTATTCTTCATATTTATAAGAATAAAACGAATCACAATGTATCGAGTACCAGAGGATTGTAGAAAAATAATTTCAAATGTCTAGTTGGAGGAGAGGCTATTTTTGTCAACATTCTTCTTCTTTCCTGTGTAACTCGAGATCCCAGAGTAAATTTTCTTGCTTGTCATGTCGGATACCAGTATTTCGCGGTTTATACTCCAATTCGTAAAAGGGAACCGATACTCGGTTTCGTATATACACAGCCTCGATGTCTTTCTCATAGCGTCCCGTATCGTCATTCCAGTCACGAAATCTTCAGGCAACCCCTTTTTCTGACTTCCAACCTGCTTTTTCTTTCTCCCATTCCCACTTTCTTTTCCTCTCTCGTGATTTTTTTCTCTCTCTGCTTCCTCCCACGGTTCGTGTGTCTTTTACACCAACTACAAGTCTCACCTCGTCGGTTTTCATGTACAGTCCGTCCCAGAAGTTCCATCCGTCGTGAAAAATCGTAAAATTTCGAGATGTCATTGAGAAATATTTTTCAGCATTCCACGCCACGATGGACGCTCAAAAACACATTTACGAATTGGCTGAACCGAATAATAGGCAATAGTAATGCTCGAGTCCGTCGATTTTGGCTAATGAAGCGATTCCGATTCACGATTTTTTTCCCGTCAGCGTGCGAGATTAGCTGTTGCTACTTATAACACGTTCGAGAAAACCGAATGCTAATTAAAGGTGAAATTAAGTTTATGTCCTTAACCCGCACTTGCCACACCTCAGCACTGGGAATGAAATATTGTTAAAAATCCTCGATATTTTGTTGAATACGGTAAACTAAATATTTTTTCATAATTTCAAAATTTTCGTTATTTTGGCAGTATATTTGGTTTCTAACGGAATCGTCAGCGAAATTTACGAGACTAACATTTGCTTCCGAGAGACTTTCTACAATATTTTTTGCTGCATTGACACAATTTTTGGGATTATTCAAACAAACGTTTAGTCGAACGTATCGAACAAAATATCCATCAGTTTCAACAAAATTTTGTTTCACTGTGTGTAGGGTTACGTACTTGTCACCATGGGGTTGATTAGTATCGCAGTGACAAAAATTGTTATCAAAAACGAAACATTGAATATTTCGACGCGAAAACTTTTATAGAACATATTAAAAGCTTTTTTCAAAAGATTGCTTACTTTATGTAACCAAAAATTAAATTTAAGTACACTAAACAAAAAATAAAATAAATAAAATGCCAAAACAAACGAAAGTGGAAAAATGACAATTTGTACCCCGAGGTGGCAAGTAAGGGTTAAAACTTTGTGATCTGTCGCTTTTTTCGTTTGAACCAGAAAAGCGTTGCTTGTAATTTCGTCTGAAAGTTTACATCCGATCCCATTATTTTATGCGTGCGATTGACAACTTTATTGGTGCCCATGCCTCGTAGATCATGTTTAGCTCGAGTATAGAAATCGATGTTTATTTACCAGTGGCTATTGGACTTGGGAGGGAACAAAAGGTATGGATTTTGACCTCGACCAAAAGCAAGAAGGAATAAAATAAGGAAAGCGACGTATCCGAATGGAATGCTGGAGTCGTAAAACACTTTTGTAACTGAAACTTTAGTCGAAGAAAAAAGTAAACGTATCAACATATTGTCAGAGTATTATATAGACAAAGACTCAAGAAAATTGGTGGCGTATAAGGATCGTAGGGAAAGTTAAACTACAAAGTGTCAAACGAGGAAATTTCGTTTCAGAGAAATCGGGAAGGGGTCTGATCACATCCAGGATTTACTACTGAAACCTGAAGTATGGCTTGCACTTTTATTGGCAAAAGTTTGTTGTGTGTTCGAGAAGGACAGATTGGTACGATGAATATACCAGCATGGATGTGTTCTTCGTTCCAGATTGTTGACAGTTAAAATTATCGATAACTGTTTATTTAAACAATTAGCCAAATAATGAGTTGGAACTTTTTTATTGCTAGCGGGCGAGAAGCCTGCCGAATTTTTCTTTTTCCATACTCACAGATGTCTCTTAGTACAGACGCCCCTTCGGTTCCCACAGCCTTAAGGAGCAGCGTGTAAATCTCATCATTAGTAACAATTAATTTTTTTTTTTTTTTTTTTATTACAGAGAAAAATGCACTGCTTGAAATTCTCGTGTGAATCAAAGTGCTGGTACGAACAACTTTACGTATGCCTGATCATATCCTTTCTTTGCCTACTTTCACACCACTTACGGCCAATCTTTTTCCCACAGTGGAAAAATAAAGGGAAAAGAAAATGTATATAGTTACTGGATGGAGGTAAAGAAGTTCGACTGTGGTCTCGGTATCTCACCCTTTTCGAACCCTCCGGGCGCACATGGCGTCGTAATCCTATTGTGGGTTTCTTCATCCCTCTTTCCTCCTCCTCTCCTCCTCGCGCTCTCTCTCTCTCTCTCTCTCTCTCTCTCTCTCTCTCTCTCTCTCAGTCTCTTTTCCGTTCGTGTTCAATGTCGACTCTAACGTACCCATGCACGTCGACGAAGGAGAAGAGAAAGGTATTGAATATACTACTTGCACTTTAGATCGAGCAGACTGAACGTATACGTAAGGGTACCCCATTCCTTTTTACCAAATCCTGAGAAGTGGCCCGATTCAGTTTTCCTCATTTTTTTTTTTTTTCTAATTTCGATACCCATACAACCGGCAGAGTCAGCAGGAGACCGTGAACAGTCACAGTATAGCCAGGGCCCAGGGCCTTTCTTGTTGAAGAATCAGATAAGTGATTTTTCTGTTCAGTACCTTTCACGAAACCCCAAGTCTTTGCTTGTTCATCCAAATGCTATATATTTTGTGAGTTTATGGTGCACATCATATGGTTTGTCAGTATAGATTGGGTATTCTTTGCTGCATTGGCTTTTATAGTCTCTGCCCTTTCTTAATAAATTGCTACAAATTCCAATCAGCCAGAAAAAGAACGGCCACGACTTTCGAACATTGTTCGGAATCGACTCATCGGTTACTTGAGTTTGACGAAGAATTTTCGAACTTTGAGTTCTTTGAGTTGGTCTCGCTGACCAACTGAACGTCAGAAAAAAATTTCACATCTGTGTCTGCGAGGCAAAAAATTATGGGCAGGAATATTGCAAAAAGAAAAAACAACAATGGTTGATCCTGATTGACCATAAAAGTAATCAAGGTCGTCGTCAGGTGTTAATTACATTTCTTCGCAAATACTTCGAGAAAGTTACTTTGCATCTACGGATTTTTTCCCGAGTCAATTGAGCCCTGGGCGATGATAAAATTATATTTCAATTGTTCTCCAATAAAGATTAGAATATTATTCGGGACGATGCTCGAAGAACTCACCCTGTCGGGTAAAAATCTCTCAATCACTAGGTCACAACAAAATTTATATTTAAAGCAAAAAAAATGGCGTCTCTACATAAAAATGACGTTAGGAGTATATCGCAGAATTATGGATGGACTCGTGGAAAGATGAAGCGAAAGGGCACTTCCAGAAAGATTGCTTAACTTGGCATCCTAAAATTCATGTACGTGCACACACCTCCTATACATGTATTCACTAAATCTCGAGAAGTAGAGATTTATTTAGCATCATTCGTATGTACTAAGGCGAGAACTTTCACGAACGTAATGATGTTATAAAGACAGTGTACTGAAAAAGCTCTTTCAAAGCCAAAGCAGGCTCATAATACGCAAAGGATTTTCACCTCATTCTTTTGCATTATGCACTCGAGTCTATTCTATTGCAACTCCCCTGCTGCTTTTATCGGTTCCAATGAAATAGAATCACTTTACGTGTGCTCGTGATTCGTTATAAAATATATGGAAAAGGTGGCCCTAGTAAAAATTTTACGTCCCCAATGCAGCAGCGTAGGAGTTGCAAAGTGTGTGCAGTGAAAATTAATATCCAAATCTTCCGATGGAAAATGGAATCTGAGAATGACTATTTTTTTTTTTCAATTTTTTCAAATTAGGATCTTCAGAAAAAAGAAACTAATTTTTCCGGCTATTTCGTAATTCTTTGGATGCCTTGCTTCACGTTCGAATGCACAGTGACGCGTATTTTTTTTTTATTTTTATTGATTTGTTGGTGCGAAAACTTAGGTACGCAAAATTTAGACTGAAATGGAAGTGAGGAAAAAAGATTGATGGAAAGGTGTGTCTTTTTTTCATTGTCCACAATTTGTAGCGAAAAGTTACAAGCAAAATGGCAGAATAAAAAAAAAAACGGAAAATGCTTCAAAGAGTCGATCACTTTTAGAAGAGCCTCGGAAATTCCGTAAAAACTGGTAAATTGTTTCCAAATCGTCGTAGCAGGATTCCTGCTGGCCAGAGGGATTGGAGAATGAAAAAAAAAAAATTCAATTGGTTCGTGACTATGGAAAAAATGGTCGCGTGGAGAAATCGAAAAATACGCGTCACTCAGTTGGTGGATCGAAAATGCAAAAGCTTCGGACGAATTTGCAAGCGTGTGAGGATTTTGGAATATGGCTCGAAGAGTTTCGCATGTACGAGCATTTAAATCGTTCTTCCAAATGAATCTCGTGGTTGAGTTGCGAAAAATATCGTCTCTATCAAAGCTCTGAACCGTGGCTGATCTGCAGCTGTAATATTGGGTCTGCTCAGTCATGCAAGCATTTTCTAGTCCGCATTTCTCTCAATACTCGTATTCGGCGAAGTATATACGAGGTAAATAGCAATGCGGTATAGTGTGCAGCAAAAATGGTGTCTGCGGATGGTGCTGCGTTGAGATATTTGAGATATTTCTCTATTTGCCATTTTTCATACATTCTCATGTGTATAAATGTGAAAATAAATACTCATACACTCGCGTCTGGTGAATGGGGTGTTCGGTTGTGTGTGGTACGAATGTCGGAACAAAATATTTCACGTTCGGCTAGAGACGAAAATAAGTAAACAAATGAAAAAAACGTGCAAGGGCGGTGGAAATATTTGCTGGTGCATTCGGGGGTGCATGGGTTATGTTTCCTGAGAAACTACTCACCTTTCCATATTATCGAAGTGCGAGACACTCTCCCAGCAATCTGCAACATGACGCTGAGACGCTCGGGACGGTGCCACCTGAGCAGGAGAGATGGAAAAGATAAAAGAGAGGCAGCAACGACTCTAAATTTCTCCAGCATCTTCGAATCTCCCAGGCCGTGATATCCTCCACTAAAAAAACAAAATTTTGTCGAAACAGATGAATATTTTGTTCGATACGTTCGACTAAGCATTTTTTTTTTTAATGATCCCAAAAATAGTGTAATTGCAGCAAGAAATATTTTAGAGTCTCTTCGGAAGCAAATTTTAGTCGTTCCACTCGTAAATTTCGCTGAAAATTTCGTTGGAAACTAAATTTACCGGCAAAATAAGGAAAATTTCGAAATTATCAAAAAATATTCACCCGTGCGTCAATTTAATTGAGGCTGTGGTTCGGCCCTGATTATTTTTCCCTAACTTACTTAGGGCACTAGTTTGGAAACCCAATCGGGCTCTGGAACGAACGGTCACGCTTTTTTGACCGGGGCCAGAGGTATCTGCGCCTTAGGGAAAAATTCCAAACACACTTTTCCTTCTGCAGCTCGGAAAATGTTTGTGTTGCAAGTTTTCGGACACCCTGTAGGATTTTTTTTAGCCATCGGGTCTATGGCTTGGGAACCCTGAGCTTTTTTCTTCTTTTCCATACGCCGTCTGGCCTGTATATCTACGGCGCATATATCGGAGAGACAGCATCCCCCACGAGATCGAGCCTCGAGCATCTAATTCCGTCCAGCTCACAGATATTCTCGCTCAGATCGCAGCGAAATCGAGATCCAGGAAGGTACGGAATAAATCCTGCGAATAGCAGAAAACTCGCTCCTTCCATAGCCCCGTTTTTTGCGACCCAAGTTGTAAAGTTTACTCGCTGCATATACAAGAAACATGCTCCACGATCTTTCTGCAAATTTCTGATCGTCGATAGACGCTCTCTTTTATATCCTATTCCCAGCTTTTACATGCGCCATACGTGCGCCCGTTATCTGCGCGAATTTCTCGAATTGTTACTTTTGCAGGATGCTCCGCTATTTTCCTTGAATATTTTTATCGCACTTTCCCTTGTGCTAGCTCCTTGCCAGCCATGAAGCTACAGACTTTTCCCTTCGTTCAAGATTTCATATCCTTGCGATAATTTCTGTCGCCACGCATAACGGAGGACGATAAAATCGTGTCGTGTAAGCGCAGCGCCAAAGTAACGAGGATTACGATAACGTCGTTCATCGTCGTAATAACGCTCGGTGCGTTAGTTAATGAAATTTTTCCGATAACATTTTGTAAACAGTGAAAAGAATTTTCGAGGTTGGAAAAAATCTGAAGAATGCGCTGCTGAATTTTCAAATATTGTTCGTATGGCTAATACGAGCCCCTTAATAATCGTTAATTCAGACTTTCGTTTATTTTCAGGAATGTTCGTTACGGATGGTCAACTCGTACCTGGAACTATGTGCGATCATCAATTCGTCAGTTCACAAGCAACTCCGCAGTACGGTCGTTTCTATTCGCCTGAATATCCATCATCGTATCCGAAAAACGTCAGATGTTCGTACCTCTTTCGAGCCAGGTAATTCAGTACCAGAGTAACATTTTTTTCTCATTGTATTTATTTATGAAGTGCAGGCCGACCGACAGCGATGGGTTCGCGGTTGGTGCGTGGCTCCGGCGATCACCCAAGTAAAGCAGCAACGANTAATCCGAAGAACGATCCAATAACGCACAAAGCATTAGTGATCTCTCTCCGTGTCATGCGTCACTTTCAGTATTTACTGAATTTACTGAATAGGAACATTTGTTCCTATTTGCCTAAACTTGTGTTTTTTCGTATCAAACTGCTTCAAAATAAGTTGGGTTCAAGACGCTGTCGCATATCTCGATAAGTTATTATATATGAAAGGAGCGCTGCAGCGCTACTAGAAAACCGTTCGCGCGCGTTAGCGCGCGTGATGCACCCTAGTAATTACTATAAAGTGCAGGCCATTCGGTAACGACGATCTATGTAGAATTTTTTCTTCCATCGACGTTTCATAAAAACGAAATACTGGAATGTGCTCAAAAAATTTAGCTTCTTTGCGAAAATTATCCGGCACGAGACCAGACGGTCTGGTGAATTTTTCTGGTTTATTGAAGAAAAATAAATTTCAATTCGATAGAAATTTTTCATTCCCTTAAAAATAATGTTCAAAAAAAATTATTTCTCTCACTATTTAAAAAAAAAATTAAAGTCTGCTCAATCATTATAAAACAGTGTCGAACGGCCGGTTGGAAAAATAGTGGCAGAGTGTTCAATTTAATTCGAAGTTGTGCCATAAATTGGTGGAGAAAAAAATAAATTTGAGAAGTTCGAGAAAAAATGAATGAGTTTTGGTAAAGAATTAGATATAAATATATTTTGCACGTACTGATATAAATTTCACACTCTTTGTGAAATACAACAATATCATTTCTAAAAAGCTCCCGTTGGCGTGCCACTCTTGGACCCTTTTCGTTTCTGTACGCGCCTTTTCAGTGTTGCTCCCCGACCTGCCCTTCTTTCCACCAGGCCCAACGGTTTCCTCTCTTGTCACGAGAAATTTTGCGGCTTCCGGCTTGGAACAACTTTTCTCGTTCCTCATAGCCACCTCCTTGTTACGGAGCTCGTGAAAGTTCCCCTGTCAGACACGCCGTGTCCGGGACAGCGGGCTTAGCTCGGAAAAAATGTGAAACGAGAGCGAAGAAAAAAAATGTCGAGCCACGCCAGGAAATAAAAGGAATCAACTGACGCGCTTGCTAAACGAGAAGGAGTCACAATAGATCGTGCCAAGATTTTCTCCATATTTTTCCTAATACCCACATTTTCATAATTCATTACGAACCTCAATCATTTCATTAACTATTAACTTTCAATTGACTCCGATTTTTCTTTGGGCTGAAAAAATATTTATTTAAGAAAAAAAAAACATTTTATTTTATTTCTGGGGTCACTAATTATTTCTTCAAAGTATTACAATCGGGAAACGACTTTATTTAGGGTTCTTTTAAAATTTTGCATAAACATTCTTGACACGAAAACCAACAGTTTCTTCCCTCCGAGGAAATTTTTCTGATGTTCGGAATGTGAGACATTTAATTTTCAATTTTTTATTTTTCCCACCACGTCACGTGTTCCTTTGAAAAGTAGCAAGGAAAAAAACAAAAAACAAAAACTCGATTTCAATTTACACGCGTTTTGATGAGAAAAATAAAAAATTGGAAATTCTAAACGTCAGAAATTTTTTTTTCATAGAAGAAAACCATTATTTTCCGTGCCAAGACTGTTTATACAAAATTTCGAAACAACCCTAAATTAAGTCATTTTGTGATAGTAATACTTTTAAGAAAAAATTCGATTTCCATAAGTAAATTATTGGCAATTAACCGAAAATTAACGATAACGTCATGTCGAACGAATTTCTTCGACGCGATGACGTTTCATTACAAGCTCCGTACGTTTTCCGTAATAAAAGCAACATGGGGAAATCTTAAACTAACATTATATCGCAAGGATTTGAAGGAAACGTTTATCGTCATTATATTAAACGTACGAACGTAACTCGGCTTGTGGTAACGACAGAATTACAACAGCAGAGATTAGTTAAATGGTATAAACCCCTTCGTTATAAGGCTCTGTTGCATTACAGGCAAGGATGAGCTAGTTTCCTGATGAAATGAGCCAGCTCCGAGCTTTGAGAATACATACGCGAATAATATACTCCTGTTTGCTACAAACAGTGTGAACCTATAAATATATATACTCACGTATGTGCCTATGTGTAATATGCCGACGATACAACCCAGAACTTTGCCTTGCTCCATTCACTTGAAGTGCTACAAGCTTGATTTTAAACACGAGATTATAGCATAGCCTTCAGCAGAGACAAACAATCTTCCAAATTACTACGTACACGTAACTATTCCGATCCTTGAAAACTGTTGAAACGATTTTTTTAAGGAGGTTGGATCACGAAGAGGAAATAATATTAAAAAATTACCATGCCACAATAGTTCCCTGGAACCATATCGTCCCTTTGAAAAATTTTACGAAAGATACATTTTATTTCATTTAATTAATAAATCATTAATAATTCATAAATTAATTATTATTTATTAATAAAATAATAATTAATAATTCATAAAATAAATAATGCAAAAAACATGGAAAAAGTTATTTCGGGTCCTAAATCAATTTCCTGATCACAACCATCCTTGAGAATGAAAAAATCGTCGATGTAAGTAAGTAATTATTGAAAAGATCGATGAAACTTGAATTTCCTTAAGCTTACAGGTGTGTTTTTGGTTTGTACTGTGTTTCAGAACGAAGGAGAGAATTCGTATCGTGTTTGAGAAGATATCGTTACAGAAGGGTGATCTGAGGTAAGTGGAGGGTGTGGAAAATGTTGGAAAAAAGCTTTTCTCATATTATTTATATGCCGGTCTCGAAACACGAATTACTATTTGCATATTGGCTGGAAGAAAAGAAAAAGGAGTTGTGAGTTTGTATAAAAAGGATGGTGGAAACGTTTTCGCAGGCGTTTGAAATTTCTATCGAGTTTTCGAAAAGCTTGAAGTAGAAAAAAGAAAAAAGGTCGCGCGAGGATTTTCCATTGGAGAAAATATATAACACTCTCCTGTACCGCTCTCTGCTTGCCAATTTTTTCTTCTTCGAGCTTTTATCCTACGAGATTTTACCCGAGAGATTCTTCTCTTATCTCGTATCCGCCAATGAACGCTCTCCTCCACCAACACTCTCGATGTTCCTTTTTCAACTTATTTCTCTTCTCGTGTTCATGAATTTGAACAATAAACAAAAAAATTATTAAGTTTTTAATATTCTCGTTACTTATCGATTCATAACTTAGTCCTATACCGAAGCTTTCCTTTTGCTTCTGCATTTTTGCTCATTTGCACAGAATTATTCAGTAGAAATGAAAAATATGTAAAAAAAGCTGACTAACACACATTTTTGCAGCAGAGATTTGTCCATACGGAAAGGAAATACACAGACGAGATATTTCTGGGCAGATATTTCTACACGAAAAGAATGAAAGATAAAAATTCGTCGATACAGAAAAAGGGCAAAGACAACCTCGGATCTTTGCAATTTTCAGCATGTCTAATGTGAATTTTTTGTTGACAGAAATTAGTGTCGTATACATACAAAACAAAAATTAAGGAATTCTCCGGGTCACAGTAAAATGAAATTGATGTGTTCGTGATAAACGGAAATTACACTGAAATCGCGTTTACAGGAGCAGCACGTCAACAATTATTTGAGGAATTTCGATGCTTGCCTACGCAGAGTTTGTCGTTTCGCTGTTCTCTTTGGGCATGGCACTTGGACATACTTTTTTCGTACAAAAAGCGGACATACCGTCTGAGTCGCACGTGCACGAGTTGCAATCATTCATGAACTTCGAATTCGGCTCACAATCAGTATCAAGACAAGCCTCGTTGGGAGAGCAGATCATGTCTGAACCGTCAGGGACACAGACACAAGTAGAGCAACCGAAATCTTTCGTCTCACCGGGGGTACATGTTTTTATATCTGCCTCACGACGTTTTCTTTCCGTGATCGAATCGTCGCTCGTTTCCGGACATATTTTTGACGTGCATGATTCTAGGCCGTCCTTGCATCCGTCGTCGGAGAAACTTCCAGGCTCGCATTCCTTTGTCTTGTCCGCAACCGGAACACCTTTCAACCAGAAAATCAACCATTTTTTCCTCATTCATATTTTTAGCCTGAATATGAAAACCAAAATTGCAGTGGCATCGCGTCGAGGAAATTTTGAACGAAAAGCGATTCGTAAGCATTTCTTATCGAAATAAATGCATCTTATGGTATCAAAAATGCATGTGGGGTCAATTTGACCCAAGGCGGTTTTCAGAACGTTGCATTCTCGTGAATATGCATTTTTTGTTTTTGGAGATATTTTTTTTTCAGTAAATTATCCACATTTTACGATTCGAAATAAATTTATTGACGGAAGGGAAAATTAAACGCGAAAAGATTCGTTGTCATTAAATGCCAAAGAATCGGTGACAGAAATTGGTGTGGGTCAGGACAACCCAGTATGCACTTTAAAGGATTGATAAAAATATCACATAAAAAAAATTTAAAAAAAATAAAATGTAAATGCATTGGATAAAATTCGGTAGAAAATATTTCGCGAGTTGTGTAACTACTCACCACTAACGAGGGCAACAGCCAATACTGCAATAACAAAAAGCTTCATATTGTCAAGTAAAAAAATTTCCGTAACGTTTTGATTGCAAATGGTTCACGAGACGGTCAATTTGTAACTGATATGCAAAGCTCGCGGACTGCCAACTAAATAGCAATGGGTCCGGAGGAGTGTTCAAATTGGAAGACCCCAAAAGGAGGGGCAGCGTAAAAACCCGGAGGCTGTTAATCGCCGTTTTACCAAGAATCATTGTAATTATTACGATATATCGACGCGAGCAAGGAACGATATGTTTACAAACGTTGAATAAATATCCTTCTCCCTCTTTCCAACTGGTCAATCCCTAATCAAACGTCTCACTTCCCGCGGGGTTCGTCATGTGTTTGAACGTCAAACAGAGTCAAGAACTTAGATATATTTACAACGGATACCCACATAGGTGAATACACTTCAATTAACGAGTCATAATGAAAAAAGAAATATTTTCCATCTACTGCACTCTCGATAGCAAGCCAACGGTCCACAAGTCAAATGTGCATTGTGCATAATAAAATAAGAATAAATGCCTCCATGGCAAATTCTCTCTCCCTGTCGATTGGAAACTCTATTCTTCGTATCCATCCATGTAAGCAAACATATAGTGGGTGATTTTCCATTCTGGCATTTCTTCATATTCGTCGCTTTGACATTCACGAGCATATATCGTTCAATATTGTATTGAATTATTAAAACGACATTTTTTAGGCCGTGTCAACAATTTCGTTCAAAAATAATTGAAAAGCACGTCCAAGTCCCACTGAAAAAAGGGAACGTCGATAGTTAATACCCAATTGAACATCCCAAACAAAATCAGCGTTTTCTTTGAGACTTTTGAACGAGCATATTTATTCTAGTCTATGAGGAAAAAATGTATACTCATCGCTGGGAATATCAATGGAAAAAAACGTCCTGCTAATCTATTTCGAAGTCATTAAAATTAAGGTCGATTAGATTAACTGAGAATTATTTTTTCAACACTTTTATGTTGTGGACTGAAAACATTGACACACTCTCTATACGCAACAACAAGTTCTCCGATGAAAAATCAAAAATTCAAGCGATACGACTTGATCGTAACCCGAGCGTTTATCATAGAGTACGGGTCAAGTAGCTCCACGTGTCTAAGAATTTTTCGTGGCTCGGATTGAACTCGCTGGCTGTCATAGAATAACGTACGGTACACACGATTTCACTTCCCGAAAAATTTAAAGCAACATTCAAAGCACGAGCAACTGTTTCACAAAAAAAAACAGGCAGTGCTAAACCGATGGAGGCGGACGGCCTCATTTGCCCTCAGTTGCACAATCGCGCACAATTGGCAAGTTGGCACTCAATTGGTTAACAACAGCAAAATTTTTATGTGCCGTTCAAGCCCAAGTTCAAGTAGTCATAGGAAAAGAAAAAAAAATGCTGCAAATTGAAATTTGCAATTGGCTTCCTCATAGAGGAAGCTTTGAGCATCGTGCATCTTGAGCAACTTGAGGAAGCCATTTGCAAATTTCAATTTGCAACATTCTTCTACGTTCTTGCATTTGCATTTAAATTCAATAATTCCGACAAGTTTGCTCGAAAGTACAGAGGGAGTACTGACTTATACATAATATCTTACAAGATTTCGATATTTTTCGAAAAACTAAGATTTTCGAAAAATTCGAAAACCCATAAAATTTAAACCGTCCAACCGATTATTCCCAAATTCAATACCAACCTTCCTATTAAGATACTCTATTTATTAAAAAAAAATTGATCATAAATCTCGAAATTTGCGAAAGTTAGAGTGCCGACACCATTTTTTCGAAAATTTCAAAATGCCGTAGAGTTCGTATTTTTTGAGCTGTTCTGACGAAATTGTCCGTGAACGAAGAGCTGGTCTAGATTAACATCTGTGCAAAACGGGAGCCATGTAGCTCAAACCGTTCTCGAGTTATGAACATTTGAATTTTACAGTGCCAGAACATACACACACACATACACACACACATCCGGACATTTTTTGTAGATATAATTTTTCGACGTTTTGGGACAATTTAAGCACATTGACATTGGAAACTGAAAAAAAAAAATTTTTACCCTCTCATATAGCTTCCTCTATGAGGAAGCAAAATAAAACGGAAAAAAATTGTTCTCCATTGGCGTTTTGTGCTTTTCTCATGATGTTGAAGTTTGCATCCTTGGAATGCAACGAAATTCTGTTCTTTTTTTTTGGTAGAACTCATAATTATTTATTCAATATTCGGTCTGGATAAAAAACAACCTTCTCTTGCAACCTAAAAACTCGAACGACACAAAAAATTGTCATGATTTTCAAAAATCAATAAATAATGAACATACTAATTATTTTTCGTTGAATCTCAACGTTGCAAACTTCAGAGTCATGCAGAGTTAGGAATTAGTGATGACGACAAATCATTGAAACACTTCAGAGCCCTCTATGTCTGCATAATGAAAAACGGTTGAACCAGAAAGTCTGCAGACTCGAATAATTATTCCCACATAACGATCTTCACCTTCAATGACAGTTTTCCAGTGGTATTGAAAATTGATCTTTCATTCTCTATGACTTGATGAATGAGAGCTCGCGTCTAGTGTCCAAGCGATAACCCCATTGATCGAATTAACTTCCAGCAAGTGGTCTTGAGATCCGCGATTTGACTCGGAGATGAATAGGACGAATGAACAGTCTGAGCTATTGGTCTGCACCAACGAACGGATCAATCTACGGAGTGTCCTGAGATTCGCAATGCGAGCTGCAACGTTGCAATCGATGGATTGCATTTTTTTAAATCACAACAATTTCCATTCCCCATGATAATTTAATTTTTCAACGACACTCAATAGAATCCTAGTTTCCTTCCGCTTTCGAAATATTTAGGACAATTTTTTCCAAGATTTTGCGATTGTTTTTCTCTTGAAAAAAAAAAAAAAAAAAAAAGAATTCATTTGGAATTTACACTATTTTGAGGTTACGTTCGCAATCGATGAGCCCCACGAGTTCAAGTAAAAAAATCCGAGCCGATTGCACGCAAGGTATCGTTCAAAGGGTCGAATATATTTTTGCCATGTCGAACTCGCAGCATGGTCATTGTCGGAGGGCTTTAAAACTGACGTAAAATCACAGCGTAGCTCACGCGAATCAAGGACTTGAGAGAACGAGTTTCGGACGTCTACCGAGGAAACGGCGTACCACACGATTTAACGTGTAAGATTTTGTTCCTTGTGCGCTCCTGTGCTTTTCACTCGCTGCTATATATCTAATGAGACACTGAGAACAGAGCTTTGCTTCAAGTTTCACCGGGCGCTCTTGTACGAACGGCAGAACCGAGTCTCGAGAAGGCAAAGTCACACGAATAGCGTTCCCAAACCCTAAGTGAATGTTGGAAACTTTCCCTTCGACTTGCCAGTCGAGCCGTTGGATTAAGTTTCACCGCTATTGATACGACGCGATGCAGTCATGATATCGAGGAAACAGTGGAGCCAGTCACAAAATACAAGTCGAATTTCGTGTCGCCTACGTATACAAAGCGATACGTAGGAAATTTTATATTAACAAAAAAAAATGCAGCCTGTTGGAAATTTTATAATTATTAATTGCTAAGAGTATGTTCGTCAATATCAAAAGCTGAAGACGCGAAATGGATGACAAGGAAGGAGCTGTGACTAGGGAAGTCTGATTTTTGATTAATAATAAACAAACATTCGACAATTTTGGTAAAAACTGAATGCCCAAAATTCTAAAAATGTATATAAAAAAATAAAGTTTCAAAATCTATTTTTTGCGTCACGAGCAATTTTAACATTTTTATTTCTCGTCGAGAAACCGAAAATTAGAGTTTTTATAATTTTAGACGATAATTATTGTGTTCTGTCGGTTAAAAAAGCACGAGCTATTGATTTTTAAACATTTTTTGAATGCATTCGTATTAATGAGGCAAATTTGATATGCTCATTCACTGGTGGCGATACCGGCAAGCCAGTGAGTAGAAATGTGCACGACGGAGCGGAAAATTGTATTAAAACGAGTTTTCCGATTGACTGTTTCTAATTTAAAAAATTAAATCACTGTCGAAAGCTGGTGATGAGTGTCCAGGGTGTTCAGCTATTTTCTCTCATAAATGAGTTCTGTTAATTTCTTTATGGAGAATATTCGACAGTAAAGCCACGTGCCAGAGACACTGACGTGCCAAATAGCTCGAAGCGTTTCCCATGGAATCTTTATAACAAATTTGAAGCTGCGAGCTGTGGACATAACGTTGTGATTGATCAATAATACTGGCAATCAAAAGCAGCATTTAATGAGAATATTTAATCAAAATCGTAGTCCATTATTCACTCCATGGCTCGTTAACAGTTTCAATTAATCTATAGACTGTTTTTTTTTGTTTTTTTTTCAATTTTGAAGTTACAACGATGGCATAAAAAATTTCGACGATTTTTTTATTCCGCCGCTGATTGGAATTCTCCACACGCTCAAAAATCGTTCGTAGATATTTTTTCAGAATCGGCAATTACGTTCGCAAATTTCAAATTACTCAGAACTTTATTTATTTATTCTGTTCCATGACTAATAATAATTGGACCGTGCTAATTATAGTTATTTGATCTCTTTGTGTCCGTTGCAATCAAAAATTTAATCAATTATTATTATTTTTTTTTCATTATAACTCGTAACAAAAATTTGTTATTTTCTATTTTCTCGATGGACGACCATATACGCCAATAGGATGATAGCAACTTTGATGGCCGTATATTCGCACAGAGTCGATTGCATGCGCCGGAGTCTATCAAGAGCAGAATATGCCAAAACATCGATATCGAGGGGGCGAATTGCAATGTGCACGAACTTTGTAGTATCGAGAAAATGAGGGAGCGGAGAATATACCGAAAGAGCAAAAGCCCAAGAGTGACAGGGTCTGATGTGGTGGTGTCGAATCTAATGAACCATTAAACTAATCAAACAAAGTTGTTCAAATGTTTGCTTACTACACGCCTCAAGTACTGCGACTGGTCATGGGAATTTGCCATTTGAGGGATCGGTCGATAATTGTCCGCACATCGATAGTTAATGCGACTTTTTTATTCATTTTTTCAAAACAAATAAATGCATTTAACATATTGGTGTCAATGATGGATCATCAGATTCCTGCCTTCCTCTGTCTCTCGTTCACCGGACGTGTATTATATTCCGGTAGGTTAGTCAACAACGATAATGCGCGTTCCACATATTCAATAGAGTATGGGACACGATCGACAGAGTTCAGCGATGCTCAACTTCCGGAAGATCAAGATAATGACCTGATAGTGTGATAGAACATCGTAGACCCATATCTATGCCCATATTCACACGTCCATATGTGGAATAGCATTCCATGGGACCTTCCATGTTGCTCGAATTCTCTTTCTTTTTTATTAAAGGAGATTGGCTACGTACGACCATATGATAAGAATTTAACAAACATTCGGTGATAACATTATTTAGAATCAAATACGATGACACCATTTTTTTTTAATTTTTCGTCTACGTAGTTGTCGAATAATTGGAGTTTACAACATCCAAAAGATATACCTATATATATCTGATTCCTATATGCTTGTGCATGTGAACTCTAGTGTTCAACTCGCACTGGGAATGAAATTTTGTTAAAAATCGTCGATATTTTGTTGATAACGGTTAACTAAACATTTTTTAGATTTTCAAAATTTTCGTTATTTTGGCAGCATCTTTGGTTTCTAACGGACTTGTCAGCGAAATTTACGATTGGAACGAGAAAAATTTTCTTCCGAATAGATTTTCTAACATTTTTTCTGCTGCAATGACTATTTTTGGGATTATTCAAAAAAACGTTTAGTCGAATGTATCGAACAAAATGTCCATATTTTTCAACAAAATTTTGTTTTCAGTGCGAAAACTGTGTAGAAGACAAATCTTGAAAAATTCGTATTTTCATATTTAATACTAAAAAATATACTTGCCAATTTTCATTAAATTCTAATAACTTCGAATTTTCCTATTAACATCGAAACATTGTTGTGTGTAGCCACCCTCCAAGAGGGTTTTTAGTACGTGGCCCATGTCATGCGAGGCCACTGCGGTAAATTTTTCAGAGTATTCATAATTTTACGGTCCAGAATCGTTGAAACTGAAGAAATAAATAATTTCAGTTTGGCTTCGATGGAAATTTGCTGGTGGTACCGATTGGGCCACAGGAATAAATGTTCAAAATCGTAAAAAGTCGAGACCAGGGCTTAAGCTACAATTGGCTAGAAAATTACCTAATCAATTTTGTTTCTTTCTCATCGCACGATCCGGAAGAGTCAGGGGTTGAATGAAAAAGTGATGTAGAACGGCCCATACATGTGTGCCATTCACCAACTTCGAGAAGCTGCACACGTATGGGAATATATATGGAACGCAGCGCCGAGAATTCTACATCTCCATTCGTGAAATGCTCGAGCAACCAAGTGAATATTACGCAGAGAGCGGAGTCGAAGCATCGGCCAAAGTTTAGATTCGCCAGAGCGTTGCTAATCGGCTACCAAGATAAAGAATTAAATTGAGAGCTTCTTCGATCGTTACACGATATCCAGACATTTTTCCGAGTGGGGAATGTTCGAGTAATTTCGTACAATTATGTATGTCTACTTATATATGTTTCCCCAGAGACTAGAAATTGTCACGTATAGGTATAGAGAGTTTCCTCGTCTCTGATGCGTTTCTAGCTCATCCGGAGAGTTTAGATAACCCAGGGCGTGATTATACTTGGTGGAGAGTGCCCGTGGGCTGTGATCATGTTTTTCCTCATAAAAGTAAATTTGACGACACATAAAAGAGAGACAGAGAGAAAGAGAGAGAGTAGGTTTGCCATTCTAGCCGAGCAGGAATTCCGAAAACTCGCTCCTATGTGTGTTTTCTATATTTTACATGAAATTGGACGATACACGTAGCGTGAGTGTTCATCAGTAAAAATAAATGAGAATTTTCCCAATTTTTGACAACACGCTCAGTTCATTGAAATAAATAAATAAAAATCGTGTCAATAAGTATTATAATAATAATACCAATATTGTTAATAATTATTTTTATTTTATTATTAATAATAAAAGCAACAATTGGAAATGAAAAAATAAACCAGGGTCTGTGGGAGAAAAATAATTTTCTCGAGGGAATTGAGGTTAAGCAGTCCACAGCAAAGAAGGACATCATAGGGATATGGGGGGGGGGAGAAAGATCGACGAGTTCTCCTCGTGCGTCGCCTCAGGCTGCTGGGAGACTTCAGAAAGAGCTGAAAAAGAAGAGAAACCACAATTGGAAGATCCAAGGTGGTGAAGGTCAGTTTCGGGGTGCTCCAGTCCGAATGAAATTAAGGTAGCTTAATGCGGAATTAGGATGGAGTTGGAAGGATTTATCAAGGATTAACTTCATGCGCGAAACCAGCTACAGCCAGAAGGTGCTCCACTGATCCTTTCCTTCTTTCCTGCCTCATCCTGACCTTCCACCGTTGCTTTCTCGCTTTTTCCCTCCCCTAACTCTCTCTTGGTCTCTCTCCTTCTATGTTTAGTCGATCCTCCGCGCCTCAACCAATCTTTGCTCGTCACTCATTCCACACAGTCTCCCTTATATTTCTCCGACCATGTTTTCTACACAGAAACACAAACACGAGTCCTTGAGTGTATAGTGAGTCCGGTGGGTCACTACAGGAACGGGTTCACCTCGAAATGTTTGTCCGTCTTGTTTAATCAAGATTACACAAACCAATGGCGTCCGCCAGATGTCAGAAATACGTTGCGAGTGTGTGAGCAAAAATTAATCTCCCCAACCTCGAGGATACTTTTCAAAAAGCTACATTTTTCATCAGGGTAACGACGTGGACGAGGAAAATTGATTGCCAGTTGAAATTTTGTAACTTCTGAGTACATAACATGGGATTCAGTTTTATCTGAAAAAAATACGCTAATACATCGTTTAGTAAGTGAGATTACAGAGGAAACGATTGATTTATTCATTGAGGCAGTATTTTCATA